>JARGCV010000052.1:23422500-23815000 GCA_034064705.1 Bothrops alternatus | reverse complement strand
ATTTTAATAACAGAATAATCAGAGAAGCCATCGAGATTGAAAAACGCCCCCACAGCATGAACAAACGAGATGATACCTCCCGCCTACCAGCCATTTGGAAACCCGCCCTTATTGACAAACGTATTCCTAACTCAAAGATTGACACCAGAAACACACAGGATGCCACCTCCACACATCCACGCAAAAAGCAAACCCAAACCCACACCAATGATGAGGCAAGACCACAGACCAGGAGCCAGACCAGAGCTGCAACAGTGGCCACTTTGAACCTCTCCAGCACAACAAAGCCCCCACCCAAACAGAACACTCCCCCAGCCAATCAGAACACAGCCAACCCCCCAGCCAATCAGAGCACAGCCAAGCCCCTAACCAATCAGAACATAGCCAAGCTCCCAGCCAATCAGTTCAAACCCCCACTGGCAGTTAAAAGGAAAAAACAGCTTAGACCACACATGGCTCCTAGAAGCAGAAGCCAAAAGCACCAGCCTGAAGATGATGAATGAGATTTCATCGAAACGTTGCCAAGACACTTCAAATTCTACGCGGGAGAAAACCCGAAGAACCAAAGACCTACATACAAACACCCGCGAAAACCTCAGAAAACAAATATCATACCTCTACGGGGAGGAAATCCACCATCTGACCAGGACCTATGAAAAACTTGAAGTCCAAAGAGCTTCCATTTTATGTGACCTTGCATTCCTACGCAACTGCCGAGATCAAAATTTAACCCCCACATGCTTCCAATTGAAATTCCACTCCAACTCTGCAGCCACCAAACGCATCCTGAAAAGAACAGAATTGGCCCTAATCAGAAATGAACTTCACACAAAAAGATTCCTCCTAGACCGAATCAACAAAGATCTCCTCACTCTTCACCTCAGACTCAGCAACAAGATCCACCCTGCACTTTGGGATAAATCCAAACAACTCGCAGTCTGGAGAGCCGAAACACAGACCACCCTCAAGACAGACACACTCACCAACAAACTCCGAAGACTACAAGAACACCAGAAACAAACCCCTCCTCCCTCACAGCCACACATGAAACAAACAGTGCATAACATCTCAGATAGGATCCTCACCAAAGCTGAAACCAATGTCCTTTCCAAAGGATTCAACTTTGCAGTCGCTCCCAAACATATCCCCACTGAAACCATTATATGCGGAGTTGAAACCAGCCTGACTAAAATCAACCCCGATGACGCTAATAGAATCAGACTTGAAATCACCAACATACTCTGCACCAGCAAGCCACCCAAAAGCAACTTACCCAAAGAGGAGCAGACAGCACTACTTAACCTGAAACAAGACGCCAGCATAATAATCCTACCAGCAGACAAGGGCAACGCCACGGTGGTCATGAACACATCTGACTACCAAACCAAATTAACCAACCTACTCCAAGACTCCACATACAAACCCCTAAACACAGATCCCACCACCTACCTGGAGAAAACCACCAGATCCAAAATAAAAGCCTCTCCCATCAGCGAAGAGATCCAACAAAGAATCATTCCAAGAGAGAAATCATCCAGATGCCCTAAGCTCTATGGTCTCCCCAAGATACACAAAGAAGGAACCCCACTTAGACCCATAGTCAGCTCCATAGGCTCACCTCTACAAAATCTAGCCAAATTTCTCGCCAAACAACTACAGCCCTATGCAGAATCCATCACCTCACAAGTAACCAACTCATTCCAGTTCATAGAGATCATAAAGAAACAAAATTTACAGCCCAGCGACCTACTCGTGAGCTTCGATGTCATATCCCTCTTCACCCAAGTGCCAATCAAAGAAGCCTTAACAGCTATCCAAAACAAATATAACCCCCCCAAACACATCCTAGATCTGACCAACCACTGTCTATCCAACACATACTTCATCTATAACGGACAAAAATACAAACAAATAGAAGGAGCACCCATGGGATCACCTCTCTCACCTGTCATTGCAAACCTCTACATGGAACACTTTGAAACCCAAGCTCTAGAAAAATCTGATCACAAACCCAAACTCTGGCTCAGATACGTAGATGACACCTTCGTAATCTGGCCACATGGGAAAGGAAAACTGGACAACTTCCTTACACACCTCAACAGCCTACACCCCAAAATACAGTTCACCATGGAAACAGAAGCTAATAACCAACTTCCCTTCCTGGATGTCTTAGTCTACAAGAAATCCAATGGCTCCCTAGGACACACCATCTACCAGAAGAAAACACACACAAACCGCTATCTGCACGCACGCTCACACCACCACCCAGCACAGATCAACTCCGTAGCCAAGACACTCATCTCCAGAACCAAATGCCTAGCTGACGAACAACACCTGAAAACCGAACTACACACTCTCACTAATGTACTAACATCCAACGGATTCCCAAGAAATAAGATTTCCAACTTAATCCAAAAAGAAACTCCCACTAAAATCCATGACAGAGAACAAGAAAACGGCAAAGCCCTCCTCCCATACATAAAAGGCACCACAGACAAGATCAGCAAAGTCCTGCACAAATATAACGTCAAAACAGCATTCTGCACAAACAGAAAAATATCCACCATCCTAAGAAACCCTAAAGACAAAATTGAGTTAGAAAATCAAGGAGTATATGAAATCCCATGTACTGCTTGCCCCACTACATACATTGGACAAACCAACAGAAGGATAAATGCACGCATTGAAGAACACAAAAACTCAGTCAAAAGAGAGGAACCAACTTCTTCCCTGGTCCAACACCTTAAAGCCACAGGACATGAAATTGATTTCAAAAAGACCAGAACAATTGCCAAAACTGAACATTTTAATAACAGAATAATCAGAGAAGCCATCGAGATAGAAAAACGCCCCCACAGCATGAACAAACGAGATGATACCTCCCGCCTACCAGCCATTTGGAAACCCGCCCTTATTGACAAACGTATTCCTGTTGTGAGTGTCCCTGGACCAGCTTGGGAAGTATCAGAGGATGAGGATCAGCAGCCAGGTTCCTCTGAATGTGTTTCCCTCCCGGCAGCCGAGGATCAGCAGCCAGGCCCCTCTGGGTGGTTTCCCCTCCCGGCAGCTGAGAGAGATAATGAAGAGCTTTGTATGCATTCTGAATCAGATTCTCAAAATGATGAGTCAGATTTAGAACAAGAAGATAAATGGATTAATCCGAGGTTCCGAAGGTTTGATAAGCGAAGGTGTCAGTTAACTGGAAAAAGGAAGTAATTGGGGAAGTGACATATCGGACACTATATTAGAAGGGGAAAGAATGACTACGCCTTTGTCACGAGCAACGTTGATCAAAGAGTGGGCTGAAAACTTTGGCAGTGCTTTGGAACTCAGTATTCTGGTGTTTTGAAAACCTACCGAAGGATAATGAGCTCTTGGACAATGTGATAAAGAAGAAAAGTAAGTTAATTGGGATGTAGGAGGAGAAGAGCATGTTTATCTAAATGTAAATAGATTTGATTTGGCCGTTCAGGCCAACATAATGCCAGCAGCTTGCTTTGAAACGAATTCTTTTGAAATGTATTAAATAAACCTCTTAAAGACATATTTACGTGGATATTAATGAGTTATGAGAGGCCAGACATAACAGATTGCTCGTGACACAAAAACAGTAAAGACGAAAATTAGTCCGAGCTTTCAGTGACGTCATGGAGAAACTCCTCGCTGATAACCCGGCTCTGCATCTATTAGTTCAAACTCTCCAGCAACAAATTGGAGATTTGCAACAGCAGATTCAGCAAGCTGCAGCAGGCCCAGCTCCAGCCCCCCCTCCCAGACAGAGCAGATGTTATTTAGCCTTGCCTGATAAGTTTACTGGAGAGCGTAGTAAATTTCCAGCTTTTTTAAACCAATGCAAAACATTCATTGCCTCAACTCCAGCCGACTTCCAGCTTGATGAAACGAAAGTAGCTTTCATTTTAAGTTTACTCTCTGGGACAGCTGCTGATTGGTCGTCTCCTCTGATAGACGGACAAGATCCTGTCCTACGCAATTATGCAGGATTTTGCCAGCTGATGGAAAGAGAATTTGTTGACCCCCTTCGTAGACAAAATGCCACCCGGCGGATACGAGAGCTACGTCAAGGATCGCGCTGCGTAGCGGACTATATATCAGATTTTCGCCGCCTAGCTCAAGAAATTAATTGGAATAATGAGGCTCTCATGGAAATCTTTCAAGATGGCCTGTCTTCTCAGATCTTGAATGGATTGAAAACTACTGTAATACCTGCGACCCTGGATGCATTATACCAACATTGTTTGGCTATTGAGGCGCAAACGCAAGCCATGGATGCCCGCCTGGTCAAACAGATGTTTCCAGTCACCGGAAGTGCCAAGCCAGTTCCTGCACCACGCAGAGGATTCCAGACCCTACCTATCACTCCACCTATCCCGGCACCCAGACGTATTTTCCAAACAGGGCCAGCTTACACTGAGAGGCGCCCTGCACCCATGACCAGAGATGAGCCCATGGATCTTGGTGCAGCCAGATCTCGTTTGACCGAGGCTGAGAAGGCAAGACGGAGAGCTGAGGGCTTGTGCCTGTACTGTGGAGAGATGGGTCACTTCGTCATGGCCTGCCCCCAGAAAAGACGTGGTACGGCAGGTCCTACTCCTGTTCCAGCTCGGCCTCCCACTCAGCAGTTTCAAGCCACCTTGCCGGGAAACGGCCAGAGCCCGGCCTAATGGAAACATTGGGTCGGGCAGGCGCCAAACCCAGTTCCAGTTCCGCAGACAACGACCCCGGTCCTCCGAGACATCTGATCCTAGCAACCAATATACTTCTGGGAAATCATGCCCAGGGCATTCCGGCCCACGCCTTGTTGGATTCTGGAGCCACCACCAATTTTATGAATGAAGCTTTCGCTCGTCAGCATGCCATACCTTTGTGCTCCGTGAAGCCGCCTATGCTGGTTGAGACAATCGATGGTCGTGAGTTGTTGTCTGGACCGATCAAGTTTATGACCCAGCCCATACGCCTGGTCATAGGACAACATGAAGAAGCCATCCAATTCTATGTTACCAAGGGACTTCATTTTCCCTTAGTTCTCGGCCTAGCCTGGTTGAGAACCCATGATCCTTGTGTAGTGTGGTCCCAGAACTTTGTTTCATTTCCCAGTTTGCAATGCGTAGACCACGTACGCCAAGTTTGTGCAGCCCAGCTACCATCCCACCCTGACATCACCTTGCCGGCCGATCTAGCGGACTTTGCAGATATATTCAATGAGAAAGAGGCAGACCAATTGCCTCCGCATAGACCATATGACTGTACCATTGATTTACTACCAAATGCCAAGCTTCCAAGGGGACGCCTTTACTCCATGTCAGAACCCGAGTTGGCCGCATTGAAAGACTTTGTGGACAAAAACCTGGCCAGGGGTTTCATTCGTCCCTCTTCCTCGCCTTTGTCAGCTCCTGTGTTATTCGTGAAGAAGAAAACCGGAGATTTACGCCTATGCTGTGACTATCGCAAGCTCAATGCCATCACGGTGCGCAACCGGTACCCTCTGCCTTTGATTCCTGATCTCATGGACCGTCTCCGATCAGCGACCATCTTCACCAAGATAGATTTAAGGGGTGCTTACAACCTGGTTCGCATTTGAGAGGGGGACGAGTGGAAGACCACGTTTGGAACCAGGTATGGTCATTTTGAGTATACCGTTATGCCCTTTGGACTCACCAATGCTCCGGCCGTCTTTCAACATTTCATGAATGACATCTTCCGGGATTTATTAGATCAATTTGTGGTGGTTTACCTCGATGACATCCTAATTTATTCCCCGTCACGAGCCACCCATCTTCAACATCTCCGGCGAGTTTTGCAACGCTTGAGAGAGCATCACCTTTACGCCAAGTTAGAGAAATGTCAATTCTATCAAACCACAATTGAGTTTCTGGGACATGTGATTTCTCCACAAGGCATCGCCATGGACCCTGGCAAGGTTGAGGCCTTGCAAACCTGGCAACCACCATGTAAAGCAAAAGATGTCCAAAGACTTTTGGGATTTGCGAACTATTACAGGATATTTATTCCAAGATTTTCTGCCTTGACTGCGCCCCTTACTCGACTGTTACGGAAAGGCGTTAAGTTCCAGTGGGGCGATGCCGAGCAACAGGCGTTTCAGACCCTCAAAAAGGCTTTTGTTCAGGAACCCATTCTCAAGTATCCAGATCCTTGTCGTCCCTTTGTAGTGGAGGCTGACGCCTCAGATGTTGCAGTAGGGGCCGTGCTACTTCAAACACGCCAAGATGGCGGCCCCCTGTTCCCGTGTGCTTATTACTCTAGGAAACTGACTCCCTCCGAACGCCATTATACCATTTGGGAAAAAGAACTATTGGCCATCAAGACTGCTTTTGAGACCTGGAGACACCACCTGGAAGGAGCCCGCTACCAAGTTGAAGTTCGGACTGACCATAAAAACTTGGAATTTTTGCAATCTGCCAGGAAATTGAATCAACGTCAAATCCGTTGGTCTTTGTTCTTCGCTCGATTCAACTTTAAAGTCACCTACATTCCGAAAGGGTACAACAAAAGAGCAGATGCCCTGTCCCGTAAACCTGAGTATCTACAGATCAAGGATCCCTTACCGCTTCGAACCATTCTGCCTATCGAATCGATCGCAGCCGTGCATGATCCAGTAGATCTACGACGACAGATTCGGGAAGCGCAACAACTAGATGACTTTGCAATACGAAAGAGACAAGAGGTGGGTCCCGACTCACCTTGGACCTTGTCCGAGGGACTATTACGCTTCCGCAACCTGTTATATGTTCCAGCAGGCCCACTCCGAGGTCTCATCCTGACTCAATGCCATGATAACCCTGCGGCAGGTCATTTTGGTTTCTTTAAGACTCTTCACTTAGTGTCTCGGACTTTTTGGTGGCCCAGACTTCGCCATGATGTGCAATCCTATGTAAATTCCTGTGTACGGTGCCGTCAGGCAAAACATGCCACAGGAGCCCCTCCGGGATTATTACAGCCTTTACCCACGCCGGAGAGACCCTGGGGAGCTATTTCCATGGACTTCTTGACTTGTCTACCTGTTTCTGCCGGCTACACCGTTGTCTTTGTAGTGGTGGACATGCTGACCAAAATGGCACATTTCATTCCTTGCCGAAGAATACCGACAGCCAAGGTCACTGCTCAGCTGTTCATTCAACATATCTTCCGGCTACACGGTTTGCCTGACAAAATAGTGTCCGACCGAGGAACCCAGTTCACCTCGGAGTTCTGGAGAGAACTCATGTCTGCGCTTCAAGTCCAAGTTAATCTAGCCTCCACGCATCACCCAGAGACTGATGGGGGTACAGAGAAAGTGATTGGCATCCTGGAGCAGTATTTGCGTTGTTTCATCAACGACCAACAGAACGATTGGTCCAAATATCTCTCCGTGGCCGAATTCGCTTTCAACAACTCTCAGCATACTTCCACTCAGACCACCCCGTTTTTTGCCAACTACGGCTATCATCCCAGATTTTTCCCGCTCACGCTCCTCGATTCTCCAGTTCCAGTTGCAGAAGACTATTTAACCGAACTGCAGTCAGTCCACGACATGGTTAAGCAGCACTTGACTAAGGCCAAGGAAGACTACAAGCGGGTTGCAGACCGCTCGCGTCGTGACACGCCGCCGTTAGCTGTTGGAGATCGGGTTTGGCTCTCCACCAAGTACTTGTTTCCAGGGCGAATTCACCGCAAGCTTGATCAACGTTTCCTGGGTCCTTTCCCTGTGGAGACGGTCATCAATCCGGTGACCTATCGTTTGACTTTGCCTAGGTCTTTTCGTGTACATCCCGTGTTTCATCGCTCCTTGCTTGTTCCTGTCAACCCTGATTCTCCGCTTCGACCTCCTGATCCGGGCCCGACAGCTCGCCGTGCTCACGTTCCTGTTTCTTGGTTGGAGGTGTCCGGCATCCGAGATTCCCGATGGCTCAACGACCGCTTCCAATATTTGGTTGATTGGACCGGGGGTGGGCCAGCCGCTGGCTGTTGGGTCGATGCTCGTGATATTGAGGCTCCTCGGTTAATTTGGGATTTTCATTCTGCGTTTCCCTACAAACCACATCCCCTGCGACGGCCCCGGGGGGAGGGGCCTACGGGGGGGGATAGTGTTGTGAGTGTCCCTGGACCAGCTTGGGAAGTATCAGAGGATGAGGATCAGCAGCCAGGTTCCTCTGAATGTGTTTCCCTCCCGGCAGCCGAGGATCAGCAGCCAGGCCCCTCTGGGTGGTTTCCCCTCCCGGCAGCTGAGAGAGATAATGAAGAGCTTTGTATGCATTCTGAATCAGATTCTCAAAATGATGAGTCAGATTTAGAACAAGAAGATAAATGGATTAATCCGAGGTTCCGAAGGTTTGATAAGCGAAGGTGTCAGTTAACTGGAAAAAGGAAGTAATTGGGGAAGTGACGTATCGGACACTATATTAGAAGGGGAAAGAATGACTACGCCTTTGTCACGAGCAACGTTGATCAAAGAGTGGGCTGAAAACTTTGGCAGTGCTTTGGAACTCAGTATTCTGGTGTTTTGAAAACCTACCGAAGGATAATGAGCTCTTGGACAATGTGATAAAGAAGAAAAGTAAGTTAATTGGGATGTAGGAGGAGAAGAGCATGTTTATCTAAATGTAAATAGATTTGATTTGGCCGTTCAGGCCAACATAATGCCAGCAGCTTGCTTTGAAACGAATTCTTTTGAAATGTATTAAATAAACCTCTTAAAGACATATTTACGTGGATATTAATGAGTTATGAGAGGCCAGACATAACAATTCCTAACTCAAAGATTGACACCAGAAACACACAGGATGCCACCTCCACACATCCACGCAAAAAGCAAACCCAAACCCACACCAATGATGAGGCAAGACCACAGACCAGGAGCCAGACCAGAGCTGCAACAGTGGCCACTTTGAACCTCTCCAGCACAACAAAGCCCCCACCCAAACAGAACACTTCCCCAGCCAATCAGAACACAGCCAACCCCCCAGCCAATCAGAGCACAGCCAAGCCCCTAACCAATCAGAACATAGCCAAGCTCCCAGCCAATCAGTTCAAACCCCCACTGGCAGTTAAAAGGAAAAAACAGCTTAGACCACACATGGCTCCTAGAAGCAGAAGCCAAAAGCACCAGCCTGAAGATGATGAATGAGATTTCATCGAAACGTTGCCAAGACACTTCAAATTCTGCGCGGGAGAAAACCCGAAGAACCAAAGACCTACATACAAACACCCGCGAAAACCTCAGAAAACAAATATCATACCTCTACGGGGAGGAAATCCACCATCTGACCAGGACCTATGAAAAACTTGAAGTCCAAAGAGCTTCCATTTTATGTGACCTTGC
Source organism: Bothrops alternatus (assembly GCA_034064705.1). Lineage (NCBI taxonomy): Eukaryota > Metazoa > Chordata > Lepidosauria > Squamata > Viperidae > Bothrops > Bothrops alternatus. The sequence continues at coordinate 23,805,663 of JARGCV010000052.1, read as the reverse complement.
ATTCCTACGCAACTGCCGAGATCAAAATTTAACCCCCACATGCTTCCAATTGAAATTCCACTCCAACTCTGCAGCCACCAAACGCATCCTGAAAAGAACAGAATTGGCCCTAATCAGAAATGAACTTCACACAAAAAGATTCCTCCTAGACCGAATCAACAAAGATCTCCTCACTCTTCACCTCAGACTCAGCAACAAGATCCACCCTGCACTTTGGGATAAATCCAAACAACTCGCAGTCTGGAGAGCCGAAACACAGACCACCCTCAAGACAGACACACTCACCAACAAACTCCGAAGACTACAAGAACACCAGAAACAAACCCCTCCTCCCTCACAGCCACACATGAAACAAACAGTGCATAACATCTCAGATAGGATCCTCACCAAAGCTGAAACCAATGTCCTTTCCAAAGGATTCAACTTTGCAGTCGCTCCCAAACATATCCCCACTGAAACCATTATATGCGGAGTTGAAACCAGCCTGACTAAAATCAACCCCGATGACGCTAATAGAATCAGACTTGAAATCACCAACATACTCTGCACCAGCAAGCCACCCAAAAGCAACTTACCCAAAGAGGAGCAGACAGCACTACTTAACCTGAAACAAGACGCCAGCATAATAATCCTACCAGCAGACAAGGGCAACGCCACGGTGGTCATGAACACATCTGACTACCAAACCAAATTAACCAACCTACTCCAAGACTCCACATACAAACCCCTAAACACAGATCCCACCACCTACCTGGAGAAAACCACCAGATCCAAAATAAAAGCCTCTCCCATCAGCGAAGAGATCCAACAAAGAATCATTCCAAGAGAGAAATCATCCAGATGCCCTAAGCTCTATGGTCTCCCCAAGATACACAAAGAAGGAACCCCACTTAGACCCATAGTCAGCTCCATAGGCTCACCTCTACAAAATCTAGCCAAATTTCTCGCCAAACAACTACAGCCCTATGCAGAACAAACGAGATGATACCTCCCGCCTACCAGCCATTTGGAAACCCGCCCTTATTGACAAACATATTCCTAACTCAAAGATTGACACCAAAAACACACAGGATGCCACCTCCACACATCCACGCAAAAAGCAAACCCAAACCCACACCAATGATGAGGCAAGACCACAGACCAGGAGCCAGACCAGAGCTGCAACAGTGGCCACTTTGAACCTCTCCAGCACAACAAAGCCCCCACCCAAACAGAACACTCCCCCAGCCAATCAGAACACAGCCAACCCCCCAGCCAATCAGAGCACAGCCAAGCCCCTAACCAATCAGAACATAGCCAAGCTCCCAGCCAATCAGTTCAAACCCCCACTGGCAGTTAAAAGGAAAAAACAGCTTAGACCACACATGGCTCCTAGAAGCAGAAGCCAAAAGCACCAGCCTGAAGATGATGAATGAGATTTCATCGAAACGTTGCCAAGACACTTCAAATTCTACGCGGGAGAAAACCCGAAGAACCAAAGACCTACATACAAACACCCGCGAAAACCTCAGAAAACAAATATATATATATATATATATATATATATATATATATATATATATATATATATATATATATATATATATATATATATAGAGAGAGAGAGAGAGAGAGAGAGAGAGAGAGAGAGAGAGAGAGAGAGAGAGAGAGAGAGAGAGAGAGAGAGAGAGAGAGAGAGAGAGAGAGAGAGAGAGAGAGAGAGAGAGAGAGAGAGAGAGAGAGAGAGAGAGAGAGAGAGTGCACGCATGCGCACGCCTGCACAGTATGTTTTGGAGGGAGTTATAGGGCAAGGAACTCCCATTTCATCTTTCCTCCCTTCTGGGATTTCTGTAAACCTTGGCATGCTCCAAGCCATCCAACCCTCTTAACCTTTCCTGACAAATGGTGGCCATTTTGCTTTCCCCTCAAAAGAAACTATTTCATTTCTTTTCTTTTTCATCCTTCCCTTACTGCGAAAACACCTAACACAGTGAGTTAGAGATTGCAGCATTGGCTGGCTGGAGGAGCATAGTGAGCCAAAGGCGAAGGAGAGGATAGCTGCAGGGCAGTTATTAAACATTGGGTAGACAAGGAGATAACAACCATCATAACAGCAGCAATAACAGCAACAATATAGCCAAACATGCACAGGTGAGAATTAATTAGATGAGCAAGTTTTGTTTTCTGGCAGGCAGCATTGTCAGACATGGCTCGTCCCTCCTTTCTTTCTAGGACTGAGAGAACATGAGTGGGTTCCTGCCCAAGGCAGGGCTAGAACTCAGGTTTCCCACTCCTAATCTAGGGCCTGTAACCACTAGACTAAACTGGTTCTTGTAACTATAACAAAAAGGCCTTTTTTGATGTATATTAGATCATAAGATGATGATGATAATCAAGAAAAAAATAGGTTCATTACATAAGAAAGCTAATAAAAGTCAGATTTGTGAGATACATAAATCAGTCTATTCTAAACCATTACACATTTTAATAAAATCATGCAATTCTTATCTAATATAAGCTTAAATCAGAAAAAACAATAAGGAAATGAAATTCATTATTTTTTCTTTCATCAGTTAGCTTACAGCTATAGTCCGTATAAATGACATGTAAGCCTTTTACTGAGCCATTGCCAGTCTTAATAATTTGTGAAGGAATGAGCACTCCAAAGATATTTTATTAGATATTAAAATATTTTTAAAAGATATTTTATTATATTCATTCCATGTCCCTCTAACCTGAACTCAGTAAATTGGGAAAAGTTTAAAGCACAAGTGCTCATTCTGAAGCCAGGAAGGCGGGGGGGGGAGGGGAAATATGGGGAAAATATGGCAAAGGGCCTTTTTTCTGAATATAGTTTGTTCCCGACTCTTTATCATTAGGTCAGGCAAATATTTTGCCTCACTTTATCTGTCTTACACATGCTGAAGCAGCCTGCCAAAATCACAATGCCTTCTGCCCTTTTCTGTATGCTACAATAACAGCAGTGTCACCACCTGATGCTCGCCAAAATCCTTGTGGACTGTGCCAGGAACAGGACTGTCCTCATGCAGATTCTTCCCATCTGAGGGAATGGCTATAAGCACCAGAAGCCATGGTAAAAGTGTCTTCTTCTAGAGAACTGAAGACTGAGGTGGGGTACCATTTTCATCTTCACATTACACTTTTCCACTTCTGTCTCGATTTGGGTCATTGCTTGGCATGATACATGTGACCTACACTGATAATAAAGATGGTCTCGAAGATGATTCATGCAAATCACAGCACAATCCCATGTGATATCCAGGGAGGAGGTTGCCTATCATGAAGAAAATAATAATTCTTGCTAAATTCTCCTTTCTTTCTTTCCACCAATGGCTTTTGAACCATGGACTTCAACCTGGTCCCTGCTCAGAGAAATTATGTTGTTGCCCAGAATGTGTGGGTTTATTAAGACATTGCAATCTGGAATTGTTATAATTACCTGAAAACTCAAAGAACTACTACTACTAAAAGATGTCTGTGATATGCTTAAAGAGACACATGTATAACTACAGTATATGGACCTCGTTGTTTTGTTTGTTAGGTGAGGGAGGGAGGGAAGGAGGCCTTGTTTAATTTTATAATACTTAGTAGGTGGCATTAACTGGGTTTATAAAAAGTGTGCTGTAGAGTTATAATGAGGAAGCCTCTATTCAGATGATCAAATCCTGGTTAAGGCCTTAGAGCTGACCTTTGCTTGCTATAATTTTTCTCCAAGTATAGCTTTTCTGTGACCTTTACTGGTAGTAGGTGAAGTCATTAAGAGCTTATGCAAACGTAAGAAGAGAAACAGTGGCAGAAGGAGGAGTGTGAGCGAACAGTAATCCCAAAAACCAAATAAAACAAATCTGTCAATGTAGAAAACACCAGATTCTCCCATGATTAATTCTGTCAGTTTAGGCATCTCAACTTCATTTATTTTCCAGGCAGATATGAAAGAAGCAAAACATTGTTCAGGGTTGAAGCTCTGGTCCTTACAATCTGTTTTGAATGGCTCTGTTCATATCTGATCCATCATAAAAGATGTATAATTGGGCTGTATCAGTCCCTCATGTTTGAAATGCAAATAAACCTAATGGGAAGTAGGTGGCCAGGACAGAGTCTTATTGAAACAAATGGAGGAACCAAGTGGAGGTGGTCAGCTGGGAATGTCCTGAATGAGAAGCTCCTGGTCCTGCATGTTTTACATTTTTCAAATAATTAGATCATGGCATTCATTGATTTATAAAAATGATATGGGCTCAAACGGTTATGCTAGCCACAAAGTAAGCAAGTTGGATGGGTCATTATTGTTGCTTAAATAAATTCTTCTTATTGTGCTTTTGCCTATTTTCTTTCTTTTGTAACCAGCAGTTGGTTTTCACAATGCAAATGAAAGATGCTGATAGGCTAAAATGAAATCAGTTGAGTTATTTTGGCTATTTCTAGGCTGGATGGGTACATTATCAAATGAAAGGTAGCAAGTTATATGAACTCTGAGGAAAGGGCTGTGAATATCTCATAAGCTTATTGAGCACCTCCAGAATGAGCAGATGTCAATAGGCCTGACCCAAACAAGGACCATTTAAGCTTACTGATTTTTTTCATTGATTTAGAGAATCCCTCTAAATATTAAACTATAATACATAATATATTTAGGAGTTATAATTCACTCAGACGTTCTCCTAGACAAATTGGATTATATTCAATATAGGGACCCTGACTCACTGGGAGCATCACAAAATCACATGAGCCTGTTGGATCAAGTTCAGTTATATTGACCTGCTCAGTATTCTTATTTACATGAAACATTGAAACACAAACTAACCAGCTACTTTCAAGCATGTGTCTAATTCAATATGTTGCACAAAACTATGAGGAAGCTTCTTGTTTTTAACAAGTTACCTTAGGAAAATTTCCAATCCTAGTAGGAGGGTGGATCTTTTTTCAAAATATTTGACTTATGGTTTACCTGCTGTTGTTGATTCAAATTAGAAATAGGCACACATAAAGTAAGATAGAAGAGTTTATAATAGCAAATAGTTTAGCACACCCACCCACATGTTTTCAAAATATATATATTTGTGAGGCGAGGTAAGCATAATCCAAATTCTACATCAAAATGTGAATTCTGTGATAAATTATACAAAGCAAACATGTTTTTGAATTAACTGTACAGTCTTATGATATGTATGATTCATGATTTCCTAGTTACAAGGAGGAAAACAAGAGACTAGCAAGATTAGTACTGAAATCCATTGCTCGGAAGGTTTCCCCCCCCAAACACTATTTTGATTACTAGTTTCCATAGTTTCTTCTTACACAACGTTTTCAGTCCAAAAATGCTAAAGGTTTGCTTTTTTCAAAGAACAAGGAGGTGTCACAGCCAAATATTTGGCACAATATATTTTGACTAGAATGACATGGACCTACCTACTTAGCTACCTTGAGTCCAATTTTACTACAAACTCTCATTTCTCTCCAGCCAAGATTATAGTTTAAGGAGAAAGAGGATGCAAAGGAGGTAATCATCTGACAGCTACCAAGTGACTCAGTGACTTAGAGACTCAAAGACACCACCTTTAATGAGAGTCCTGCCACTCACCTTTGCATTATCGCTAGGCTGAAACTCTAGATAAATGCACTGACACAACTAGCCATTGTTTCAATTTGCCACAGTGTCTCTGGTGTCCTAAGGCATTGTGAGAAAGAGAAGACAACTGAATGTAATTTACCGATGTGGCTAAGAAATCAAACCAACATCCAATAGTCATGTCACACACATACACACACACACATACAATCTTACAGTATTTCAAGTTCTTGCAAAGCTGAAAGTACCCTAATCACAAAGGCATATATTCCTGTTCTCCCCAAATTAACAGTTGCAATATGGGAAGTAGGGGGAGGGGGAGATCTTCCTATGATGCCTGAAATCTGTCTGTCTATCATTATATCTCCAGAACCACAGCTGGATTGGGTTAATCTCCAAGTTGAAGCCAAAAGTCATGGTATAAATGGAAAAAAGAATGATCACCTTGTTTGTAATTTCATCATTTAGTTTATTAAATGTAGTGCTTGTGGTCCTTTGACATTCAGTACCAATAACAGTGATAACTATTGCACTTATCAATGTTGTTCATCCAATGTTTAGATGACTGTTCTTCGTTCATCATTTATGAACTCAACATCAGGTTACTATGACATAGGATTTTGATGTTGCCTTAAGTAATGTTTATTTTGGAAGGAAGGAAGGAAGGAAAAAAGGAAGAAAGGAAGGAAGGAAGGAAGGAAGGAAGGAAGGAAGGAAGGAAGGAAGGAAGGAAGGAAGGACTTAAAGTTCAGTGAAAAGCATAAAATACTTCACAGTTATACAACAAAGATTTAATTAAGGCAAGTGTAATGAATCATTGTCTGGAACAGTGCAGCTCAATAAAATATTAATCTTTAAACTTCCTTCTAATAAATTAGAGACAAGAATAGGTTATTCAAAATTCTAAGGCTATATTAAGGAGGTTTTATTTCTTTTTTAGTACATAAGCTTTTATAAAGGGTTTTGATTATAATTGTGAAAAATAATATAAAATAACTTAAAAAAAGAATACTAAAAAAAAAGAAAAAAGAAAAAAAGAGAAAAGGAAAAATATGATAAAGAAAGAAAAGAAATATATAAAGATGTGACTCCCATCCTTGCTCACAAGTATGGACAAATTTAGTAACTCTTCACTCGGTATAATATTACAAGTATTCATTCTATATACCATCTCTTATATATAAGTAAATCTATCTATCATCAACATTTCAACCCTAGTATCAACAAGGAAGTTTGAAAGATTGCCAGACCTTTGCTAATAAATATTTTAACCTCGATCACATTAACCAACTTTATATTTCTTCCTTTCACTTCTAACAGTCTTAATCTTTAGTTCATTCAACTATTGTTACGGGATTTTATTTCTTCTCTTTTCTTTATCCCATCTGAAAGATTCTTCAGGGGTTTAACAAGCCTTTAACAAGATCCAGTAAGAAAATATTTTCTAGGTCACTCTCTTGATTCAGCATTTGTATTTCCTCTTTGATTTTTAAAACTTCACCCAGTTTCTTTTGTTTATCCAATAAAGCATCCTTTTCCCAGTCATTCTCTTGGCATGTGATTTGTAATTCCATTCTCAGTACTTTCTATCTTGTCAGACAAAATTTGCTACACCTCAGTCATTCCCTCATTGACATCTTTTGAACATAATCTATCCACAAATCAGATATCATAAGGAGCAGACATCTAAAGCACACATTGCAATCTCCCATTCTCTCCTTATCCAGAAAGATTCCAAGGAACTGATCTACTCACTGGTTCTTTGGTCTTTGGCTTCGCTTTTGCAAAACTGCCTTCAGTTCGCCATTCCTCCTAAAGAAATCCAGAAATGCTTTAATCCTTTAAAAAAAAAAAAAAAGAGCAGTCCTGCAGGATATGGGTAATGATTCATTTAGAACAAATTTCCTACAATGAGTAATCAGATGGCATTCAGGAAGCTCATAAAGGTATATAAGGCCTGTTGCCTGTGATCAAAGATGTGAAAAACAAATATCAGGATAGGTCTTGAAGCATAGCAAAGAACCTTGGCTATTGGACTCTATGGAAATACATTCCATTTCAATCCAAAATGCAAACCTCTTTTTACTCACTAGGAAATGAATGCAGTAAATATCTAAGAAGAGAAATACATGTAAAACCCCAATAGCAGAACCTCTGTTTCCTCCTTCTCCCACTTCTAACAGCAAAATCAAAGACTTCTGTGCCAGGTATCTGCTGGGTGACTAGATAAAATCTATTCCCATGATACATTTAATTAGCTCAACAGGGAGTTGAAAATGCGGGAGTTAATAGCATAGGGTTTGAATTCTTTTTACTTCTTTCTCCCAATGAATTTCAGTTTGGACCAAATTGAAGCAATGTACTTTAGCAGCTGATAAGCCAAAACAACCCAGGGTTTTGACTTCATGTAGTCAGTGGTGTCAGAAACACTTCAACCCAGCCATTTTACCCAGATTGCTAATCTAATCCTTCAAAAATAAACTATTTGGAAAGAAATAATGATCAAAGCAGTTTTGAATACAGTTCTGAAAACCTCCCCAGTGCTGGGGCACGGATGGCCACTTTCATCACTGTGATTCATTCTGGGTTTTGAAATGTTGAATAGAGACATAACATAAGATGAAAAAGTTTCTGAAATCAATTGAGTTATTTTGGCTATTAAGAAAGACGTGTATAAACTAAGAACATTTTTTGAGTTTAATTTTCAATTAATTTTGAACATTAAACTCAACAAATTTTGGACAACTGTCTAGAAGAGATAGATGTATTTATGGAGAAAGGAAGAGAAATTGGTGCATTGGCTGGAGTTAAAATTAATAAGTGACAAAGAATATGAAGATGGAAGACCAAAAAGAACTGTCTGAGAAAAAAGTAAAATACTCTAATGAACGTGGATTCCCAATTTATTAAGATGGGAAAAGTTACAATTGTCAATGTTGGGAAAAATTTGTGTGAAAAAAATGTATGTGTTAACTAGTATGCTGTTCTTTTTTTTACCTATTTTAAAAATAGATTCACCATTTAAACATTGGCAAAAGACATATTTATATAGCAGAGGAAGAAACGAAGAATTAAATATAACATTCTCCAATCTGCAAAAGAAAAAGGATTGGGATTACCAGATTTTAAATTGTATTCTTCACCCTGCTATTTGGTTTATATGAAGGAATGGCTTTTGTTAAGAATTAGGTGATCATAGTCTAAAGTTTGGGTGGCATGGTTATTTATGGCATGATGAAATAAACATAGATTTTAAAAATTGTCATCTCAGGAATGCCATATTATGAAAATAGAATAGATACAAACTCAAGTTATGGCTGAAAATATTTTTTGTTAGCCTCGGCTCAAGAAGTGTTTTACAGAAAAGTACGGTAACAGTGAGCAAAGAAAAATGGTTTATGAACATTTGCTTGTACAACAAAACGAAAAGCTTAAGATGAAATCAACAGAACAATTGACTGCAGAGGGATTTAGTTTTCAACAACTCATGACCTCATCTTTTGGGAGATATATTTTTTTAACCAGATTCCTCAATGCTTTCAACAATAGCAGAGATTCTAATGTACTGAAGAGTTTAAACAAATTCAGGAGAGGTTCACAAATGCTTTGAAAGTAGCCTATGTTTGATTGTATAGCACAATCAAACATCAGGAGTTGATTATAGGAAATGTTTTTGACACTTTTATTGTATCATAAAATGCTTCATTAAAATGTTTTTATATATGCCAAATTTCAACTCCACAGCAGTCATGGGTCCTGAATTTTGTAAGCATTCTGTAACCTAGCCCATATGAAGTACCTTGGTTGAAAAAGTTTTGCCTTATGATGCACCATTTCACCCACTTAAAATTACAGACACAACAGATTTAGTAGAATGATGGTTTCCATATGTACAAGTAAAGGAAAGATTTACAGTAATATAGATTTTTAAAAGTACCAGAAATAGCATATCATAAAATGGAATTTGAAAATGAATTATGAACATATGATGGCTAAAATGTATAAATTTTTGCTGAGATTTGAAACAGAAGAAGACTAACTTAAATAACGTATAGTAAAATGGGTCAAAAATTTTGGTTACAATATTTAAATAGATCAATGGGACAGAATTTGAAAAGCTTTGAAACTTCCACCCTCTTTTACAAATTAAAAGAGAACTTTTATAAAATGATGTATCGTTGGCATATGATACCAGAAGAACTGCTTCATATGTAAAATTCTTCATTTTTAACATGAAAATTAAATACACATGTATAGGATGAGGGAATAAATAGCCAGTTTGGTAATGACAATTATGTAAAAAAAATAGGATTAGCAGTTGTTTATAAACTAAATATGAACCAGTAATGTAATGCAACTGCAAGAAAAGAAAATGTAGGTTTAGCCTGTAGAAATAGATGTATAATTTCTGAATCACATAATTCCTATTTATTCTGCTTTGATCAGTCCTTAGGCCAAGCACTGTGACTAGTGCTGCATGCAGCACTTTACAAAGCATTCAGAAAAATTGTAACAGAGTTAAAGAAGTGAGATATAGTGTTCAGGGACTAGAAATTATAAAAAGAGAATGAAGAAATTGTGTATGTTTAGTCTTGACTAAAAACAAGTTTTCAATAGCAGTCTTCAAATACCTGAAAATATGTCATACAGATACATTCATACTGCAGAGTTCAAGACCTAGAATAAGGGATTTAAGTTATAGGAAAGCATATTCTGATTAAATGTTATAAAAGCTTCCCAAGGCAAAAGTAGTTTAACAAAAGACCAACTGGAGAAATGGTGGACTCTCTTTCATTGGACAAGTTCAATGAGTGGCCACTTAGGCTTCTATTCTGACTGGTGAGGAGGGAGGTTGTCTAGATAGACTCTTCCATCTTTAATAAGAGTTTTATTATTCATTCACAATCCCTCTGTGGCCACTTCTAAGAACAGTGAACAACTGATATCCAAATTTATAAAGTTTTAAAAGATGGCAGGAGAAAGACACAGAATATCAAACCACTCATCTATCTAAACATGAGCAGAATGAGAGAGGATCCACTCATTTCTATGAAATTGATTACCATTCTGGGCTATAAAGCATCTTGGATGAAATGCAAAAGGGACTGAGCAACACATGGGGACATATAAACAGGAAACAAAGAGCCCTGATGTAGGAATATTAAAAAAAGAGATCCTGGTAGGATCTAGCCTGGGACCCTAAGAAGCAGCAGCCCATGGGGACAGATAAGTTGATCAGTCCAACTTGGAATCCACAACAGATGAGGAAAGAATGGCCAGAAAGGACAGAGACCCTTCAACACAACAACATGGGCCTGTGGGGAGAAGTTAGTCCCTACTAGTGCCCACAGCTGCTTTATGTTCCTATGTCACCCCTCTGGGTCATCTACCCGCCCAAGAAGGACAGCCTACCCATATGATGCCTAGGAACCATGCTCACCATCGGTTAGGCAACCAATTGTCTTGGAGAATCTGAGTCTGATAATAATGGGGAAGGAGTGCTGGGATACAAATGGGGCACGGTAGGATGAGTAGCAGATTGATGGGAAGCACTGAAAGGGAAAGAATGAGCGAGGGTTGTAGACTGGTATCTTGGTTTAGAATATTGCCAGTCTCGGATATTATTTTTCTTCCTTCTCCTCTTCACCCTATTTCCCCCTTCTCCTTTTTTCTTCCCCAGCAACTGAGTGACTAAGAGACAAAATATGATGAATCTTTGCTAGTAATTTCTGGTGCAAGTATTTATGGGGTATCAAGAACTTCCTACCTCTAAATAACTTTCCTTACCAGTTGATACGGCACCATACAATCTAATGAGGAAACCTCACTTAACATGATTGTATAGAAAAAGATAAAACGATTTGGTTAGTGACTAGAGGGGAAAATCATGCCATAGCAACAAGGGAATATTCATACCAATTTGTAACCATATGCAAGTAGTAATTTGTAAAGATGCTTTCATCAGAGCCAAAGGCTTTTGTTATATGAAACAGTTCATCACACATAATAATTTATCATTTGAAAATACAGTTATTTCACCTTTGGATGCACCCCAACCATCACAGTTGTTAGACAATGTAGATGCAAATCAGGATGAATCATAATACCACTATTAAAAGTAATTGCATAGGCAGCAGAAACACAGAAGCTTATACCTCCTGCCTATGTCCTCCCATTTAAGATTCTGTGGCAGAAAAGAACGCACCCAGAAGAGCCAAACAGCTAGAGAGGTCCCAATGTTCATTACTGATCTAAAGTTAACAGGTTATGGTGAGTTACTGATCTTCTGAACTCAGGCAAGAAAAAAACAACGGCACCAGGTTACATAACTTTTCTACAGAATGTGACAATGGAACGTGTGTATACACTGGCAGAAAATCCCAACTGATGGAAAGAATTGCTTTACAAATTGATAAGGAAACAAGATAATCACAACAGAGGCATGAAATCTTCCATAAGGTAAAAACATTGCAGACACATTCTTTGAAAGGAATCATAGCAGTTTGCTATAGACCTATGCAAAGCTCTAATTATTATTCTAACAAGCAATATCTGTACTTCACTGTAGAAGGGAATAAGATAAGGAAATGGCTTGAATTTACAGCCTCCTTTCCAGGCAAGAACTCTGAAGTCAATTAGTAAATGCAGATTAGCACAATAATAAAAATTCTGTTCTTACAGGAAAGGTACAATGAAGAACATTTATATTGCACATTATATTCACATAAAATGCTACATCAATGTAAGTAAATATAAGCAAGATTCTACAATTGATTCAACCTGAGCTCTTCTTTCAACCTATAACACCTTATACTGGGTCTAGATCAGGACCAGAGTCTTTCTTCAAGTAGGATGATGATGATGATGATGATATAATAATAATAATAATAATAATAATAATAATAATAATAATAATAATAATAATAATAATAATAATAATGTACCAATAGCAATAGGCGCCTTGCGTGCAATCCCAAAACAACTGGAGCAGCACTTGAACACCATTGAACAAGCTGGGAGCATCCATGCATACCATGAAAGTTCAATACATCTCAATTGCTGCAACGGGAGTCCACCACAGCCTGGTATATTTCTGTAAGAAGACTGTCCCTGGCATAATGGTACTGTAATGAATCTGTCAGATTTGCTTTCTCTTACTGTTTTCTTTCTTGGAAAACTCAAGTTCTTGTCACTGCATTTATGGTGAAATATGGAGATTTAGGCAAATTCTTATCCCAAAATGATCTGAATTTTGATTTATTCTTGGCTGTGGACCACATACTTAGAATGTGCCTTAAAAGGTAATGAGAGGCTGCGTTTATTAGGAATGCCCTGATTCAGCAAAAGCCATTGAAATCAGGCAGTTTATGTTATGATATCAGGGGAGTTCCTTGTTGGTGAATGGAATTCCTGGAATGAAAGGAATCTTTATGTAACAAAGGCTCCCTTCTTATATGTAGGTAAAAGCTATGTTTCAATGACTTCAATAGCAAAGCCAATCCAAGACATTTTCCATCTATGGCAGAGTCTGAGAGCGTACTCGTTCTGCAATTCTATGTACAGAAGTTTGCCGGGCTTTCAGTGGTGTGTTATATCAACATTGCTAGTGGGATATTATTGTACACTGCACTTGAGAAAGGCCAAATGGTATATAGAGATGTTTCCTCAACTCTAATAGAAGAAAAGCACCCCAGGGCTTGAAAGAAATATGTGGGTTTATCATTGTCTCTCACCTATCCAAATTTGCACAGCAGGGTAAGCTGATTCTATTGAGAGGCCCTTACTTCTAGCGTTGGAATGTAGCCAGTTTGCCTATTTTAGTGCCTATTTATGACCCATAATGATCATAATGGAACTTGTCTGACATTATCAAGACAATATAGTGATTTTATAATGGAACCCAAAGTAATTTGGCCCCAGTGTGCTATTTTTAAATGCCACTAGATACTATATCACTATTTTTTTAATCAGCTACCCTTTTTTATTTTGCTGTGCTGTTTAATAAGGGTTTTAAAACATATTTTCCTGTTTTAGATTCTTCTTATGTTACATTAATACTGTCAATTTTGACAGCCTCAAAATATACAGATAGCTGAAAAAGATTTGATGACAGGTTTTCCTTTGTTACTGATATTATACTACAAGGAAAGAGGTGGCTTCAGTTTGTCAAATGTAACAGTGAAGATACTGATCTTATGTTTATGTTAGTAGCAAAAGATAGAGAAGCAAATACTTCGGAAATGCCATCTGTGCGTCATGGGAGTTTCCTTCCTTATGACTATAACAGATCCTTATTTCTTCCATGCTCAAACTCATACAAATACATTTATAAGTATAGACTTATTGCCAGATCTGGAATCTTGTGGGTTTAAAATTCACATAATAAATTAAAGTCTCTAGTTTTGTTAAAACCCAAAACAAGAATAACAGGAATTTGGCATGGGATGAAGAAGGAAGAATGATTTGACGTTTTGTATTCTAATTCAAATTTGCCTATTCTTTTCTGGCTTTGTTAGCAGTAGGTATTATGCGTACTGAGTACTGTGGTGCACAGGCCAATCACAACTGCGTGTTTTCCTTGATCACTCACTGCCAGACTGTCATTCCCTTGGATCATTGACTAGGGACAGAGTGTGCTTGTTATTGAGTACAATCTCCCACCTCACCCCTTGTCCCTCCTCCAAGCCAGGTGTCCACATATCATTTTTGGATACAGGTTTCAGTACTCTTTCAGAAGAATACTGGAACCTGCTCAAGAATAGACTGATGAGCCATAGGCATGGAGCATCTTTGACTCTGCAACCATTTGGTCATGTAATCTGATAGTTAGCTAAATACACAGTTCCAACCATACTTGTCCAACCTGCCCAATTCCACATTTAGGGGAGTAAATGGTGATCATTTTCCTTCAGGTGCAGGCAATGCTGAGGGTGGGGGGGAAGGGAAATGAAGTCAGGGAATCCAGTCATTTTCCATAACTTATCTGCATTAAATTAGTAAAGTTACGACCAGTTGCCAGTCTTGTACACACACACATACACACACACACACACCTGGTGGCACAGTGGTTAGAATGCAGTACATCAGACTACTTCTGCTGACTCCTGGCTGTCAGCAGTTTGGCAGTTCAAGTCTCACTGGCTCAAGGTTGACGCAACCTTCCAACTTCCGAGGTCAGTAAAATGAGTAACCAGATTGTTGGGGGAAATAGACTGACTCTGTAAACTACTTAGAGAGGGCTGTAAAGCCCTGTGAAGTAGTATATAAGACTAAGTGCTATTGCTGTTGCTACACACACACACATGAAAAGTATGCCGGCATAAATTGTGTTTGTATATATACAATTATATATACATAATATATGTGTATGTATATGTGTATTCAGCAAGTTAAGCATAATTTTCAAGAACAATCTCACCCTATGCCTGAAGAGAAAAGTTTTTGATCATTGTGTGCTACCTGCTCTAACATATGCCAATGAAACATCGACACTAACCTCACAATCAATACAAAAGCTATGAGTGGTGCAAAGAGCCATGAAAAGATACCGTACATGCTCAGCATTACAAGACAAGATAGAAAGACCTGCACATGGATTAGAGAACAAATGAAAGTATATGATATCATCAAGAGAATGAAAAAATTGAAATGGAAATGGGCTGATCACATAGCAAGAAGAACTGATGGCAGGTGGACCAAGGCAGTCATAAAATGGATTCCACCTGATAAAAAGCATCCACAGAAGAGACCTAAAATAAGATGCATTAACAACATTGGCAAGTATTGTGGGTCCAGTTGGCACAAGAAAGCTCAGGACCATATTGGTTGGAAACATGCAGAAGAGACCTTGTAAGGACCAGCGTCAGTTAAACCTCATAAGAAAGCAGAAATCTGGAAACTTGTATCGTCTCAACAGGAACTTTTATTGGAAGGTATTGATAGCAGGATAATAAGGTAGGATCTGAGGATTTCCCGCACAAAAAAAATGCAGAAAGAGAAAAGAGAAAGAAATAGAAACAAGTTTCCAATTTATTCTGGAGAAAATATATTTACAATATTAACTCTTACCCTAGGATTATAAAAAAATAACTTACTTTTTTATTATCTAGTTTTTTTTAACCATCAAAACCACAAACCATGTGTATTTTTTCTATTTCATGCAAAAACTCTATAAGGGGATTGCAATCAACATACAGATCTTATTTTTTCTCTAATCAAATGAGTTAATTTAGCCATTTCTTCAAGTTCTATCATCTTCACCAGCCATTCCTCTGTTGTGGGTAATGTTGAACCTTTCTATTTTTGAACATTTAAGAGGCTGTCTGTGGTTACCATATATAAAAACAAAGTTCCATGACTTTTTTCTAGTTGCCTGTACATTAATCCCAAAAGAAGTCTCTGAAATCAGAGTCTCTAGTTTCAGTTAAATTTTAACGTTTAAAATCTTCTAGATTGATGTATGTGCTTGTATCCAACAGTTTTTAGCTTTTTTGCATGTCTATCAAACATGGTAAAATGTCTCTTTACGTTGCTGCATTTACAACAAAGATCCAAAGTAGTTTTGCATATTGTAGACAGTTTCTCCGATGACAAATACTGATATATCTTTTTATTAAAAAAAATTCTTTAAGGCTACCACATAAAATAAATTTCCATCTTTTCAACCACATGCTTTCCCACTGATCTATTTGTATATTTTAGCAAAATATTTTAAGCCTATCTTATATATTCTTTCACGTATTCTTCTGTCTCATATTTCAACAAAAGTTTATACATTTTAGCAACTATATGATCACCATTAGTATATAATTCTATTTCAAAATCTGTCTTACTTTGTTTATAACCACAAAGCATTTTATCTTCTTCAAACCTTTCCGATAATTGTACCATTGTCATGAATATCCTTCGGTTATCAGATCTTCTCTTGGTTTCAGTTTACAATCCCCTTCAAAAAGAATCTGTTTTGTTCATCAAGTCTACTTTATCTTGTATCTGCATATTTTTGTTCACATCTTTGTCTTCTGTTTATTAATCTTAAACCCTGCTAAGGCACCAAATTCTTTTAATTTACTCATTAGGAATTCAATTCTCTTTAAGGAAGGGATTTACCAAGACTGAAATCAAATCATCTGCAAAAACTCTTAACTTATATGACTGGTTTTTAATCTTTACATCCATGATCCTCTCATCTTGTCTTATATCTCAGTTAAGTATTTCAAGAACTAAAACAAAATAAAATTAAAAAATATAAACAAAATAAACAAAAAAGGGACAATGAGGCAAAAATCTTGTCTTGTTTCTTTTTGAACATTAATTTTTATTAAATGTTATTATCTTGTTCAAAAATGGCTCTGTGTATGTATTTGTGTACATACATACACAAACACATGCATACATATATAGACTTTAAATATATATACACACATATGCACATACATAATAAGATGGGAATCATCTAATCTGACTTGATAATGTAGAATGAGCAAAATATTTATACATACATAGATATGTCTCCCAGAAATTAATATTAAGGTTGCAACCCTTATTCTGATAATGTGTTGAACTTAATACCTAGAACACTCTTTGTCCATGTTACCTGAGGCCACATCTGGAGGGCAGCAGGTTTGAAAAAAGCTACTGTGTATACTTAGGAATTAATGCCTGGAAATTAAAGCCACCACACTCAATAGGATTTATTTCTGAAAACACGCCTTGCCTAAGAAAAATTGTACTATATCAATGTTACTGATAAAAGCAAATAACACATTGCTTCTTGTATGATTGTCTTAAATAATTTGCTCAAATAGCTGCAGTGTTCTCATGGACTGTAACATTATATTTTTATCATGGCTAACTATAGCAACCAGGGTACACAACGCAACCTTCAGGCATTATAATACTACCCATTTGGTTTTGCAGAACCATTCAAGCCATCTATTGTTAACATTTTTCTTTCAGTAGGATTTGGTATCAGCAGGCACCTGTTGAAGCCACAGTAGGAGTAGAAGACACTGCCAAAACCTGGAGGCTGTTCTTGAGCAAATGAAGGACAACTGCCAGCTGCAATGCAAGATAGATGCCCTATAATTCATTAAGAAGTTCAGTACTATTTGCCATAAAATACAATGAACCCATCGATGCAAGAATGTCCTTGCTGTGCATAAGGACTCTTTTACAAAAGGCCACTATCAAAACAGCATTATCCATACCTTCTGTATTTAATTTCTCCTAACTTCATTGCTTCCCCAATGCCCACACATCAGAATATAATATTCCATGCATCTAATGAAGTGGATAGTCTAGACAGCTATGAGAATGAATGACTTTTTATTGTTATTTCTTTTTCTCTTGGCCCTCTCTTTCCTTTTTTAATTAATTCATTTGTGCATTTGTGCATTTCCATTTCAAAAGACAATAATCAGTTTACTAGGAGAAAAACTGATGAGTTGGAGGAAAAGAATTGCATTGCTGCCTATATCATTTAATATAGACATAGTTACTTTGTGATGATTTCCGTTTTCTCTGAAATATGGAAGAAAAGAAAGCACAGGGGCGTGGGGGAAAAAGTGGTCCATTAAGAAATATACACGAGGTGTCTCAGAATATGGCTTCACATGCATGTAGCTCTTCTATGAGTCATTTAACCAGGATCTAAATGAGGAGGATTCCCTGCATGTACACTTTACTCTTTTTCACAATCTCATTTTGGCTTGACCAAGATCAAAAAGGACAATCTTTTCTTCTATCAAAGCCTGCATTCCATCAGATGAAATGTATTGCAAGCAGGATGATGTAGAAGGAAGTGATGAGCAGTTGAAGCTGCCTATTCTTTCTTACTCATACAATCTTTTATCTACTGACACCCTATCTTTCCTAGGTATGTAACAGGTTGCCTGGAATGGAACCTATTTCTCTAATGTGACTCCATGCAAAATGATTGCCAAATGAGATCAAGGATTGCCTTGCATTACAGGCTGCCTGTCCCATGTTTTTGTTTTTGTTTTTATTTTCTTTATTTATATATTAATCTGTCTATCTATCTATTTATCTGTCTATCTATCATTTGTTTGTTTGTTTGTTTGGCTCAGCAATTCTCTGGAGGAGGGCTCAACCTGCTTGGAATCATTTGCAACTATTTGCATTAAGCACTTGGTTGCCCTACATAGGTTTAATTTGAACCAGATCAATTCCTATGATCTAAAGATGAATCGTTCTGCACTGGCTTGAGAAATGAGAGATGAGAGATGAGGAAGGGAAGTAAGTGTAAGATCTGCACAAACATTTTGGACTCAAAAGACAGCAGAATTTACCTTTATCTGAAGGAACAAAAATGCCTTAAGCAGCCCTAAAAGTGCTCAGAGATCACCCTGAATGGGCAGAAACTATACAACACAGAGATGCACACACATAGAAATCCTAATCCATTTTTTGATCTTGAAATTTGTAGTGCTATAGCCGGTGCTTTTTTTGTAGAAAGAAAAAGAAAAAGAAAAAAGTGCCGGAACTTATACGTTATACAACCCGCCTTGCCTACCCTAAAAGGTTCCATCCAAAAAAGGTGTTGGAACTCCGTTCTGGGCGTTCTACCGTATGACAAAAAAAAAAAAAAGCCCTGGCTATAGCTGTAAGTATACATAACTCCCTCCAGTTGCGGAGGGAAGGAGGGAGGCTGAGAGAGAGAGAGAGAGAGAATTGAAGCAGTACAGCTCAATTTATTAATTTATTCAGAGCTGCTACTTTAGTTGCACAGATATTTTAACTTTTGATACAAGTTAATTGGGAGGGTTTTAGAGTATTCCCTGATAAACAATGCTTGAATGATGCTTCACAGAAGCCTTTAAAAGTTTATTGACCCTAAATAATTTAAATGCACGCATTTGCAAATTAATCTCAAGCAAAAAGTAAAGATTGCACTTCATAAATGTACCTTTAAGAGTTTAAGAACTGGATATAACAATCTCTTCCCCCTCCCAACCTAGTTTCCTAGCAACACTCACTCCCTTAAAGTGAATTTGACCAAAACAGGAAAACTTGATTGCTGATGAATATATTCACTTCATGTACTCTGTCTGTAAGTTGACTTTAATTAATGGCTCCATATTTTACCATACTTGATGGAAACCTAACCATTTTGTCTTTAAACTTGGATTTGATTTCCAGAAACTACAGAAGAAACAATGCCCACTTCAAATGCTGAAGGCAAATCGAATATTCTGTGGCATCCTACAGAATGAATCCACAAATTGAGACAAGTGGGATTTCCATTGTTTTCACAGTTGACATAGAAGTTTGGGAAGCATACATTTATACCCACACACACTACACAAAGGCAAACTTTGATCAGAAAGAAGGAAGATGATGATTATATAAGAGATAGCCTAGGGCTTTCTGGAGGCTAAAATGATTATGCATATCTATATGTTTGTGCACATGTGTTCAAATATAGTTGGTGCTCTGAAATATTAAAAAATATTTTACAAATATTAAAAAAAATCTTCAGCAACCATGTCTTTAAAATGATTCATTTACTTATTTGTAAAAGAGGCAAATCAGAAAGGACTCCTGAGAACACCAAATTTTTTGCTTTTCCTTCATAGCATAGGTCAGTGATGGTGAACCTTTTAGAGACCAAGTGCCCAAACTGCAACCCAAAACCCACTTATGCATCGTCGGGTGCCGGGTGGGTGTGGCCCAATGAATGGGCGTGGTTGCGGTGGTAACATCAGATTGGGTGGGATTAAAAAGTTCAATCAATCAATTCCAACTTTGCAAAATCTTTTTTTTCCTGCGAGAAGTTGAAATTGACTGATTGAACCTTTTTTTTTTAACACGGCAGTGGAGGCCTAAAATGAAAAGGTTTTATAAAACCCAGCTGAAGGCCTAGGACTGGGGCGACGGCGCACATGCCCACAGAGAGGGCTCTGAGTGCCGCCTCTGGCACCCATGCCATAGGTTCGCCACCACTGGCATAGGTCTAAGATTGGTGACCTAAAGGTAAATATATATATTATATGAATGGTGAGGTTTCTAAAACATTTGTTAGTGGTAACACATTAATATTGCTGCTTTCACATTTCCCTCTCCATTTTGTAATGTTCCCTTTATTTTAGCAATGGTATTGTTTCAGTTGGGTGGAAGGAGCATGAGGCGGAGAACCTACTGAAACTGGCATCCTATAGGATTTCAATAGGATTTACTTTAATATAGAAATGAGCAGAGTTCTGCTTTTAACAAATAAGGGAAGACCTTTCTGTAACGCAAGTTGAAAAATAGCTCACATCTTCAAAGCCTATATCTAATTCCCCCAAAGACTCCAGTCAAAAGCTTCGTACTGAATACAAAATGTTCAGTGTCACGATTCCTATTCAAAAAGGTGTCTGATTCACATCTTGTCTCCTTAAACATTTAAAATTATAGAACCGAATAGATCATCTGCTATTCATCAAGCTTTTTCAGGCCCCACATCCAGTGAAGAAAAAAGGCTGTATCAGCCACCAGAAAAGCACATGTAGCAGCCTATTTGTTACTTACACACACACAAACGCACACAGTATGCAGGAATGGCCTTGAAACATCCACGTGTGAGGAGAGTTTTAAAGCACTTTCGTCTGAAGAGCTGATGCTGCACCAAAAGAAATCAATAGGAACTCAGCCCATTGACTTCAAAGGGAGCTGACAGCTGTTGAAAGGGAACTGTTTGCAAGGAGAAAATACAAAGGCTACAGGATGCACAAGGGCACTGCCAATATCGGAGAAGCAATGTGCAATACATGTGTGCAGGAGGGTCCAGGCACATAAAGCTATATATTTGTTCTACTAACTTTGTTGGTATTTGATAAGCTGAGAAACTGATTGCTTTCTATACATGCTGAGGCACTGTCAGAGCCTCTCAATGTATGTTTAAAACATCCATGGCCCATTGTTCCCCCTTAAACTCCCTGGAACAGGCATTTCTTTTTGCTGATGCGGATGTAGAAAATTCTGACTAAAATTCTAAAAGAAACCCAGGAAAATAGATAAGCAGACTTAATCCTCCAACGTATCAGACCCTTTGCTCTTATGAGTTGCAGTTCAAGGCCTTATGCAGCAGCCTAGATCAGCAGTTTTGACAGCTTTTATCTCAGTAGTGTTGGCTATGGCTGCTCTGGGGATGGAGCAAAACAGAGAAATGTTCCTATTTTCCAAAAAAGAAGAAAAAATCTTACCACAGAGGCTGACACCACAGGAAAAAGTCTTACTGTTTCTGCATCTTCTTTGACTTTCAAAAAGGCTTTCTGAATTCTTTGGGAAAAGAAAGCACGGAAAGATTTAAGGTTACACAAACACACATAGACATCACATCACTTATGGCTTTTGTAGTTTTCTGTGCAGTTAGTGATGCCTTTCATCCAACTAGGAAAATGGCAGTGTTAGCTAATAAGGGCAAACCATTTGCAATGCATTCACATAATGTGGGTAAAATGGATTAATGAGAGCTGCCTTTGGGATTCCAGTTTTGTTAAAAGTAAATTCAAAAGAGGATAGTGGGGGGACCAGTTTGATAAGGGAGTTAGGACCTGCTCTCGCTTCCATGAGCATAGGAATGCTATCAGTTTATAAGAAGGGGGGAAACCAGATGTTTGGCCAATAACTCGTTGCAGGTGTTTGCTAAATGCTTAAAAAGAGGAAGGAGAGAAGTTAAGATGTAAGTGACAGTGAGAAATTGCATGGCAGTGGGGAAACGAAACTAAGGAAAAGCAAATAGGAATAATCAAGAGGTATTAGGCAGGTCTGATGACAGCTCAACTCATAAACAGCAAGCAATCTGTGAAGAAGTATTTCACATCATTCCAAGAGACTCCACCTTAATGCATTTGTGATAAAAGAGGGTGAAAATTCCTTTTAAAATCCCCAGGCTTCTACATTTTGTTCTACGCTATTGAAATTTTTGTAGGCATGTTCACCACCTTGAGTTATCTGTAAGAATAATAAATGTGGGTAGTAAATAAATATATACATACATGTATACATACATACGTACATACACTATTTTCACTGCAACAGCCATCATTATTGTGACAGACTTCATTATGTTAAAGATTACTTGTGGTTTGCTAAATCAAATTTCTGATTAGAAGATTGCTAGGAATTTTTTTTTGGGGGGTGAGGGGCAGAATGAAAACACCACAGTCAAAAAAGGAGTAGAGGTTAAAAAAAAGGGAGGGGAGGCATTCTCAATCAATGGAGTCACAATGAGTGGAGCTCCATTGAGGTTGAAGAGTCCCAGGTCAGTTAGAGTGTTTTTCAGTGAGGTATTACATGGGATCTGGGAAAAGATAAGTGTTGGCCTGCAAAAGTGCCCTGGATCTAGGCAGACAGCCAACTTTTAGGCAGTTCCCTAAATTAGAGTGAGTAGCCCAGGAACTGAATAGTTGGGAACAGGCCTAGGAGGCCTCAGAGGAATGTGAAAAGAGGGCTGTATTACCACAAGGCCTTGACTTGATCATTGACAGAAATTTGATTCCACTTCCTGCTCCTACACCAAATGTGCTAGCTATAGGTCCTAGATCCCAAACTTCTGGAAGCATTAGGCTCCTATTACTTGATAGCAGACTTATGTGTAATAAGACTCTTCTTCTACCTATTATCTTCTACTGGTGGAATGAGCAGACCTGGCATATACATTTAGCGAACATAGAGAGACAACCTTGAAAGAGAGATACGTCCTAGATATACTGGGGTTTCATCAGCCAACACCAAAATCAGGGTGAAAAAAGGCTGGTGATTCTGGATATCTGCTCCACAGGTAGATGGATATGAGTGTTGTTGTCTTTATAAATGCAATCTAGAAACATGTTGAGAATACTGCTGCTATGCCATCCGTTCTACCAACTGGAATCTTGCCTGAGCTTCTAGATCTCATCACTCCCCAACTTTAAGTAGAAGACCTCAATCTCACAAAATACAGCAGCATAAGCTTCTTGTAAGTCCTATTTGGTATGTTTTATATTGGTGATCACATGTTGGCACTAATTTTTCTCTTGAAGCAGTTGATTCAGAATTATCTGAAGCTGGAAGCTACAATGATTAGTCCTTTGTAAAGCCAGGTCCCTTTTGCAATATATTTTGTAAATTTCACAATTTGTGGAATGCAATTCAAAAGCAAATCTATATAAATTGCATGCATAAAATAAATGTACATTTGCAGCAGTGAAGACCCCTTTTTTAACTTTGGAAACATGCAGTGGTGGGATTCAAATATGTGAACAACCGGTTCTCTGTGTGGATGCCGCTTCTGGAAGTCCATTCTGGGCCTGGGCAAAAAAATATTAGCTACCAGTGTTGTGAACCGGCTGAATCCTACCCTTGGAAACATGCCTATTTTTAGCTAGCAAAGATAAGAAGACTTGTCCCTTTTTTTTCTTCCTATAATTTTTTCTGCATGTGTAGGGTCCACTTTTTCAAATCAATTAAATGATGATTTGTTGGTTGTTGTCAGCAATTGGCTGACCAGCTTGTTATCCGAGCCTGACAATTTTGAGTGAGAGAAAGTGTGACTGGCCCAAAGTCACCCAGCTGGCTTTCATGCCTAAGGCAGGACCAAAATTCACAGTCTGCTGGTTTCTGGCCTGAAGCCTTAACCACTAGACCAAACTGGTTTCTTGCATAAATAAATATATATTTGTAGTGATGTATGATTTTTTTTTTTTACTTTGGAGACATGCCTATTTTTAGCTAGCAAAGATAACCCTTTTCCTTCCTCTAGGAGTACTAAAAGCAAGTAACAACTTGAAGTGTTTTCTACCCACTTTTATCAAAATACAGATGCAAGAATGGGGTTATTTTTGTCCCTCACCTATAATAAATGGGAAGTCATTTGTTCTTCTTTCTGTTTGACTCTGCCCATGATATTCTTCTTTTTGTTAAAATGTTCAAAGTAACTTTCGAATGTCACAAAATGTAACTTTTTTGGTCTGCCTAGTGAACACTGTCCTGTTTGTAATTCTGAGTAATCAAAGCAATGCTTTCTGTGCTGCCTTAGCTGCAAAAAATTGAACTGCTTTCTGTAGATTCACCATTTGGATCACCTCATGCACTAATGAGATAGTTGCATGGCTGACCAGCTTTTGTCATGGCGGAGCACAGATGTGCTTTTTAACTTCCTCTTGAAAAAGCTGCATTCCTTATTGAGACATAGGGTTAGAGGTAGATCAGGGGTTCTCAACCTTGGCAACTTTAAGGCTTGTGGACTTCAACTCCCAGAATTCCTCAGCCAGCTTTGCTGGCTGAGGAATTCTGGGAGTTGAAGTCCACAAGTCTTAAAGTTGCCAAGGTTGAGAACCCCTGAGGTAGATGAAGAGGAACCGAAGCATTTGGTAAGACAATCTTTGTCCTCTTTGTCCTCCTATAACTTTTGGAGTTGATCCTGTTAAAATGTACTAGAACGGGTTTCATTTGATTGCCCAAATCCCTGACATCAGTCTCACACATAAGCCTCGACGCTTTTTCTAGTGCCCTGCATTGTTGGCAAAAGTCTTCTTCTGTTAAAAAGAGAGATTGGAGATATTATATAACAACCTAAATATACAGTATAATGTATACATATTTAGGTATACAGTATAATGTATATTTAGGTATACAGTGTTCATTGAGTTTCAACAAATATTATTCGACAGATTGCACTACATAGTGTAGTGCCTGTTAAAGAATTCCACTGTGGATGCTTTGAAGTCCCTTATGGGATTACTCTGTGCTTCAAAATCATAAACTGTGTTCTTTGGTGATGTTTGAGCCATGATGGCGCAGTGGTTAGAATGCAGTACAGCAGGCTATAGCTGCTGACTGCCACTGGCTACAGTTTGGCAGTTTGATTCCCACCAGCTCAAGGTTGACTCAGCTTTCCATCCTTCCAAGGTCGGTAAAATGAGGATCCAGATTGTTGGGGGCAACATGCTGACTCTGTAAACTACTTAGAGAGGGCTGTAAAGCACTGTGAAGCGGTATATAAGTCTAAGTGCTACTGCTATTGTATTCTTAAACCAGTGGGCAAAAACATCAGTATGAAGTTCCTCTGCCAATTTCTCTGTGTACTGCAGAACAATTTCAAATCCCTTCGACTATATATATGGTTCAGTTGTTTAAGATATATTTAAGAAATATATCAAGCCTGAAATCTCTTGCTTACAACATCTATTTTAAAGACTTTATCATGCCACAATACTAAGCCACACAGAAAGCCAAAGTTGTGTATATTCTTAATGATTCTTTCTGCTATTGTTCTTCCACAGAGAATTCCTGTCAAAGCATAGGCAGCAACTGTTGCATCATCTGTGCTCCCAATTTGGCATTTGTTAGGGTTTATCACCTTCATTTGAAGATAATCTGGTAGCACTCCATCGTTTTAGTGCCAGAGAGGATGTTCTCAGATGTTGCTTCAAAATTTTCCCTGAATTGATCCGGGAAAAAACACATAGATATTTTGAATGATGTTTTTTAAAATTAAGCCTAAGTTGCAGTGGTTGCAGAACCACTGATCACCAGGTTCAGTGAACAAGAACCATATGGAACACACACACACACACACACACACACACAGAGAGAGAGAGAGAGAGAGAGAGAGAGAGAGAGGGGGTTATCTTGTGTATCTGTATTTCCATTATTCTGTCCTTACATTTCATGTCTGATCTGTTATTGCAGTCCTGGCGAGTGTTGACAGCTATTGCAGTTTCTGTATCTTCCAGCTTCTTAAGAAGCAAATCTGTCATATCAGTTTCTGTAGTATTATCAGTATTCATAAATTCTAGGAAATGCTCTCTGACAGTCAACATTAGAAGACATTGTATTATATCCTCTTGTTGTTACAAAATGAACCTTTAAAGTGATTTGATCATATGCTTGATGTCCACCGTAAAAAAGTAGCATCTTGCTTACTTCAGATATGTCACAACCCTCAGTTTGGTTCTAGTAATTGTATGGACTTGTTTTCAATCATTTTTTTCATACCCCAATGTTGGGGTATGTAACAAAAGAAATACGCAACAGTCTGGATTTCTGAGTACGTAAGCTATGTCCTCCACCCTATGCTATTCTTAGGGGTTGTAATGTAATGACTTGTAATGTATTAAATGGAAACTTCCTTTTTCTTTATCTTTGGAGACTATGAAGCTTTTTATGTTTTGTGACAAGGGACTCATTCAGGCTGCTGCTCAAGTGGATCCACAGTCCTGAATCATATAGTTTTAGCAGTAAATTGCACTTCTACCACACTTTTCTGATTTACTCTTTTCTTCAGGAATGTGCAAGATTCTTCTACTTGAGACAGAGATAGGGATGCTGCCATAGCTATCAGGTCACCTGGCTAGTAACTAATTGGAAAATCAAGTATCTCCTTCTCACTTAATCTCCTGTAAGCTATATATCTCAGTGCCTACTGTATGTATCTCTTTCTTACTTAGGTATAAAGTGTCCTTTTTCTGAATGCTGCTCTAGAGGGCTGTCGTCTCCTCATGACCACCACTCTGTGTCAGTTATGGTGGCTTTCAACACTCAGATGTACAAATAAGCAGATTGACTGAAGAACTTGAGCGAGGGTTGGTATCTGTGCCATATGGACCATGACTCTTACTAATCTCATCTGTCTCTGTACAGCAACTTCTTCAACTTGGTTCAAGGAAGCAGCAGAAAATAAAAAGCTCCTGGAAAAGCTAATGATAATTAGCCCAGGATCTTAGAGAGGTACAGTAAAGGTGATTTCTCTCTCCAGCTGCCTTCTCTTCTTCCCTCTCATTTCATCTCCTGCCTGTCTGTTCTGTCCCTTACACCTTCCTTTCTCTAGCATTTCACCCCATCATCCCTGTGCATTTAGACCAGATAAGGTATGTAATACCAGGGCACATCCAATCTTCTACATTCTGTCTCCTAGTAGTGCCTCCACCCATCCATCCACAAATGGGCACTTGAGGCAGCCATCTCAGTTTGCTTCCTAGAAAAGCCATCCCTGCTTTAGTGTCCTTCAATGACACTGTTCCCAGCCTACCACAGGCTTTCAAGGAACTGAATTCCAAGATATATGAACAGCACCACCAAGGCTGTAATAAACAGAGCTAAACAACCCAGTGCTTAAAGATTCCATTCACAGTGTAGCTCTGTTCCTACAATATGGTTAATTAAGTCAATGGCATGGGGAGGTGTGGAGAAAGGGTGGAAATACCAAAGAGGATTTCAATTTAGCTGAAATAGATCTATGCAAAGTCAATTGGCCTTAATAGATTGCAATGGCTAGACCCATCAATCTACAATAAGCTAATAATGTCATCACTCTCCTAGCACAAGAGCTCATGGGATGTTAAGTACTTTTTAGAGAAAGTATCTCCAAAATGGTGGACTTTGACCCAGTTAATGTATGTACTGTCAGAACCATCAGTAAACATTTTGACTGGTTTAAAAGCAGATAGAAATGTGTTGTGTAAATGAGTCCTACGTGTGTTGTGATATGATCAGGAAAGCAAAAGTTCTGTTTCAAAGGGTATGGGGAATTCAGCCATGGAATGTTCCTCAATATTTATGAAATTATCACAGAATCTAATCAAGGCAAATAAAAGTGCTGCCAATTGCTAGCAACCACTCTTAGGACAACTGATCTCTTAATGTCTCTGACAAAATCTTTAGTGAAAGGTCTTTCCTCAGTTATTTTATTACTAGATCAGCATTCACAGTTGAAGTTTAACTTACATGAATAGAGACCAGCAGTATCCACTGGAGAGGTCTGCAAGACTGTGAATATAATATTGCAATCTAAGCCTGTCCCTTTGATCCATATGTTAATACTACATATATACAAAAGAGGCAGGGCTTGGACCTTGATATTGCATCCACCATCTTGCATACTCTCATGGATGCCTATAATACAGACTGAAGAAAAAACACTGACATGATGGGACATATTAAATCAAAATGGTTCTTTAAGCCTCAGAGGTATACCATATTAGTATCCAGAGCATTATAATGAAACTGAAATTTAGACAGAAGAGTAATAATAATAATAATAATAATAATAATAATAATAATAATAAAGTTGGAAGGGACCTTGGAGGTCATCTAGTCCAACCCCCTGCTCAGGCAGGAAACCCTATACCATTTCAGATAAATGGCTGTCCAGTCTCTTTTTAAAAACTTCCAGTGTTGGAGCATTCACCACTTCTGGAGGCAGGTTGTTCCACTGGTTAATGTTCAGGAAGTTTTTCCTTAGTTCTAGGTTGCTTCTCTCCTTGATTAGTTTCCGTCCGTTGCTTCTTGTCCTGCCTTCAGGCGCCTTGGAAAATAGCTTGACTCCCTCTTCTTTGTGGCAGCCCCTGAGATATTGGAATACTGCTATCATGTCCACCCTCGTCCTTCTCTGCATTAAACTAGACATGCCCAATTCCAGCAGTCTTTCCTTATATGCTTTAGCCTCCAGTCCCCTAATCATCTTTGTTGCTCTTCTTCTACTCTTTCTAGAGTCTCAACATCTTTTTTACATCGTGGTGACCAAAACTGGATGCAGTATTCCAAGTGTAGCCTTACCAAGGCATTGTAAAGTGGTATTAATATTTCACGTGATCTTGATTCTGTCATTGCGAATGCAGCTGATCCCTAACCAATGATGAATAAATGAGGATTAATGGAGTACACAATTTCTAAAGAAGGAGGGAAAAGTTGCATTTTGTTCTCAGATAGTAACCCTTTTTGCACCAATGAGCCCAACTGGACAATATCAAATCTGCAAATGAATTTCAGCTCAATATCTTGTTTTTATTTGTGCTCACTGCACAATAACACCGATAGCGCACCATTTATATGCAACAAGTTGTTTTGTGGATAAGAAAGGATTAATCTGTTAGCAATGTCTGCATAAACAATATAGAAATTGCACAGATCTTCTTCATGGTTACAATAATGTGGGGTCCATAGCTTGTCTTCAATTAGACAATATTTAGTATGTTCCCAAGGCCATTCCTAAACTTTACTCCATCCAATTTTCAAATCATTGCAGACATGTCTTAATGTCCCTGAATATGGCCTCTGCCTTGTCCTTATCATAAATACTACCAAGTGTATTTAAAGCTTTGCCCTTGGTTGTGCTGTGAAACATGAACTGGAAGGTGCAGCTTGCAAACAAAAGAGGCTTCCAAACATGGAAGTTTGACTTGAAAGGGGTGCTCTGTCCAGATCACCTGAGGTGAAGAGAGAAAAGGCTGATGACTTAGCAATAGCCACATACCTACTTTTAGTGATATTTTAGTTTCAATCCATCCAGCATTGCTTTGCAGCCCTTATTCTGTGATGAGGAAGTTTGGGTCTAGCAGCAGACACAAATCATTACGTCCCAGGTTTCCTACAGGCAGAGACAAATCTTGTTGCAGTTGTACAGCCAAAGAGTACCTCATGCAACAAAAGAACAGAAAATGTAACCTCCAGCTTCTTCTTTTACGATATTCAGTGTAAGTCAAAGTGGCTTAATAATTAGTAACGTATTTGCCCACAAGAAATCACAGTTTATTCCTATTTTACTGCAGAACACTGATGGTGCTAGACAATCAGTGACATGGGTAACAAACCACAGTGAGATCACATATGTATCATCCTTTGCCCTCCCTTTGCCACGTGGACAATACTGCCAAATAATCCATGATTTACATTTGGATTTAAATATCTCAGCTCTCTCGGAGATACATGCCATCTAGTGGGCAGATTCCGAACACGTAGCATACAAGTATAAATCAAATCCTTAATTTCTCTGCAATTGAATTCTGCTGTTTTGGTAATCAAGATTAGATTCATGTTTCAATCATGAGTGTAAAGCAACAATTGATGGCTTAATTTAAACATCAGCAAATTGTACACAAGGTGGCTGTAACACCATATCCAGTTTGCTTTTAATCTATGTTTTTGGAGACAAAGGACAAAGAAATAAACCTGTGTTAAAGAAAGAATTAGGATTGTAAAGTAGGGTAAGAAAATAACACAATGTCAATTTAAAATAAGAATCAACTTTATTTCAGTTGGCATAACTTCCCCCATTTAATTTTAAAATATACAACAAACTTGAGATCTGCAGGAACAGAATACTGTTCTGCCTAACACTGAGTCAGACTATTGATCTATCTAATAAAATATTGTCAGTAGTAACTAACAGAGTTTCAAACATGATTTTTGGGGGGGCATCTCTATTGATTAGAATACCATATTCGTGCTTCAAAAACCTGGGTAATCATTAGATGGAAGCAAAAAGATACAGAAACTCCTATCATTTTGCTGCAACCTGGTAGTCCAAATTTTTGCAGCTAAAATACGTAAGTCCTATTGGACTTGAGGATTTTGGCATGCAAAGTATGAACTCTACCACTGAGCTATTGCCCTTCTCTCAAATCTGTGATGGGAATTTGTAGTTACACATGCTTATTTCCCCTTATATTTCCCAAGCTCCCAGAATACCTCATCTCCAGATTAACACAAGCCATATCATTCAACACAATTCTTCTCCCTCTTCCCCTCCCATCCCCGCCCCCTGAACAGATACACAAGAGATTACATTTGCAGCCAGCATGCACTGATGCTACAGGGATACCTGTCTTCTCTGGGGCAACATTAGCTGCCAATTGCTTTGCATGTACTGATTCATTGCACAAGTTCCACCATAAAAAGAAGCCCAGAATCTCTAATTCTCCATAGGGTACCTGCATCCCTTCTTAGCTACTCATGCTGGACATTGTCCAAAGTGAGAATTAGTCTCTGAATTTGAGACTAATGACATGGTCGAGCAGGGGAAACAGAGCATTGTTAAACTTCTGGTGTGATTCTTGCACCCAACAGTATGATTTACTCAACACAATATTTACTCAATATTTTTGTTATGTCCTTTTGTTTGCTTCTCTCATTCTGTTCATTTGAATATTTAAATTTTACCTGTAGTCAAAGTCTTCAGCATATTTTATTTTTGAAACCAGATTACCCCCCCCCCACACACACACACAGGAACCTTAAAATTAGGGATGTCAAACTGCCGGCCCGCAGACCGGTTTTATCATACCAAAGCTGCACCCACCCCATTGCCGGCAATGCAAAAAGAGTGACGTGTGATGTGGCAAGTTTGACACCCATGCTTAAAATGTTTCCCTTTGGTTGCTGGGAATGTGCAGAACCATTTTGATTTTATTATGATAATTTTGGATAACATAATATGCAAATATTTTCTAACTGGGATGCAAAAATCACAGAGATCAACAAATGAAAGTGAAGAGTCTGAGTTTTCTGATTGATTTTTGGAGCTCAGGTATGATGTGTCTCATAAGACTCATGGATGATTAAATGACCTGGTGCTTCTTGCTAGATACTGAATGCATAGCATCATATAAGGAAATGCAAAGGTAGGGTATACCTTCCTGCTCTATTTTCCAAGTACCTGTGATCAACCACGATTCATCTCTGTTTTGTTCCCAACTTCCTATTATCTATGATTTTCCTTCTCCAATTCTCTCCATTTCATCTTGGGCCTGACCATTGTCATCAGTGGTTGAACTTTCTTTGACACACAGCTTTCCAAGTTCAACATTGCCCCTCATCCAACAAGCATTGGTTTCCTTCATGTATCTTCATCTTTACCCTGTGTGTGAGCACATTTAAAGGTAGTTTGCTGGTTTATGTGCGGCTGGCAAGCTATCCAAATTATTTTTCTCTTTCCTGTGATTTGGGGGGAAATGCTGAGGTAATCATCCCCCGTTTTGAAAAAGCGATTGCCTGCTTTTTTGAAATACAGCATAAAAAGCCACTGGGTGCGTGCCACATCCTGGGAAATTTCCATTTTGGCATTTCTCACTGAACCAGTATATGAGAGTTCATACAGGCTTTCAATAAGAGGTGCATTTGTGAGATGAGGTGACAACAGACTTGCATTTTTATTTCCAGCAAAGAAAAACCTAAGGTTGGCCTTGAGAATCTGTAATTCAGAGCTGATGCAAACTGTTGTGGCACGAAGACAAGTGCTGAGACAAATTGTGAATTGCTTGAGGAGAAAACTAGCATTTGGGAAAAGAGAAACAACATTCTTTATTCCTCTGCATCTGTCACACACGCGCACACACACACACAAACACACACACAAAAGCAGGGATGAATGGAATAATCCATGCCATCTGAAAAAGCTAATCAGTAGAATTTGAACAGTTTCATCCCTGTTCAGTAGTCCAATACTACATCATCAACACCTCCCACTTAATTGATGCTAAATTAACTGAGCCTCATTTGGTAAATCAAATAGAAACTCTGAGCACAGAGAAACAGCAGCAAGTTGGTAATGTAAAAAAAAATGACCAGATTATTAAATACATAGCTAGATAGGGATAGAGTGAGTTGTCAATATACCATTGGTGACATTTAACGGTTGGGGGGGCAGATTTGGTAGACCTATATATCTATATTTCTATATCTATATATCTAAAAAGATAACTGATTTATTGTTGTGAAAATTACCACTCTACTGTGAGTCATTCAGAAACCAGTGTGTCTTGACCCAAAACAAAATGGAACTTTATCCTTTCATAGTCCAGAATGACACGCACACGAACAGGTGTAGCTTTGTTTTTAAATGTGCAGGAAAAACTAGAATGTTGCCAAACTTCACGGAAATCTATGAAAGAATTTTCTGTAGCTATTCTCCTTTCAAAACAGTTTGGTTACAAAGAACACCCATTACTTTATTGTTTCAGAGAAGAATGTGATCATATTTGTAGGAGTGATCGCTTCTATATGAGGAACACTTATAAATTTCATGTAGATCTGTTGAGTGGCTTTATGCAAAGGAAGAAGATTTTTATAAAATCAATGGTGCCATTTTTTAAAATGAAAAAATAGATCAGATAGCAGTACAGCAGACTATTGTATAAGAGATTAACTCATTGGTATTTTTCCATAAAAATAGTTCATCATTAAGAACAGATGATGGGTAATGATTTGGTTTTAAGGGGCTTAGATATCTTGCCTTTGTCATGGACCGATCATTTCCTGCTTCGACTGAATTTTACGGCCCCAATCCTTCCCCGCAGGGAGGAGGAACCGATTAGGTGGTTCCGCCCCAGACGCCTGATGGATCCAATTGGTTTTCAGACGGCGCTTGGGGAATTACCGAGCTCCCTCATCCACAGTCCGGCGGAGTCCCTGGTAGCGGCATGGAATACGGCCGCGAAGGGGGCTATTGACCGGATTGCGCCTTTGCGACCTCTCCTTGGTGCTGGCCCCAGGAGATCTCCTTGGTTTACCGAGGAACTCAGGGGAATGAAGCGCCATAAGAGACGTCTAGAGAAGCGATGGAGACGAAGTAAGTCCGGATCTGATCGAACCAGATTGAGCTTATTTATTAAAGCCTATCTGAAGGCGATTAAGGTGGCAAGATCTTTGTATCTTTCTGCTTTGACCGCGTCTGCGGAATCTCGTCCAGCCGCCCTGTTTAGGGTGACCCGGTCCCTCATTAACCCAAGGGGCCCGGGGCCTCCCTTGCAGGGTAGTGCCGAGGACTTTAATAACTGTTTCGCAGACAAAGTGGCTCAGATCCGGGCTGACCTAGACTCCAATTGTGTAGCAGAGTCGACTGATAATGATTCAGTCGAGGGGACACGGGCATGTTCTTGTCCAGTCATCTGGGGTGAGTTTGAGGCTGTTACGCCTGAGGAAGTGGAGAGGGCCATTGGAGCTGTAAGTTCTGCCACCTGTTTATTGGACCCGTGTCCCTCCTGGCTGGTTTCGGCCAGTAGGGAGGTGACACGTACCTGGATCCAGGAGATTGTCAACGCTTCTTTGAGGGAGGGGTCCTTTCCGGCTCCCTTAAAGGAGGCACTTGTGCACCCCCTCCTCAAGAAGCCTTCCCTGGATCCAGTCATTTTGACCAACTATCGTCCGGTCTCCAACCTTCCCTTTGTGGGGAAGGTTGTTGAGAAGGTGGTGGCACATCAGCTCTCGAGGTCTCTGGAGGAAGCCGATTATCTGGGCCCTCTGCAGTCGGGGTTCAGGCCCGGCTACAGGACCGAAACTGCTCTGGTCGCTCTGATGGATGATCTCTGGCGGGCCCGGGATGGAGGCCAGTCCTCTATCCTGGTGCTTCTTGACCTCTCAGCGGCGTTCGATACCATTGACCATGGTATCCTTCTGCACCGGCTGGAGGGATTGGGAGTGGGGGGCACCGTATTGTGGTGGTTCTCCTCCTATCTCACTGGTCGGTCGCAGTCGGTGTTTGTGGGGGGCCAGAGGTCCACCTCTAGGTTACTTCCATGTGGGGTGCCTCAGGGGTCGGTTCTCTCCCCCCTACTTTTTAACATTTACATGAAGCCACTGGGTGAGATCATCCACCGCCACGGAGTGAGATACCATCAGTACGCTGATGATACTCAGCTGTACATTTCCACTCCTGGCCATATCAGTGTAGCGGTTGAGGTGATGTGCCGGTGTCTGGAGGCTGTGAGGGTTTGGATGGGTGTTAACAGATTAAGGCTCAACCCCGATAAGACAGAGTGGCTGTGGGTGATGCCTCCCAAGGACACTTCTATCTGTCCTTCCATTACCCTGGGGGGTGAATCTATAAACCCCTCAGAGAAGGTTCGCAACTTGGGTGTCCTCCTCAATCCACAGCTGACATTGGATCATCATTTGTCGGCAGTGGCGAGGGGGGCATTTGCCCAGGTTCACCTGGTGCACCAGTTGCATCCTTACTTGGATCGGGAGTCGCTCCTCACAGTCACACATGCCCTTGTCACCTCGAGGATCAACTACTGCAATGCTCTCTACATGGGGCTACCCTTGAAGAGTGTTCGGAGACTACAATTAGTGCAAAATGCAGCTGCGCGAGCAGTTGTGGGTCTTCCTCGTTGTGCCCACATTTCATCAACTCTCTGCACGCTGCATTGGTTGCCTATTGGTCTCCGAGCCCAATTCAAGGTGTTGGTTATTACCTATAAAGCCCTTCATGGCATGGGACCAGGATACTTACGGGACCGCCTTCTGCCACATACTTCTCTACGACCGGTGAGAGCGCACAGGGTCGGCCTCCTCCGGGTCCCGTCAGCGAAACAATGTCGTCTGGCGGGCCCTAGGGGGAGGGCTTTCTCTGTTGTGGCGCCCGCCCTCTGGAACCAACTGCCTCCTGAAGTCCGCGTTTCTCCAACTCTCCCGGCCTTCCGGAAAAACCTAAAGACTCATCTTTGCCGGCAAGCCTGGGGATGATTGTGGTTGATTGATGTATTGAATGTGTGTTTATTGGTTTTTAGATATTCTGTTTGGGTTTTTTATATTGTATTTTTTTGTTATGTATATGTTGTTAGCCGCTCCGAGTCCCCTGGAGAGGAGCGGCATACAAACCCAAATAAAATAAAAAATAAAATAAATAAAAATTAAAAAAACACTATTACAGGTGAAAAATTAAGTGACAGTAAGTTGAAGCAAATAATAAAATTAAAAATATCTCTCAAAATATTTGTTATATGTATACCCCCCCCAAAGGGCAGATTGGCCACAATAATTTAAGGACAGACCTGTCAGCTACTGAATTCAGGATCCTGTCTCACTCACCCCATTATGGCCACTGATGTAGAAGATCAAAAGTGAAGCATTGTGCTGTAAGACAGACAGACAGACAGACAGACATGATAGACAGACAGACAGACAGATAGATAGATAGATAATATTCAGTTTTTAAGAAAATATTTTAAACATCGGAAGAATTAAAAGGCTGAAAAGGACTGTTAAAGATTTCAGAACTATTTTGTGACAGCACTAATGGCATGATCAAGGGCCCTGCCAAATCTACCTCCTGCAGG
This sequence comes from Bothrops alternatus, assembly GCA_034064705.1. Classification (NCBI taxonomy): domain Eukaryota; kingdom Metazoa; phylum Chordata; class Lepidosauria; order Squamata; family Viperidae; genus Bothrops; species Bothrops alternatus. Next base: position 23,769,276 of record JARGCV010000052.1, on the reverse strand, counting down.
AAACCTGCTGCTACATGGAAATTTTTTTTTCAATCAGCCCCCCTCCAACAAATCCCGTTCACAGACATAATTAAATGGCAGAATAAGATCAGGTAGCGCTCTGCTGATCCAAGACTGGCTGCCCAGGAAAATGGTGCAATGTATTTTAGATTAATTAACCATACCATAATGGGCTGTTTTAATTTTCATCTCTTAATTTCCTTATGACTTTCTATTATTTGATAATCGTTGATTACAAAGAGAAAGTAATAAAAATTGGAAAGAGAGAGGGGTATTTCTCTTTGCTCCCTTCCAAGTTCCTAAAGTATGGAGACGAAGTGAGAATGAGAAGCAGGCAAATCAATTTAAATGCTTCACCTTTTTTGTTAATAACAAGGAGTACAAAATAGTTCTAAGGATGGAAGAACAACATGGCTCCAGGGCTGTAATTGGTTCTGGCAAACAAAGGTCCACCAAAACCTTATTTACAATGGTCGACTCAATCTTTGTCTTCCTCTTCTTGGTGGGATGAATTGGATTTTCTCCCCACAGCACATAAATATGGAAGAACTGATGTCAAAAAAGGCTGTGGGGAGGCAGAAACAGGGGTGTGTCTGTATGTGCGTGCGTGTGTGTGTGTGTGTGTGTGTGTGTGAACAATGGCAAGGATAGCAAAATTCTTCATCTCCTATCACATATACCAAATAGACACATTTAATTTATTTCTCTCTTTCCTTCCTTCCTTCCTTCCTTCCTTCCTTCCTTCCTTCCTTCCTTCCTTCCTTCCTTCCTTCCTTCCTGCTTTCTTTCTTTCTTTCTTTCTTTTCCTTCCTTCCTTCCTTCCCTCCTTCCTTCCTTTCCTTTCTTTCTCTTTATTTCTCTATAATTGCTTGTATCGCACCCTCCTTATGCTGGTCTATATGACCATAATAAAAAAAATTAATTTGCTACAAACATTTGAAAATGATACCTCCACTTCTCTCCAGCCTCAGGAACATAGAAAATACCTGTAAGTGAAACACATGGAATGTTTTACATTTAAAGCTACAGTGGAAGCGATAGGTAGTCCTCGACTTATGACCACAATTGGGACTGGAATTTCCATTGCTCAGCAAGGCAGTTGTTAAGTGAGTCACACCCAATTTTACAACCTTTTTTGCCAGGTTTAAGTAAAACACTGGAGTTGTTACATGAATCACATGATCATTAAGCAAATTTGGCTTCCCCCATTGGCTTTGCTTGTCAGAAGCCATTTGGGAAGATTGCAGATGGCAACCTCATGACCCCCGAGATGCTGCAACGATCATAAATACATGTTGGTACAACATTAAATATATGGTTTTTCATCATATTTTTCTAATATTATATCTACTAACAATAGTTCTAGATCGGAGGTCAACAACTTTTGTTGGTTGGCAGACTGGAGGAAAAGGGAGGGGGGAGCATTTTACTTTGCTGGCTTGGAATTTTAAAAACTGTGAATTGAAAAGAAGGGAGGAGGACCAAAGTAGCAAAGGCCCTACTGATTGGATACTTCATTGCATTTAAACTCCCCAGAGTTTGCTGGGAACTGCTTGCTTCGAATTTTACAAACTGTGAGTTGAAAAGAAGGGGGGGGGGAGGACCAAAGTAGCAAAGACCCAGTGCTCTTCAACAACTTCATCAACGATTTGGACGAGGGGATAGATCGGAAACTCATCAAATTTGCGGATGACACCAAGCTGGCAGGAATAGCCAACACTCCAGAAGACAGGCTTAAGATACAGGAGGGCCTGGACAGACTTGAACACTGGGCGCTATCTAACAAAATGAAATTCAATGGTGAAAAAAGTAAGGTTCTACATTTAGGCAAGAAAAACCAAATGTACAGGTATAGTATAGGGGTACCTTGCTCAATAGTAGTAAATTGTGAGAGGGATCTCGGAGTCCTAGTGGACAATCATTTAAATATGAGCCAGCAGTGTGCTGCAGCTGCCAAAAAAGCCAACACAGTGCTGGGTTGCATTAACAGAGGGATAGAATCAAGATCATGTGAAGTATTAATACCACTTTACAATGCCTTGGTAAGGCCACACTTGGAATACTGCATCCAGTTTTGGTCACCATGATGTAAAAAAGATGTTGAGACTCTAGAAAGAGTACAGAGAAGAGCAACAAAGATGTTTAGGGGACTGGAGGCTAAAACATTTAAGGAATGGTTGTTGGAATTGGGTATGTCTAGTTTAATGAAGAGAAGGATGAGGGGGGACATGATAGCAGTGTTCCAATATCTCAGGGGCTGCCACAAAGAAGAGGGAGTCAAGCTATTCTCCAAGGCGCCTGAAGGCAGGACAAGAAGCAATGGATGGAAACTGATCAAGGAGAGAAGCAACCTAGAACTAAGGAGAAACTTCCTGACAGTTAGGACAATTAACCAGTGGAACAACCTGCCTCCAGAAGCGGTGAATGCTCCAACACTGGAAGTTTTTAAGAAGAGACTGCACAGCCATTTGTCCGAAATGGTATAGGGTTTCCTGCTTGAGCAGGGGGTTGGACTTGATGACCTCCAAGGTCCCTTCAAACTTTATTTTTATTATTATTACATGTGTGCGCTGCAAACGGGGCAGGGCTAGCACCCACATGATACTCACTAGTGCTGCCCCGTTCTTACATGGCACAGTGCCTTGTTTCTGCGCCCTGTTATTTTCATGTTTCCCATCTCATAGAAGAATATACCATCCTAGGTACAAATCCTATCTTTCTAAATATGATGATCTTTTAGTATTTAGAGGTTATCTGTTTCTAGCTACATTCAAACACCTGTTTAATAATATAGGGCCCAGCTAATAGATCAAGGCCTCTATTTTCTTTAGTCTTTAGTCTAGCTTTCTTTCTTTGCCAGGAAAGGAAGTATTTAAATCGTCAAATAGTTTTTCCTCTGTTTTTATGGGTACTCTTTGTAATGGGGGAAGCCATTTAAATAAGATAATTTAAATTTATGTTACATGTATTAATAGCAGAAATAATTGCATTTGTTTAGTGTTTGAAAAGTGAAGAACATCATTTGAAGAAGGAATTAAGAAAATGCCAGAATGTGTAGAAACTGATAGAGCAATATTGAAGAACAAAGAAAAAGAAGACATAGAATAATTTTAATATGTATGATTAATTAAAAAATGAACCCAGACAACATGTTATTTACTAAGCACCTATGATTTGTAAAAATAGAAAATCAATAAAATTCTATAAAAATAAATGAATGAATGAATAAATAAATACATGTTGGTTGCCAAGTGCCCGGGTGTTGATCATATGACTGCTGTGACTGTCATAAGTGTGAAAACTGGTCATAAACCACTTTTCTCACAGTAACTTCAAACAATCATTAAATTAACAATTGTAAGTCAAGGACTACCTTTATACTGCAGGTAGGGACTCTGTTATAGAAAGGACTTGTGAGTCCTTCTTTGGTTTGTGACACAGCATACAAAGGGCAGCCAGGAACAAAGAGGCACCTACAAAGGTTTTCTTCAAGCACATTTTCTTTAGACAGATCTCCTGATGAATATGCTTTTCTTGAAATATTCTAGTTTCCCTTTCTTTCTTTCTTTCTTTCTTTCTTTCTTTCTTTCTTTCTTTCTTTCTTTCTTTCTTTCTTTCTTCCTTCCTTCCTTCCTTCCTTCCTTTCTTTCTTTCTCACACCCCAACCAACCATGATGCTGCAAAGGAGAATTCAGAGAACTCAGAGAAATCTACTTTTATCACTCAGATGAGTGATCCAATTATGAATACAAAATATTTGAAAAGTGAAAAGGTTACAGCACAGGCTAATGACCATCACTGACCAATGTGAGAAAAAAAATGGCATCAAACATGTAGACAGGGCCATAACAAAAAAGTGAGCAGGAACAAGGCAAAAACAAATAAGCAAACAAAACCAACACGAGCTCACCCTAAAATCTGAACAAATCAAATTTAGCACTTAATTTTGGCAGCAAAATATACTATTATACTTTGGTAGAATTTTTTTAGGCTTATTCAGTATCAATGCACAGAGGTCTTTCACTTAAAAGAAAGAGGAAGGGCAGCTTTGTGCCCATAGATAGATGATGTGTGTTATCCACCACCACTCCACTGTCAGAATCCCAAGATCCTGCTTTCAAAATGTAGTAGCAAAATACTCACATTTTCATAGAATTTCTTTCTTTTTAATTAACCTTGAACCTGAGAGAGAGAAGCCTCCAATACCATTTTCCCCCACACTTTATTTCTTCTCCAAATTTCCCCCCAAAGGCTGTAAATCAAAGATCTGTAGAAGGCTAAGAAGGTGAATTGCTGTCTATGATCTCTGAAACATTGCCCAACCCCTGACCTAGAACTGGAGTGAACTCATGCTCCTGTGGCCAATTTGAAATCAATGGCCAAAGGTTCAGTGATACAATGTGGCTTGGCCATGTCCCTGAGTGGGCATTTCACTTGCCTGCAGAAGTTGTGGGTGCTTCATCACTGGAAATTTTTAAGAATAGACTGGACAGCTACTTGTCTGGAATGGTATAGGGCAGTGGTGGTGAACCTATGGCACATGTGCCAGAGGAGCACTCACAGCCCTCTTTATGGGCACGCGCACTGTCGCCCCAGCCCTGCCTCCCCCCACGGCCTCTTCTTCACAAGCAGCCCCCCGGAGGAGAGTCGCCCCCAGGAGCAGCCCGCACGGAGCAGCGCAGCCAAGGACATGGTAGCTACACAGCAGGGACAAGACTATGCCCTCGCACCCCATTGCATGCAGATGATGATGCGGGGTGCGGGCAGAGGGCGTGGCTTCCATGGCGCTGCTGGGCCACCTGGGCAATCTGCTGTGACAGGCCGTGGAGGCGGTGGGTGGCCCTGCGGGCGGGCAGGGGGGCAGATGGGGGCAGGGGCAGTTTTGGGGCACTCGGTCTCTAAAAGGTTCTAAAGGTGGTATAGGGTCTTTTTCTTGAGCAGTGGGTTGGACTAGAAGACCTCCAAGCTCCCTTCCAACTCTGTTATTCTGCAACTTTATAGTCAACACTAAATAAACAAAATGCTAGAAACTAAAAAGAAAAAAGAATGACTCAGGTACTGACTCAAGGTGCAATCTAAGAAAACGTATCCTGTCATGTATGGATAATAAGAAAATAACAAATTAAACATGAGCAAACTTAGACATCAGTGCTAAGGATGCCCAGTAACTGATTTGTACATGGCTTAGGTAGCTTACATGCCCCCCCCATAAGCCACCCCAGGAACATACTCAACCCCATAGTCTCAGGCACTTGTAAGAACTGGATATCTGCTCATTTCTTTTCACACCACATCTTCTACCATCCATAGCGAAGAACAACTCAGGTAGGGATTGTTCCTACCAGAAAAAGCATTATCCCAGGATAATCCTAAATTACCAGCTTTTAAGGAACAACCTATCTACTAAAAGCAGGCAGTACCTGGAGCAAGCTATGTCCCGTTGATAATGCTTCAATTTCCTTTATTTTGGGTTATGTCCTCTAATATCTTCCTGGCATTGCACAGCAGCACCTCACCATGATGCCATAAAACTGAAACGCTACCTCTCTCCAGTGCCCACTAGATCACTTCCAGTATAAAGGGCAATAACAAAGAGGAAACATTAAGAAGCCTGCTGCTGAAAATAGAGTCTGAGGCATGCTGAACACACAGCAGCTTATCAAGAAACACATTATGTTTAAAGGCTATTGCTCAGTTTCATTTTTGTTTAGGTTAAATCCTCCCTTTCTGTTCATTTCTACAAGAAGCCTGTCATTATAGCCGTTGATAGCAATGACAGCTTAAAAGAATGTCTTGAACCAAGACAGACTCTTTGCTTTGTTTGTTACAAAGCCCCAGGCCTCCAAATAAACACACAGTTTGGAAGAATACAGATTATTTCACTACACATTTGATGTGTTTCGGGAGCTACTGTGTGATAGAATGCAGCTTATCATGCAGCAATGATGTTTATAGTTAAATATTTATATAAAGCTAACTTCATCATTCCACAGAAATGGTTCCCAGGCCTACCCAGAAAAATGATACAAGGCCGAATCCCTGCCTAGAGGCTTGCAATGCAAAAGGTGGGACCCAAAAAGAAAACGAGGTGAGCAGGGAAGAGGAAAACAAAAAACAAAAAAAAAAACAACCACACAGGCACAAGTCTTAATGTTTTATATTTTTTCTCATAATAACCATCTGGACTAATTATTTGTATTTTTATTTATATATACACATATATTATAAAAATTCACATACTTTTTTTTTAATTTAAGGCAGCTTACAATAATACCAACCAAAGAATAACATATAAACAATCCTCTGAGAACTAAGTAAAAGCACCTTTATAGCCATGAAAGTCCAAATGTCCTGCAGAATAATAAATAAGGGTCTTCTTTAGGGTCAATAATACAGATAGTGTGAGGGTGAAGGTTCATTCTCCGAGCTTGTGGGTTGGTTTCTGAATGTTTTGTTACCAGGTTATGTATCTGCAGCAGAGTTTAGGGGATGTCAGTGTCAGTGTTCTTTGGTTTATAAGGGCTTCAGGTGTGGGTGTGTCAAGTGAGAAGCTTGTGATTGGTCTTGTGATGGGGAGGTTACATCAGGTCAGGGTCATTGGGAGGTGAACTGCTGGTGAGAGAGGAGCTTGCATGGGTTGGATGAGGGTCGCTGTTATCTCTGTCTTGGTTGTGCGGTTGATTTGGATTCTGAGGGGTTCGTAGGCTGACTGTAGGTCGATGTGTCTGTTGATGGAATCGCTTGTGGAGTGCCAGGCTTTGAAGAACCCACAAGTGTGATGGGTGGTAGTGTGCCCGATGATTTTTGTGTTGCTCCAATCAAACTGATGCTGTTCGGTGTCAGTGTGGGTAGAGATTAAGGATTTGGGATCGTGGCATTTGACTGCCAGACGGTGTTCATGGATCCTGATTTTTAGTTGATGTGATGTTTGTCCCACATAGAATTGGTTGCAATGGTTACAACTGATTTTGTAGATGACATTGCTTCTTTCATCCTTCTGTGTCTTGTCTTTGGTTCTGGATAATTCCTGGCGGAGTGTGGCTGTGGATTTGTGGGCTATCACTATTCCTAGGGGTTGGAGAATTCTGGCTGCCATTTCTGACACCCCTTTTGTGTATGGTAGGTCTAGTTTTGCATAGTGGTTGACTGTGTGGTGTGTGATGGTTTGGGTGCTGTGTGTCAGAATATGAAGTTTTTTGGATAGCCATTATGGAGAAAGAAGTCAAGGAGCCATTTCCTTTCTGCTTTTCTTAGTGTTGTGCTGCTGTAGTGTGTCATGGCCCTTCTGAAGAGGGTCTGGACAAAGCTTCTTTTGTGTGCAATGGGGTGGTTGCTTGTTTTGTCAGGAGGCAAAATGTTCCAGAGTGTGGGAGCAGCCATGGAAAAAGCACGGGGGGAGGAGCTGTTATTCCCTTCACTTCGGTTAGAGTGGTCAACATTCTCAATGCCGTAGCTTCTGCCTTATGACAGCTGGCCATGGTGGCCAGCTATCTCAAATGTTTATCTTCCTATTTGTATTAGGGAGAGAGTCGTTATTCTAATATCTGTCCTTTGCAAATCACTGGGAATCATTATCTCTATCTGGTATTTGGAGAAGAATAAACTAAATTCAGATTTGCAAAGAAAGAGAAAATGTCCTTCATATCAAGCTCAGCTCCTGGTGGCCTCCTCAATACAACCATGTAACTTTCTTGGCAACAGTGCAGAACTGGCTTGTCACCTTTCCCCCCAAATTGTTTTCCTTCTCTTAGCCAATAGCCTTGGAATTTCCCAGTACTCTCCCATCCAAGTACCAGTAAGGCCAAACCTTGCCTAGCTTCCAAGCCTAGACAATACCAGGCAGTTACTGCCATCTGCTGGAACAAGATTTGTGAGCTAAATTCAAGGTGACCTAGATCAGGGCTTTTCAACCAGTGGTACGGGTACCACCTGTGGTACATTGGCACCTGGCAGATGGTACGTGGCTATCCTAGAAAAGTGGTAACGAGGGAGGGGAATGGGCTGAACCGGTGGCAGCACCGCATAAGCCTGAGCGAGAGATGGCTGGAGGTGCAGGGCTGTCAAGGCTCAGTGGAAGCGCCAGGATCAGCACCAGGCTCCAGCTGAGCCCAGAAGAAGCGCCGATCAGCTGGAATGTTGCAGCATCTCCAGGGTCTTATGATTTACATTCAGATGCTTGGCAACTGATTCATATTTATGACGGTCACAGTGTCCCAAGGTTATGTGAAGTGACCAAAACCTGCTGCAACCACCCAGCAGACGGGGGGGGGATAAAAACCAAACACCCCCCGCCCCACCTCCGCTGCCAATCCTCAACAGAAATGCTCACAACAATGAAAACCTTGAACAGAAAGAAGAACACCGCCGGGTGGGCAGGCAGGTCTCTTGCTCGGCTGTGGCTTGGGGGGCACTTTTTCAGTGCCATTGTAACTTCGAACAGTCAGTAAGTGAACTGTTGTAAGTCGATGACTACCTGTTACTTCATCACTTTTTTCTTTTCTTTTTTTTTGGTCATCAAGTTTTTGACACCTTTCTAGGCAACTGGTGGTACTCAGATGTTCTCATATCCTAAAAGTGGTACAATGGGTGAAAAGGTTGAAAAGCCCCGACCTAGATCAGGGGTCTTCAAACTTGTGGACTTCAACTCCCAGAATTTCTCAGCCAGCAAGTCATAAAAGGGCCAAGTTTGAAGACCCCTAACCTAGATGGTCCCAGCCTTACATCAAGACTTGAACCATGAAAGAAGGAAAAACTATTCTCTTTTCAAATAGGCCAGACAACATGTTCTTTTTCCTTGCAGTTTATTTCTAAATCTTCTGCATAGCAGTTCTGATATGTGCTAATCATAATTCTGGCACTAAGGTTAGGCTTGTTTCATGTGGTACTACGTCAGTCATTTGGTCTCAACAAATACCAACAACTAACAACTACTTCTTTCAGTTATGAAATATTTTAGCCAAAAATGAAAGGTTACATCCCATATTAGTAACATTACAACTTTTATGATACAAAGGAGCCTATACTTCCTCCCTTCTACAAAAACTTAATTTCACCTTAATTTGTGCCAAAATGTAAAAAAAAACACAGGTTTTTAACATTGAATGCCCTTCAAATATGTGAGAAATGCCCCAATAATAACTGAGGTGTGGATGCTTTTTTTAAAGTTAGTTTTATTTTGCTTTTTAATTTATCTCCCATACTACCTTGAATTATTGTTATAAAGCATGAAGCAAAATGGAACTCTCCTGTGGACTGTGTGGTTCAGTCAGGTTGATAAAGTGGAATTGCATTGCTTCTCTGCATATTAACTTCTAGATGGCAGACTTACCATGGAATAAAACTATGGCTTCCCATCCTTTAAATATCATATATTTCATGTCATACAAGGCCTATCTCTTTTGTTCTAAAGTTTTCAATTTCCCCTCAGTGGGGAACCCTGCAGTATTAGTTTTGTTTGTTCTGCTTTCAAGAGATATCTTTTGCATACTGCAAGATGAAGGTGCTCTGGTTTCAGAATCTATACTTCTCTAGTTCTGAGCAGTTTCCAGAGGCCATCACATTCACACAAGATCTGTTCACATATTAATGTTGTTTTCCCCCACCCTTAATCCCTTTTCTTTTGTACTCTGCCCATCAGAGAATAAGCCTGCAGGCAGGGACTGTACTTTTTAATCTTTGTGCAGGGTCTTTAAAAAATTAAATGCAATCAATCCTTCTGATAGTGAATTCAGTGCTGGTAGAAACAAGCAAATGAGGCAGCTTAGAAACAAGAGGATGCTTAGAGGAGCAGCAGTTCTACAGTATCATAGAATAAGAACAGCCCAGAAGAAAGGCAGTAATAGGAAGGAAGGGAGGGAGGGAGGGAGGGAGAAAGAAAAATAAATAAATAAATAAATAAATAAATAAATCAGCCCATTGAGGACTGCAGAATCATGCAGCCTTTAAAGTTTCAGATTGGTGACCCACCCTAGCACTCTAGCTGATGCTTCTTATTGTATCTATACTACATGAAATTGAGTCCCAAGGATCCTCCTTCTCCCTAGCAGCCCAACCCTCAATCTGAATTAATACTTCTTCACCATTTCACTCTTTGTTCCTCAATGGAACCACCTCAGTCTTACATTGGATCACAAGCTATTGAACCAAGAACAACAGTTGCAGTTCCTATAGATGTAAAAGAGACTGGATAGTTTACAGTAGCGATCTTCAAACCTGGCCCTTTTATGACTGGCATGCTGGCTGAAGAATTCTGGGAGTTGAAGTCCACAAGTCATAAAAGGGCCAAGTTTGAAGACTATGGTTTACAGCCTTCAAACCCCAACCCAGGACCGCAGACAAAACAGGAGCCTCAGGCTCAATACTTTTATCCACTGACACTCATACCCAGATCATAATCATCTTCTTCTCCTTCTCCTCCTCCTCCTCCTCTTTGAAAGAGAGATCTGGAGCTATCATAGTACAAGGTCTAAGTTCAAATCCACTTTATCCGGCCAACCTGATTTGCTAGATTTTTGCTCTTTTACCTCCAGGAGCAAAAAGCCTCTGGAAAACATAACTAACATTCCTGGCTATTTGGGAACCGGTGTGAGATTCTGAATAAGCAGACCATTTAAAATGCAGTGGCTGTTTTATGGTTCTCCAAAGATCTTGCATATTGCATCCCCTCCAACGAAACTGCCTCTGAAAAATCAGTTCACTTGTATTTGCATTGCTGAGGTAACGGAACATGATACCAATGGTAACATTTATCTTTTAATGCTTCTGGTGAACAATGACTCTTTCTCTTCCTTTCTATCTCTGTACATGGCATTCTTACAGAGAACGTAAAAGAGAAAAACAATCTTTACGAGAATAATAACATCTTTAGGAATGATCCTTTCTTCAAAAACCAGCCATTAGGAACTGTGAATGGAGAAACTTTATTATTTACTTAGACTCTATATAACCTCAAGAATTCACCTGAAGGTAATAATCAGGCAACCCAAGACTGACAAATCGAAGTTAATAACTTCCACAAACGCACACAAAAACATTTCAGAAATGTAACACTCAAAAGTCCCATGCTCTTAACAAAAATGAATTTGTAGCACGGAAGGAAAACTTCCAAATTTGCGGACATTATAAACAAAAGGCTCATAAGGCAACCAGGGTCGGATGCCTGCATGCTGACTTTCTGTATGACCCCATTATTCCTTCCATCTCTGTCACTCTTGGGGCAGCCACCCCTTCCTTCCCCGGCAGCTGCTCCGACAAAGGTGAGAAAATAAATTAACTTGGGAAATCCTCAAAACCACCATAATTATTTGCCTCATCCAATTATTTCCTTTTTAATTTTCAAGTGTCTAAAGCTGCACGTTAAGCATCCAATGAGTGAATAGGTCTTCGTGTTCTACTAACACAACCCATTTGGGAGTTTACTTTTCAAACCAATTATTTTTTTTTCCAATTACCGGTATTTTTTTTCCAGTCCATGCAAGAAGGAATGAGGTTAAGCTAGCTTTGACTCTACTAGCCTTTCAGAAGACTCTTTAAGAAGCTCATCAGGCTGGGCACCCAGTGATGGCATGCAGCCTGTTGGTTGGGTATATATATATATATTTAATAATTGCATGGGTTGTATTCTTCTGCAAATTAAGTTTTAAACTGTTTTAATTGGCTTTTCTAATGGTTTTGGTTTATAACTTTTATAACTCTTCATTTTTTGTATGTGAGCTGCTCTCTCACACACACACGGGAGGCGGACAGGTTGAAGGAATAAACTGAATAAATTGAATGAGTGATCTGTGCACACTGACAAAGCCAAGATTATCACCCAATCCGCAAGGAATCACATGCATTTTACGCGCAAAACCCAGGGGTATACTATGGCAGTTCCCCATGTTGAAGGAGCAATAAAACTCTTTTCTCCTGGTACAATTTTTGGTGTGGACATGTTACTTAATGATGAGGCAGATAATATAGTCAAGGGTTGGGTTCTGCCCAGCTCCTATTGGCCATCTTTTATATAAATATATCCCCTTGTTACCTAATTATCAAGAGCTGCCCCCATAGCCATTTTGGTATAGCTTACAGGAGAGATCAGACACTTCGCTTCTGCTGTGATATTTGCCTATATAATGCTTGACTGAAGGTTTCTGAAGCTCTTGTCAAATGACTTCACATGGGCTTCTTATACAGGTATTAGCAAAGGTAATTGGGATCAGAATTTCCATCACTAAGCAATGCAGTTGAAAAAGGGCAATGTCATGAGTCTGTATTGCTTATCAACAGCAGACCTGGCACTCCCCATTGCTATTGTTAGCCAAATCCCACTGGGCAGTAGGCAAAGACCCACCCCTATCCAAGCCATTCCCAACTTGGTCCCTCCTAGACCCAAGCCCTTAAAGTAAGGTAGAGGACTGCCTCCTCTTCAACTCATCCACCCTCCTAGCTCTTTCCCAACTCACAAGGTTTTGGAATGCCACCATGATTTGGACAAGGGCACATGTGACCTCTGTCAGGCACAAGAAATTGGGAGCCAGAGTTAGGTCCAAAATCAATGCAAATTTATTTCATGCTACCTTTAAACAAGAATATGAACCACTAATGGTCCAGGCTAATTTGCAGTAGATAAGAGTCAACACAATTCAAGGAGGGCTATACTTCGATCTCTTGTGGGTGCAAAGGGACTAAAGACTGATGATATGTGTTTGACCCCCTCCCTTGGGCTCAGCCTGATCATCTCCTACAACCTCAAGAAAAAGCCCTGGCACAGCTAGTAGCTGCCTTGTGAAGGGCCAGGTGGCACAAATCTCATCAACTGCAGTTGGAAGAAGACAGTGAAGATGAACTGGGGTGGCAGAGGCCAGGGCAGCAAAACCAGCAGAGGTGGCAGAGTGCAAGGTGATCAAAAGGACAGAGATGGGGTGGGTGAAAAGCAGGTGGAGGAAAATGAAGCTCTCCCCCAAGTACTTGAATATATAACTTTTCTCTTCAGGTATGGGGGGACGTTGTTCTTGAAAATTATGTTTAGCTTGCCAAATGCCTGCCAATCACATTTGGTATGTCTTGCCATTTTCTTTATTATATCAACTTCCATAGAGATCCATTGGCCAAGGTATATGTAGTGGTCCACAACTTCTACTTCTTCTCCAGATTTATATTTTTTCTTTTTTTGGTGACTTTATTAAACATAACCTATTTTTTTTTCAGGTTTCTTTTTAAGCCAAATGGTTCTCCTGCTCTTGTATGTGTTTTTGTAGCTCTTCTGGGTCTTGTGAGAAGAGAACAACATCATCTGCAAATCTTAAGTGACTTAAATAGGTGCCATTGATTTTTATTCCATCTTTTGTGAAATACTTCTTCAAGGCAGGCTGAGAAAAGGAGAGGTGATATTGTATCACCTTGTCATGCATCTTGTTCTATGTTGATTTCCACTTTAAGATTATTAAGGCAAATTGTTGCCATTGTTTTTTCATTTATTGATTGTAGTAAGTTTGTGTAAGCAGTAGATCGACAGTCCAACTGGCAAACCCAACAAAAGGAACACTCAGGGCAATTAAGTACCCAAAATGTAAATCTTTATTAGATACACCATCTCAGAACTGAAAAGGCAAAACCAGTCTTGTTTTTCCACATGAATGCTTGCCTAGTTAAACAATAGATTTCCTTGTCCCCACCCCTTGGGTGTTCATATTGTCCAATGGTAAAACTTCTTTATGTTATAGGAACAGTCCACTTCTCCACTGAGCACTTGCAGTAGTGACCTTGGCGTTTTGTCAGGCTCTCTCAGTTTGTGAACAATTTCTTGGCATTGCGTTTCCTCTCTTCACATTCCACCCCTCCTCCTTTTCACTGGCAAGTTGATTAGTGGAAGAAGCTAGAAGGCTTGACACAGTGTCTACGCCTTGGTTGAGCAATGCCTTAATTATTGCTTGTTGGAATTCTGAGTTAAACACCTTTTCATAGTCAATGAAAGCCATGCAAAGAGGCATGGTGTTCCTTGTTGTGCCTTTCAGTGACTTGGATGTGATCCATTGTCTTCTACCAACTTCTGAACCCTGCCTGCTCCCTTGGTTGTGCATCATTTAATGTTCTCAATATTCTTTTTGCTGTTATCTGGGTGAAAACTTTGTAGATGACTGAAAGAAGGCTTATCAAGCAATAGTTTACTGTTAAGTCAGGAGCAAGAAGTAGCCCAAAATAGTTCAAAATTAGCCCATGAAATTATAGGTGTGGAGCACTTCCATGACTACGACCAGTTAGGCAGCTATTGCACCTGCTTCTATTCACCCAGACCCGCCTCACAACCCATTAAGGAGAGTGATTGGTGGGTTCTTATCCACCTGGAAAGTGACACTTGGGAAATGGAGCCAGGGGAATCCAATCATTTTCCATAATTTATCCTACGTTAAAACAGTAAGGACAGCACCAGTTGGCTAACTTCACTGCTGAGGCAGAATAGGGATCGGTAATGAGGGCAGCACAATTTATGCTAGTGAACTTTTCTGCCAGCTCACAGACTGGAGGAAAGTGCTTTAACGTGACTGTCTGGCTGTGCTCTACAATCTAATTCCCCAAACAAGCTGCTCTTTTTATTATTCAGGAAAGATAATCATAAATCTCCCACATTGTAGGTAATTCAGCCTTAAGAAGGAGAGAAGAAAGGCATCCTTTCCTCTTTGAAGCTTTCTCCAGTACAGGACAACTAAACTTTGAGGGCTGGCAAAAACAACAACAACCACCACCCTCAAATAGCAGTGTATCTGTTGGCTGGCAGTTTCCCATAAAAATCCAGAATGATCTGATGCAGTTAGAGATATGTTGGTCTTATGTAGTAGCATGAGTGCTATTTACAAAGAAAAGGAGAGCAAAATGCCTCCAGTCTTGCAAAGGGCTTGAGAGGAAATCTAGGTGTTCTACCGGTAATACTGGAAGTATGTTAACTCTAAAGCCCAAAGGCAAATTATCCCCTTAAAAACTCCGCCAAAAGTCTGTGCCAATTTTGAGCTGTTTTGTTCTGACAGAACTGACGGTGATCATGCTAAACAGTTCCACTCTAATACAGAACTCAAAGCTACTAATTTGTATGAAGAATGTTGTTACTGTTCATACTGTTGTAAAAAGCAAGAATGGAAACGTGATGGATTCAAGCTCATTTTTTAAAAAAAAGCACAAAACCCAAAGTAATGTTCAGCCAAGATGACAGACAGACATTCTGCTTATGTCTGCCTTCTCTTTAATTCCTCCTGCTAACGAAGAAAGACAAGGCAAGCTGACATTATACAAGATGCTTTATTAAACAAGCCAATATGATGAGTGGTACTTTCCAGTGCTATGAAGTTTACGTAAGTAGCTTTATCTAATCATGTTTCTACTGCCATTATAGCTGCAGCTGACCCAGATTAATAAATGTCTCACTAGTACTGATGGAGTCAAATGCCTTAGTTACTTCTTTGCTCTTTATGCCTGAAGTCAAATTCATTGACCTAACGAGAGAAATTGTCTTCTCTCTGCTTTTTGTCTACTACATTTCTGTCAGTGTTCCTAGTCCATTCCACAGTGTTTGAATGGCCCCCAATACACTACTATGAGTCCTGGGTTCAAATATCCACTCCATCAGGAAATTTTTCAATGAATTTTGAATGCTTACTTTCTTTCACGATAGAAGATAACTTTAGCTGAAGCCTAGCCGCTGCCAAAAAATGTTCCGCAATCCAAGAGGAAATGAGAAAAATGAGAAAGAAATGTTTGCCTCAGGTCATGTCATCTCAGAATTGAGGTGCAATCCTCATGTCTATTAAAGCTTCCCCAACATGGAACCCCCAAACATGATGATTTTAGACCATTTTGATTTTTTTTGAAACACGGCCCTCAAAATCTAGAGTGCCTGCAATCAGAGAACTGCAAAAGTTGTAATTTTTAAAACAAACAAAATAGGGAATTGTTAAATACAATATAGAGGATGATCAAATCAGCTATATTTCATTTACATTTAATGTTCATTACATTTAGATTTATTGTGCATAACATTTAGTTTTTGCCCTAGTTATGCCCAAAATAGTTTTCCAAGGCAGCCCTTGGCCAAGTAAAAGCTGTACACCTATAATTAGCAGCATGCCTGATCACTGCCTTAAAATCCTGATTAAGGGGATTTTAGTCTTAAAAGGGCTATTCAAAAAAAATTTTTTTTTTCAGAAATTAAAGGATGGATGTTTGGGAAATTATTTTGACACCATTTCCAGGCCTTTTCATTCCCATTGATAACTCTTCAAACTCTCATCTTGTTGTTTGAATGTCCTATTCACTTTCTAACATATTATCAGTAATGTTCTCACATCAAATATTTACTATTCCAAGAATCACATGATAAGGAGTAGCTGCAGAGTTTGGTCAATATACATTTATTGCCAATTGATGTCTCAGGAAAGCAGCCCTAGTTTGTTTTCCAAGACTCTGATCAGACAAATGCACTGAAAGTATATTCCTCCTCAGAAGTAGAACCCACTTCCCTCAGGTGCAATAGTACAGGATTATAGCCTTCATGCTTTTTTCCTCTTCTTTTTTTTTTACAAAAAAATAAGACACCATTCTCTTGGTTGTGCCTATCACACCTGAGGCGTAACCTGAGCTGGCATCGATGGGCAATTGTCAAGATCTAAGTGCCCTTTGCAGCAGAAGTTCATTCTGATTGTGGCTTCCTCACCCAATGACTAAATTGCCCTAGAGAAAAGCCAAACTCCCCCTTTGCAGCATGTGTAGATCTGAGAGGAATTAACTAATTCTCTAATTCTCATGAGCTACCATGAGCTTTTTTGCCTGTTGTCAGGATTGCAAGCCTGCAGCAATCATCTATTGGTTTGTTTCAGGAGACAAAACCTCTTGAAGACGCTAAGTTACCTTCTTGCCAAAAGGGAACAGGAGGTACCAGGAATGCTTCTTCCTTTCTCTCCCACCCCAGCTGGCATGACTTGTGCACAAGCATTGTTTTTTTCCTAACTCACAATAGCAAGAGCAATTTCTTTATTGGTCAAATGGAGCTTCACCTACTTCACCCACATAGGAAATTGTCTTTTTAGGCTACCATATAGCAGCTGCAACATTATAGATAGCAATGAATAGATACCAAAAATTCTAATTCTTTGATGTCATCTACTGGATCACCAGATTTCTGCAACCAAGTTCTGATTATCTTGTATTTGATCAGAGTATTCTGCCCATCTTGCCTTATCTTCAGCTGCTCAGAGATACCTACCCCAGCTGCTCTTGATGCTGCTTTCCAACTAGAGGTGCCAAAGATCAGAACTGTGGGTCTCTGCCTGCAAAGCGCATGCTTTACCACTGATATACAGCTCTTCAATCCACCTGCCTATTTCCCCCAGAAAACACACATGGGCCATATAATTAATTAATGCTCCTGATTTTTGGCAGGAAAATCGAGTACATGCTGACATCAATTGGATTTGGGAAGGCATCACTTTGGCAGAATTTTACCCACTAATTTGCAAGAAAATGTGAACCAAGGACATCTTGGCTAGAACAATACTTATTCATGAGCCCTTGGCTGAGTGATTAAGGGTTAAAGATTATAGCATGACACAAAAGGGTTTAAATAAGGGAGGCAGTCTTGAGAACAACAGCTGACAGAATGAGGAAACTATGAGCACCAAAGGACTTTAAGATGGAATGGCAGAGTGAAAGTCAGACGGCCTAAAGAGACAGAGTTGCAATCAGGCTGTCTGGAAAGCAGTCAGTCAACAGGGACTATAAGCTTCTTCGTTCTTGCTCCTTTTGTGTCAGATAGGAACATAAAGACAAGAAAGGTAGAATACATTATGCATGAAAAGCAAGACAGGAAAAAAATCAACTCGTTTGAGCTGAGGTGCTGGAGAAGACTCCTCCGTATTCTTTGGACAGCAAAGGTCACTGACAAGCAAGTGCTTGAGCACATAACGCCAGACACGTCACTGGAAGGCAAAGTAACAAAACTGCATCTCACTTATTTTGGCCATGTCATGCAGGGGAATTCGCTGGAGAAAGCAATTACGTTTGGAAGAGTTCATGGTAAAAGGAAACCGGGCCCGGTAGCTAGACACCTGCTAGAGTGTAGAAAAACTCAAAAGAAATAGTGCAAGATCGAAAGATGAGGAGAGACCCGGCCCATAGAATTACCAAGAATCAGACTCAATGGATAACATCATCATCAACTATGCATGACTTCAACTGTAGTAGTTCTGCCCTTGAAGGCAGGATTGATTGCCACTTCCCCATTCTGGGAAAAAGGACCCGTGAGAATGCCAGTATAAAGAGGCTTTAACCTTGAGTTTCTTGCTGGGATCAGCTTTTTCTCCCCATTTTTTTCCAGGCACTATATATTTGTATGACTTGAATAAAAGTCTTCTAATAAACGAAGACCATTTTTGTTAGTGAGAGGGAACCAAATTGGGACAGCAGTGGGGGCAAAAATATTAGGACTGAGACCATGATTACTATCACTACGCATTAACATTCTCTTTATTCGTTTTTCAAGGTTTGTTTTATTTCATCTCATATAATATTGGGAAGAGATGTTTGCAGTTCTTCAGCTCTTTTCAAAACTTGGTCTGTCTCAAACGACTGTAAAACTTCCATAGCATAGTCAATTATTATGCTCTTAATATTTTTTTTAAAGTATATTTGTTCGGAGCCCACTTTATTTTTTCATGTTCTTTATAGGTTGGCATGTGGGTGTGTGTTGTTATTAAATATTTTGCTAGAGACTCATATGCAGATTGCTGAAGTTGGGTGGACACAGTCACAGTGATACAATTATTTCTTAGAGGTGCTGATTTTCTTGATTTGCCTTCATTTTCAGCGATTTTTAAACTCCCGGTAAAGGATCATCCTCAAGAACAGACACTAGGATTTGCTCACTCTTTTATCTATCCAAGGGCATGTTCACCTTGACCTCTCTAACATATACCTGAGCACAGTGGAATTCTTTACAGGTCTAAAGACTTGGAATTGCCACAAGCAAAGTGGGATAAGTGAGAAAGAAAATTTTCCAAAAGTAAGCTGCCAAAATAAGAATTTATGAATACAGTCCTGTACTCAAAGGGGGAAAGATAAGGAATGTTCACTATGTAAACTATGAATGTTTAGGCCCATTAATTTGAGGTTTGGGAACATTCTTTAATTGGGCCAAGAAGAGAACTGGAATTATTTGGGCTTCCTCCCCATTACTTTGTTTTTAAAAAAATGCCCATGGGTTTAGTTCTGAAAATCTCAGCACATTTTCCGTAAGTTTATCAAGTTTGGCAGACTCAGTGAATTCCTACCTTGACAAACATTTTCCTAACCTCTTTTTATTGAGTTGCTATATCTGAAAATTGGACTTCATGAATATTCTATGACGGAAATAGTGGTATGTTTGTTTGCACCACTGAACCTGTGTATACATTAATGTATACACTATTTTAAGCAGGGGGTTGGACTAGAACAGCGGTTCTCAATCTGTGGGTCGCGACCCCATTTGGGGTCGAACGACCATTTCATGGGGGTCGGCAAACAACGCAGTTCGCCATTTCCCCCCCCTTTTCCTTAGCTGTGCTACTCCCTCTTATTCTATTGGCTTTTGAAAGCCAATAGAATAGACTCTCTTGAATAGAGTCTAATTCTACTGGCTTTCAGAAGCCAATAGGAATTGTCCAGGCTGTCTCCGCCCTGCTGAGCCCACCAAAAGTCCCAGTGTGCAAACGATGCTGCAAGTTGTCTGCAGCGAAGGTGAGCTCTCCGGAAGTTTCCACCTTTCCCTGCTGAGCAACTACTAAAACTGTAAGTAAAAGAGGGCCAGGGTGGGAGGTGGGAGGCCGGCGGGCGCAGGGAGGGTTTTTGGCGCGCGTGGGGCCCGGCGGGTTTTTTTACCTCCCTTGGGCTGGGCCAGCTGGTGGCCCAGCCTGTGGTCGCCCTGCGCCGTCGCTGCCACGGTCGCCCAGGAGCACCTGGGCCTGCCTGCCGCCACCCCGAACAGGCGGCAGCAAAGGTAAGGCTAGCAGGGCAGTGGCGGGCGCAGGGAAGGTTTTTGGCGCGCATGGGGCCCGGCGGGTGTCTTACCTCCCTTGGGCTGGGCCAGCTGGTGGCCCAGCCCGTGGTCGCCCTGCGCCGTCGCCACCGCGGCCGCCCAGGAGCACCTGGGCCTGCCTGCCGCCGCCGCCCCGAATGGGCGGCGGCCTATGCCTCGGCCGGCGCAGGGGGCAGCACCACGCATGCGCGGTGTTTGACAGGTCGGGGTCGCGGCCTGAAAAAGGTTGAGAACTGCTGGACTAGAAGACCTCCAAGGTCCCTTCCAATTCTGTTATTCTGTTATAGTTTCACTTAACAATGGGGGCAGTTACTTGAAAAAAAGTTTTTTAAAGGCAAGTTACTTCCATTCTATTTTTTTGTAATATAATTTTTATTTTATTGACTTCTGATAGCTTATCTTATCAGCTGCAGCCGGAATTTTAGTCTTAGTCTTATTTTAGAACAGTCTGTATTAGACATTGGGATGTTACTCAACATGATGTTGGAATAGATTAAATACAATGAAATATCCATGCCACTAATTTACAAATTGCAAACTTTGGGCTAGCTAATAGATAACAGCAAGTAAAAAGTTGCCAAGCTGTATCTTTAAAATACAATTATTCATTCAGTTATAGATGAGCAGCTAGCTCAGCTTAGAGGAGAAAACTAGCTCATCTCCAGTTACTATTTTTTTCTCTCTACCGGTAGTTATGCTACAAAAAAAAAATAAGGGACACAGTTTCCTTTTTTGAAGGTCTGGAGAATTCATTTAAAACAATTTATGGTACTGTATTAATTTTCATTGCATGAGCAACTAATCAAGGAGCCAGATATTCTTACCCAAAACAGAGAGTCATTCCAATATTGTTTTAATATTTGCCTTAACCTCTCTAGATTAGGCAGGGGAGTATGCAGTGGAAGAGTTTAACACAGATCCATACTCATAAATAATTTTCCCCAGGCATCAACAAGAAGATATGATGTTCTGTGTTCTGTGAATCATACTTTCCTAAAGCAGCAGAAGGAGAGATCCAGAGCTGGGTTGCAATTTCTAGCTGGATTCGGTGGTATCTCCTGCCATCTACTGAAAAATGCAAGAGCAAGCATATAAGCTACTTTTTTTAAAACAAAACAAAACATTATTTTAATCAGGCCAAGCAAGCAGAAAGCCATTTATTTTTTTCTGCTACAGATAACCTAGTTTTACATTGTACATATTATATTGATTCATATGCATGTTATTTTCATATCCTGATAATCAGGGCTTTTTTTGTCATAGAACGCACCAGAATGGAGTTCCGGCGTCTTTTTCTCGACAGATTTTCCAGAGTTGCCTTAAACAAAATCCTAGTCTATTAGATACACTAAAAATTGAAGGGTTTTTTTTTTTCAACTACAAAGGTAAACCTTGTAGGGTAGGCAAAGTGGGTTGTATGACGTGCGTAAGTTCTGGCACTTTTTTTTTTTTTTTTTACAAAAAAAGCACTGCTGGTAATTTAGATATTCTTAAGATCTGCAAACATTGTGTTGTAACATTCAGAATACCTCATGCAAAAGCCAGTCCTAAAACATCTTTGTGTGGAATAAGTAGAGATGAAAAAAAGAACAACAGGCAGTTCTGTACTTTGCATCTGTTTCTTGGTGAGAGACTCTCACTAAGAAACTAATGAAAAGTTCCAATCTAAACTGGAGAGTTTAGTTAAAAATGATCAGCCCCAGCACACTGTAAAAGACTCTGGAGTTCTCAGTTTGCACTTAGTCAGAGGTTCTTTAAATACAGTTGAAAAACTGTACTGGCCTGGTTTGTACATTATGCTTGGCCAGCAAGATGAGGGGCGCATGCAATTGCCACTTTAACCATGTTTCATTTCGGCTATGTTTTTTTTAAAAAAACACAATTCAGATAAAATCTAGTCAAATTCATTTTTGTCCAGGTCTCATCCACACCAACAAGGTCAAGTGTAAAGAACCCAGGAAAAGTAGTGTTCTTCTAAAACCTACAGTTACCAAATCACCATGATTAAATTCACCCATTATGCTATGACAAAAACATGCCACATGACTAATCTAGTGGATCCCCTGCATTGATTGCCCCTGTGACTATGTAGGACAACTGGGGAGGAAGCTAACCACCAGATTGCAAGAACACAAGCGAGCAATCGGACGAGGAGACCCAAACTCGTTGGTAGCCTCACATTGCAATGAACAAGGACACACATTTAATTTCATAGCAGCTAAGATTATTGGTCATGCAGGTATAAGGATAGCCAGAGAAATGATTGAAGCCTGGGAAACAGACCCTTGTCAGTTAACAGGGGTGCTGAATTACCACCAGCCTATCAAGTACTTAGGAGCCGAGGACTTAGCAACCCAGGGAAACGACAGCCAATCGCCAGCCATCAACACACCAATCAGCCAATAGGAACTTACAGAACAGCCCAAAGCACGTATTCCAAAAGAGAAATTTCCTGAAGACGTGTTCCAGCCCATCCAGTCCGAAAGCTCGGAAGAGAGTAAATATCTGGTCCCAGTGACCAACCCAAACGTGATTGTTTATCTTTTGGAATTATCTTTTATCTTTAACCTAGCCACTATGTTTATCATAACATGCAAGTCAGATGATAAAAAAAATCTTTTTATGCTGAACTAATGTCGTGGGAGATCATTGGGTGTAGGAGACACTGCATATTCTTTCACTTAGTGGGAATGACTGCAATGTCT
Source organism: Bothrops alternatus (assembly GCA_034064705.1). Lineage (NCBI taxonomy): Eukaryota > Metazoa > Chordata > Lepidosauria > Squamata > Viperidae > Bothrops > Bothrops alternatus. Next base: position 23,746,533 of record JARGCV010000052.1, on the reverse strand, counting down.
CTGTGCTCATACACCATGCATGTATGCATTGAAAAATCCACCATGGTATCCACAATAGCAGTCTACTTTTAAAAGACTCTACCCGAACTTTACTGAAAGGGCTGCCATATAAATTCCTTGATCAGAAAAATGGAGTGATAATTCTGAAAAAACTGAACCTACATGTAACTGTAATCCTCATTGTTTACTTGTGTTTTTGTTTGGTTTGGGGTTTGGTCTGGGTGCTTTAATTTATTTTTGGTTTGATTTTGCTACTGGCTTATTTTAATTGCATCCCCTTTACCTGCTTCCATCTGGAAAAGATGGTTCCCTAATCCCAATTACATCCCAGATCGTAAAGGGCAAAAGGGCTCTTGGAAAGCACTATGAACACCCCATTTTGATGGGAGTTGGAACAGTGACTTATTAAAATCTGCAGTTATAACTTTGCTAAGAACAGCATTTGGACTTACAGTGAGGGTCCATTTTTTACAATGGAAGAAAAAATATATGAAAGTGGGCATCTCCTTCCCACCTGCTCTGAAAATAGGCTCAGAATTCTGCAGGCTGGAAAAAGAGCAGAGAGAAGAAACTATTGGGAAAAGGCAGGTATAGGGGAAGGAAAGGACAAATGATTGAAGATATTGTTGGGTCCCAAGATGCTCAACCCTTCCATTTCTGATGCTTCTCTGTCTTCACGGTATAAAAGGACCTTCATGGTAACTCAAGTTGTGTCATTTTCTTCCAGCAGAAGCAAGACATCTGAAATGAGGAGATATTAGCTCTGTCCCTAAAGGCATGATCTTGTATCAGAGAGGACAGGCCTTCTGGAAATAATCTTTGTAAAGGACATTTTAGCTCAGGCATAAGAGTTTAGCTTGTAATGCCTAATAAATGGGGAGAGGTGGCGGCCCTACAGATATATTGTCAGGCAACGTTACTCTCAAAGGCAGCCAAGGTGGGCAACAGTTCCTTAAGCTTACTTTGTATCTTCTAGGCTGCTGTGATGTATGCTTTAACTCATCTGGAAATCACAGTCTGGGAGGTCTTGTGGACATGGTTAAATTGCCAAAAAGATAATCTGAACCAGCTTGGTGTCATCTGTTCTACTCAGACAGACTATGATGGCTGACATCTAATCCATGTTATTCTTTCTCTAGTTGATTTTCGGTCTTGGGCAGAAGGAAAGGAAGGAGGTTCACCTCCTGGCCAAAGTGGGAAACCAGTTGGATGATATAAAACTCTTTCCTGGCAAAGAACATTATTTTTGACACTTGCCTGGCCAATGTTTTGAATTTTAGGAATGTTACTTTCCATGTTAGGTGCTCCATGGATGAGTCATGCAAGAACTCACATAGGAAATTAGATTAAGGCTTTGGGCATGAGCTGTATGTCCCACACTGGACACTAATATATGGCATACAGTCTCATTAGAGAAACCCACTCAGGAATCTGTGAATGAGGGAGGTTCAATGTTCCCTCATATTAGGAATGACAATAGGGCAGATGCTGGTCTGCAGTGGGTACTTAGTCACAATCTGTTTCCACCTGTAGAAAAGGAGGAATTGGGGGCTTGAGAAATTCCTTTCTTTTTACTACACAAAATTCATTTAGGCAAACGGTGGAGACTCTGCAAGAAGCTAAGATGATCTGTATGGATTTGTTGTCCTATCCTGAGCAGCAGACTGATCCTGTTCAAAAGCCAGGTGTGGAGTTATTAGCAGCTGAGACCAGGATAGCTGAATCCCCTTGGTTCTTAAGTATGCGAGGCTCCATGATCAGCTTGCTTCCCAGTTTTGCACTAGATGCCAGAGCTTGGAGATCAGTAGAATTGGGAGGAAGGCTTATAGTCGTGCTTTAGATGAGTTGGTGCTGAAGGCATTTGTTGTCTCTTCCCTGGGACTCATAAGATGAAGCATCCTGCTTGGCAGTAGAGCAGTGTTTCTCAACCTTGACAATTTTAAGGCATGTGGACTTCAACTCCCAGAATTCCACAGCCAGCAACGCTGGCTGTGGAATTTTGGGAGTTGAAGTCCACAAGCCTTAAAATTGTCAAGGTTGAGAAACACTGCAGTAGAGGATGCTGCAAAAAGGTCTATTACCAGCTCTCTCTTTTTTTTCCTCTAAAAAGGCAGGTTTTTATCATGTTATCAGGTTGGTGTGACCTTAATTCAAAACAGTTAATTTTTTATCAGGTCAATCTGTACAATTCTGAATTTTTGACCAATGAAAATTCTCACAATAATAACGGCCTTTTGGCACTTGATCCCTTTTGGAAAGAATCTCTTCCCCCAGCAGTAACATGTAGCACTGTTATTCTAAACACACACAAAAGCTTCCCCCTTCAGTCATTTCCGATCCCATGGGCCTTGCATGCTTATGAACAGGTAACATCAGAGCACAATTTTGGCACAGCAGCTATTAAGAGACATATCACAGCAGCTATTAAGAGACACAGACTTAATACAGAAGAAAAGCAGGAGGTGAAGGATAGATGGGGAGGATCGAAGTGCAAGACAAGGCTTCTAATGACAGGTCCAGAGATAAGTAGGTACCCTAGAGGGATGGGTCTGGGGATTAGCAATTGCTCTTTAGGACCTGTAAGGATCTGCAAGTTCCTGTGGTTACAGAGCAGAATGACCTTCAAGGCATTTGCACAGTACAGAGACATTCTTCAATGTCAAAAGAGCTAGCCAAGCTGAAGGAGATGGTTAAGGAAGGGCTGTGAAACAGGTGTGATCAACCTGAAATCCCAAGGTCTCATCTGCTTCCTCCAAAGGTTTCAGTATGGCCACAGAAGACTCCAAAAGTTACATTTTAATGCTTAATGCGACAGATGGAAATGACCAAATACATGGGGAATTTATCACTGCACTTTACTTTGTTAAAAATATCATTACATTTAAATAATTGTAGCTATTGCTCTAACCCTACTGCTTTTTGCCATGTGGTCCTCAGCATGAAGAAAGATTGCATTCTCCTTCCATAGGGAATGATAAGCCAGGGTGTAAGGAGAAAATCAAATTTCACCTGCTCTGGCATGACAGTGCCTGCACTGTGACTGCCATGAGCGATTGTTTGATTTCAGCTTGGCACATCAACACTTATTTTTTGCCAAGAAAGAAACAAGTGTCATCAAAACTTGTTGGGAATGCACATTCTAAGACAGAGTGTAGCTCTGAACAACGGTGGGTGGGGCTGATGTTCAAAAAGTGTCGGAGTTTCAGGTGTGGCTCTTACCATTGTTCAGTATACCCCCCAAAAGAAGTTTGCACTTAGATATTTCCCTTCCCTAATTGTTGTAAAATTCCCTCTAACACAGTGGTTCTCAACCTTTTTAATGCCGCAACCCCCAACAGGTCGTAAGTCGAGGACTACCCAACCGGTCGTACGTTGAGGACTAACCAACCGGTTGTAAGTCGAGGACCCCAACCGGTCGTAAGTCGAGGACTTTCCTGCCCGGGAGCACCGCGCATGCATGGTGTCGTCCCCTGCGCCAGCTGAGGCATAGCTGGCAAGGGGCAGCGACGGTGCAGGGCGACCACTGGCTGGGCCACCAGCTGGCCCAGCCCAAGAGAGGTAAGGCACCCGCTGGGCCCCATGCATGCCAGCAACCCTCCCTGCGCCCGCCGGCCTCCCACCTCCCACCCCTGGCCCTCTTTTACTTACATTTTTAGTAGTTGCTCAGCAGGGAGGGGTGGAAACTTCTAGACAGCTTGCCTTCACTGCAGACAACTTGCAGCACCATTTGCAGACTGGGACTTTTGGTGGGCTCAGCAGGGCAGAGACAGCCTGGACAATTCCTATTGGCTTTTGAAAGCCAATAGAATTAGACTCTATTCAAGAGAGTCTAATTCTATTGGCTTTCAAAAGTCAATAGAATAAGAGGGAGTAGCACAGCTAAGGAAAAGGGGGGAAATGGCGGACTGCGTTGTTTGGCAACCCCCGTGAAATGGTCGTTCGACCCCAAATGGGGTCGCGACCCACAGGTTGAGAACCACTGCTCTAAGGAAAGAAGATCAAGCATGTTGGAGTTGCCACCTCCAATGCAGATATGGACTTCTGGGAGATGCAATCACTACAAACCCAGAAGGTTCCATGTTGGGCAGGATTGACAGCATCTCAGGCATGGGAGAATTAGAAATGCAGATGGAGGCGTCTTGATAGCTGAATTTTATTTTTATTTATTTTTTTAAATGGAAGAGATAAGAGTGAGCTTGGATTAGCCCAGCAACATTTGGCAGGCTGAAATGACACACAGCTCGCCTGCTTATAAACTTCCCTGCTGTGGTGAAATGATCCCATGAGTCCATTTCAAAGGATTTCACTAATTACTCCAGTAGGATGAAAATCTCTACAGTTCTAGTTAAGCTATAGCAAATCTGTATACAGCATACCTGTGCTGTATGTAGAAATGATCATGTGTGGATTTTATGCAAAACAAATTCCCTCTTATGATTTCTGGGGGATGAAATTCCTTTCTTCTGTCCATGTGCAACTGGCCATCCTTGATGCCACTATGTTCATCTACCCATGGAGAAGGTTGAAAGCTAAAGGAATGTCTCCAGCTTATTTCTTTTTTCCTGTCTTCTTTCTGATTCCTCTGATCTAATACTTCCCTAAACTTAGCCTTGTTTACCTGAATTCATTGCATGCTTACCTCCGTATTAAATGAAGCTTACACTAAAGTACGCAAATTGGTAACACCTCCCCCAAAAGTGCCTGCAACTGTATAAATAACACTAATATTTAAATAACATTTTCAAAAAATGAAAATATTGAATTCTAGCAAGATCTCGTGTGAAGCTGTCACAATCCTATCGGAAATTTTCCAGAACCTTGGCATCCGACCACCAAAATCTCACTGAGATTTGCCAGCTTCCCCAAGACTTCATGTGATTTTGGAGACCAGCCGAAGAAAACACAGGGGTGACCTGAACTGATAAAAGATTATCAATCTATTTTTGCTAATGACTTTACAACAGCAGCTAAATCATGCAGATAATCCCAGTTAATCAATATTTCTGGATAATAAGGGAGATTGTTGTCTTTAAAACACCCGCTCGATTGCTAGGATCAAGCCCGATTGCTAGGGATCACGTTAGGAACAAGGCAGCAAGTAAAGCATACCTATCTCTGCTGCAAAGGACAAAAACATCTCTTCTGTGTACTACTTGTGTAGAAAGCAGAGGAAGTTACAGCACATTCCATCACAATGCATACTTTCCAGGGCTGGTCTTCAAGGAGGCCTAACGTCCTTTCTGTGTTGGACGAAGCCCAAACAAATTCATTCCCATTACGCAGGATCTTGATTTTGCGATACCATTCTTTTAAGCAAAACACTCATCCTGAAAAGAGTTCAGGAAAAGCAGTGTATTCCCTCTGAGAGGGGAACGCTCTCCAAGAGAATATGCAGGAGCAATGAAGTGAGGGAAAGTTCAAGGAGAAGCTTCAGGTTCAAGTTCTACGAATGTATCAGGAGTCTAGGGTCATGTTGTGCAATAGGTGGAAGGGGATAACAACAACAATAGTAAAGTTGGAAGGGACCTTGGAGGTCATCTAGTCCAACCCCCTGCTCAGGCAGGAAATCCTATACCATTTCAGACAAATGCCTGTCCAGTCTCTTCTTAAAAACTTCCAGTGTTGGAGTATTCACCGCTTCTGGAGGCAGGTTGTTCCACTGGTTAATTGTTCTAACTGTCAGGAAGTTTCTCCTTAGTTCTAGGTTGCTTCTCTCCTTGATTAGTTTCCACCCGTTGCTTCTTGTCCTGCCTTCAGGCGCCTTGGAGAATAGCTTGACTCCCTCTTCTTTGTGGCAGCCCCTGAGATATTGGAACACTGCTATCATGTCCCCCCTCGTCCTTCTCTTCGTTAAACTAGACATACCCAATGGGATGAGTCCCCAATTCATTTTTGGCATGCATGAATGTTGAGGTAAGGGATGCATCTGGGATGGGATGTACCTAGAATACAAACCAGGTCTACATAACAAACTAAGCTGCATGCACAGAGCAAGTTGAAAGAAGCCGTTGTAAATTTAACCAGTACACAACTAATCGGGAGAACAGAACTGGTGTTGCTTGGAGACCAAGCCATCCACAGTCTTACAAAGTGTCTTCAGTGTGTTCATTTGAAGGTTATTTTTCTTCTCCCTTTGTTGCCTCTCTTACAATGAAGACTGTCGTGTCTTCGGAGCAAAAGTCTTGCTATTTAGTGCTTTTTCAGGTTCTTTAGAAAAGAGCCGTGTATACTAATGACACGGTGTGAATCAATGAATTCTTAATGTTAAGTATAAACAACAAGAAAAACACTTGCAATTGTGGACAGAGTGAGGTTGTCAGACACTTGCTAGAAAGAATTCCCTGAAATGGGGGCGGGGGAGGGAAGAAACATGAACTACTGTGGAGATCCACCTATCCTCCTCTTCCTCACATAGTGGTGATAGTGGTGATTCTGTCGCTTCAAGGCCTTCTACCTACAAGATTAATGGCCTGCAGTCCTGAGCTTCTCTCCACTTTCTCAGGTCATGGAGGGAAATGGCAGGAGACCAACAGGAGTTCTGCCAAGGACGGCAGGACTTGGCCTGCACTACGGAATCTTCCAAGGCAACGTTTTCTGACCTCCTCTTCCCCCTCCCGGACTAGCATACACAACTCTCGGATCGGATGGTGGTATTGTTTCTGGGCTTGAAACAAATCCAATATTTGGCCTTCATTTCCCAACAGCTCAGGAAACATTCTGTTCTCACACTCTAATGGCTTTTCTCTAATGAGCACATAAAAATAACAAGAAGGCTACAATCTTTAACAATTTGAGGAGAGGGGATTGTGCAGACAGAATTATTAAAAATGAAGGCCTCTGTTCTCTGATTCTGCTTTTAAAAACTGTCGGGATTTTATTGTTGTTTTTATTTTTTTTTTATTTTTTAAAAAGCTCACCTTCTAAAAGGGCAAGTGCTATAATCTGGTTCTGCAGGCTAGTGTTTTGTTTTTAATTAGATCTTTGTGGCATAGCCCACAGAATACAGAAGACGTACAGATCTGCTCTGGGAGGCATATGTAAAGAAAGTGGCAAGGGGCACGGAGCATATCTCTATTGCCAAAGAATGCTTCTGCTAAAATCTAGCTGCAGCTGGGGCCACTGCCCTTTTAAATTCACCTTTGCTTTGTCTTTCAACAACAGCTAGTGATCTGTTTCCTCTATGCCAGAAGAGGTTTCCCAGCTGATTTCTGGAGATGCAGCTAGAGTTTAAAAACAGCCATGTTTTTTGTTTCATTTCCCAGTCTATTGGCAACGTTGGTTAACTGCTGTGTCTATCCCAAGTCTTCTTGTTTCAGCCTGTGAAGCCAATCTGTGAAGGACCACAAAACAGAAGACAACAAGGAAAAGCCAAGTAAGGATTCCAACACAGTCAGCATCACTACCGGGATCCTTAGGTAAACAACCTGCAGATCTTGGGAGAGTCCAAAACTACAACTAAGCTCTTTTTCTGATCTACCAGCCCAGCCCTAAGAATATAAGAAAAGTTCTAAGTGTCTCACCAAAGGGAACATTCTGTTCCCACTGTTACTGACCAAAAGCCCAAGAGAAGTCTACAATCAGGACGTAAGAAGTATAGTAGCTTCTCCTTCATATTGCTGTACCTTGAAAAAAACTCTGAACCAGAACTGCATTTATTTTTTCTATTCTGGAATAACCAGAGATGTAGTTGCTGTCTATAGGGTAAATTGCACCTAGCAGGAGTTCTCAACCAGCAGCTCAATAATGCTCCTGGGGGGGTCATGATTAACGGCTCATCCAAATGACTCAGGATGCCCCCCAAAAAGTTTCTCTTTGTGTCAATCTGCTGACAAATTGTTGTTATGGATCCCAGTAGCTCTTCCAGGTTCTAAATCATGAATATACAGAGAGCTCAGAGGGAATAATCCATGAAAGATTATTCTAAGATTGCCAGTTTAATATTTCAAATGCAGAAGAATATCATGACTCAAATTAAATTATCTCCCTACTGGACAACTTTGTAAGGTTCTTAAACTAAAGTGCATTTCATTCATTAGCAACCTGTGGCTGCTGTGTTACAGAATTCTAGAAAATCTGTGTACTCAAGGAGATAAAGATTTTAGTATAATCAAAATACAAATAAATATGAGGTCAGTCGGCTAGTGACCTTGATTAACCTTCATATGTTACACTGGAAAAATATGGAAGTTTTCATTTCCCTTCCTAGAACGATACAATAAACATACCAAACTAAATGGCCAAATGCCAAATTTCCAGTGTTTTATCATTAAATGAGCTTTCATATCGGGTCAGGTGGAATCATAATTTTTATAGTCAAAGGTAACACAGTTTGAGGGCTATAAAGTATGACCCTTAACTTAGCACGCTGGAGTTTGAGTTACTGTATACCAAGATTCAAGGAAAGACTGAAATTTCTTTAAGATCAGCATTTAAATTGGTTCAAACTCTTAATAGGCTAATTGTAAAACTATGGATAAGTTGGAACAGAATCAGAACAGGGTATTTACATAATTGAAAATTGTTGGCAGGAGGCATATGAGTTTAATAGTTTGATGATGACGATGATGATGATTTGGAAAACACCTCTGAGAAGGAGAGGAAATGTGATATATATATTTTTAGACTGGGAGAAAAACATTTGGGTTGTGGTTACTGCCTTTTGGGGGAGGACAGTCTGTAATGTCGTAAAGTTACAGAAAAAAGTATTCATTAGATATTTAGACAAAATCTTGTTAAATATGATTTCACAACAGAATCAGTAATCTTGTCTAGGTATATCTGGAAGATACCTTGCTAGCTCACGATTTCATCTCCTTTGTAGGTTGTAGTGGAGGCCACTTAATTTTATATTCAGCTGATCTGGCGTTAAAGTGGTATTATCTAACTTTTTCCAGCACAAACCCTGTGCTTTGCTGGCGACTGATGGTAATATGCACTTTTTCCAGCACAAACCCTGTGCTTTGCTGGCTCCCTGTGCAAATTGTATTTTTTTTCTCCTCACTTGTTGCATGATTACAACCAGAGGTTCGTTACACACGAGAACCGGAGTAATGCAAGAATCACATACTTGTTCCCTTTTGCAGAATGAGTGATGCTGCAGCTTTTGATTGCCATCCTGATTGTGATAGGAGTGTCAAAGAGGACCAATTACTGGGCCAGAGCTGCTGGAGGGGAATAGGAGAAAAAGGGAGTCTGCCCACATGATCAGTCAGCAGCCCTGTCAGCTGTTTTTAGAAAGAGAGACAGAAACAGAGAACAAGCAACAGAGATCAAAAAAGATACAGACTGAGGAAAGATCGAGCAAGGAAGTGACAGAGTGAGACAGAGCAAAGGAGAAAATGAGAGGAAGGCTGGGAAATGCAAGTGAGCAAAAGCAAGGCATGAGAGACTACAGAGAAAGAGAGAAAAGGACAAATATTGCCCAGCAATCATCTGCAGGGTGGGGAAGGGCTGCAGCCCAATCCATAGATGTGTGGGGGAATCCTAGTAAAGCAGAAGGAACTGAACGCTCCCGCCCTCCTTGCCAATCAATTTGTGATAAATGGCTAAAGTTATGACTCCAACTATCGTTCATCACTCACCTTCTCTACCAGCCCACTCCGCTTAAAACAGAGCCCACTCCAGGTAAAACAATGCATGTTTCTCTCACTGCCATATGCTTTTTTTTTTTAATCCCATACAAAAGCTCTCTGAACATGGCAAATGATGCTGGCACACTTTTGTGCCAGCTTAAAGTGACTGTCTTTACTCAATACTGAGTAAACATTTTAGTTGATATAGTCCTATGGAAGTCTCTCCTTTTCCCCCCTGCTATTGTTCTGTACATTCCATCTTTATTGTTCCTTGGACTGATTTCCTATCTTGCAGTTTGCCTTGAGTAGGTTTTGTGTTTTTTTTTAAAATACAGGCAAAGTAAAAATGTCTAGTTTAACAAAGAGAAGGACGAGGGGGAACATGATACCAATGTTCCAATATCTCAGGGGCTGCCACAAAGAAGAGGGAGTCAAGCTATTCTCCAAAGCGCCTGAAGGCAGGACAAGAAGCAACTGATGGAAATTAACCAAAGAGAGAAGCAACCTAGAACTAAGGAGAAACTTCCTTTTTTTTAAAAAAAAAATATTTTTATTAAGTTTTACAAAATTTTTACATACAGAAAAAAGAGATAATAACTCAACTGATAACAATCATATAACACATTTACCAAACAATCCACTTAACTGCTCGGTACCCCCCCCACCACATCCTCCTACATCTAAACTTCCCCCTCGTCTTTCCATCTAACTACTTACTTTCTCCTTTCTTTACATCTCTCCTCCTCCCACCTCTATCCCCCATCTTCACCCTCTTACCCTCTTCCTACGTACCTCAACCTTCACTCCTCCTTCCTCTCCTCCAATGTGGTGCCCAGAGGCCACCCGAGCAATACTTTAATACCTACAAACATAATCCCATATCACCCCCAAATGCAGTTGAGAGAACATAATATAACATTTATTAAATCCCTCCCTCCTCCCCCCCCGGCTTCCCAGAGTGAATACAGAGTAAGAACGCAAGAAACCCCACTAAGCTACTATTATATAACTATTTAACTATATACCAAATATAATTCCTTCAATTGATATTTCTTTTGTGTATAGTCTATCCATTTTTTCCAATCCATCATAAATTCTTCATTTGAGTGGTTCTTCAAGTATGCAGATATCTTAGCCATTTCCACCAAATTTGCAACTTTTAACGTCCATTCTTCAATAGATGGTATTTCAGATGTCTTCCAATATTGTCCCACCAGCAATCTTGCTGCCGTAATCAAATTCAAAATCAGCTTAGTCTCTATGGTTGTACAATCTTTTGTAATGCCCAACAAAAATAACTGTGGTGAAAATTCAATACGTTTTTTCAATATATTTTGAAGGATCCACCATATTTTTATCCAAAAAGCCTTAATTTTTTCACAAGTCCACCAAATGTGAAAATAAGTAGCATCCATGGAATCACATCTCCAACACTTGGGTTGCATGTTTGGATACATAATTGATAATTTTTTTGGGTCTAAATGCCATCTATAAAACATTTTATAAAAATTTTCTCTTAAATGCTGTGCTTGTGTAAATTTTACATTTTTCACCCATATCCTTTTCCAAGTTTCTATCGTAATTGAATATCCAAAATTACCTTCCCACTTAATCATACAATCTTTAACTAATTCGTTTCCAGAATCAATTTCAATTAATACGTCATATAATCTTTTAATGTGCATAGTTCTTTGATCTCTAACTTGTTTAATTAATTTTTCATCCTCTGAGGAAAAACCCATCTTGACATCTTTATACCATCTATCCTGAAGTTGTACATGTGAGTACCAATTGTGAGCTAATCCTTCTTCCTTTAGCCTATTTAGTGATTTCAGTTCTAGGTTATTTCCTTCTTTAATTAAAAGCTTCTCATAGGGCACCACATCTTGATTTTGTTGTCTATTTACACTCTCTATTGCATGCCTGGGAACTGTCCATAAAGGGATTTTCCCATTTAACTTATAATAATACTTTTTCCAGACACGCAGCAGAGAATTTATTAAAAAAGCTTTCCTAGAGTTCTACACCAAATTATATTCTGAAGAGAAAGTTCAAGAGAAAGAGATTGATGCCTTCTTACAAAATCAAAATGTTTTGAAAATTACGTTGGAACAAAGAGATAGATTAAATGCACGGATTACATCAAAAGAAATTATTGCTGCAATCAAGCAATTGAAAACGGGTAAATCTCCAGGAACTGATGGTTTAACAGCAATTTATTATAAATGTCTGCAAGAGGAAATGGTGGAACCTTTGAGAGAGTTATTTGTAAATATACAAGAGGGTGGCCGGGTTCCACCTTCATGGAAAACGGCTTATGTCTCCTTGATTCCTAAAGAGGGAAAAGATAATGTTCAAGTAGAAAATTTTAGACCTATTTCGTTGCTAAATACAGATTATAAGATATTTGCAAAAGTTTTGGCCAATAGATTAATGACAGTTTTAACTCAAATAATTCATTCAGATCAAACTGGTTTTTTACAAGGGAGGCAGATGAAAACTAATGCCAGACAGCTTGTTAATATATTGGAATATTTGGATAAACATATTCAAGTGCCGGCAGTTTTAATGTTTTTGGATGCAGAAAAAACTTTTGATAGACTGAATTGGGCATTTTTGAAAAGACTTGTTGTTAAGATGGGAATGGGGGATGTTTTTTAACTCTATATCAGCAGTTTATCAGAAACAGACAGGACAGATTATTGTGAATGGACAATTAACAGACTCATTTAATATAGAGAAAGGTACTAGGCAGGGTTGTCCTTTATCCCCTTTACTGTTTGTCTTAACTTTAGAGGTGTTACTGAATAGGATTAGAGCTTCAGATGAATTAAAAGGAGTACAAATTAGACAACATGATTATAGATTATGTGCTTTTGCGGATGACCTACTTGTGACTCTGACCCAGCCAATACAGTCGGCTCAGAAATTGATGGAGATTATTCGAAATTATGGAAGAGTATCAGGTTTTAAATTAAATTTATCTAAGACAAAGATGTTGGTTAAAAACTTAGATGATAAATCAAAACAAGATTTGGAAAGAATAACGGGTTGTGAGATAGTTAAGAAAGTCAAATATCTAGGAATTTTTATAGAAGCTTCAAATGGGAAACTATATAAGAATAATTATGAACTTTTATGGAATAAGGTACAAATAGAATTGGAAAATTGGAAAAAATTACATTTGTCTATGTTGGGTAGGATAGCTGCAGTCAAAATGAATATATTGCCGAAATTTTTATTTTTATTTCAAATGCTACCAATACTTAAAAAGGATGGGAATTTAGATGAGTGGCAGAAAGGTATTAATAGATTTATCTGGGATGGCAAGAAGCCGAGGGTTAAATTAAAAATTATTCAAGATATAAGAGAGAGAGGTGGTTAGAAAATGCCTAATTTTAAGCTATATTACAATGCAGCAGTTCTAGTAGCAATAAGTGATTGGATTAACTTAACTAATGAAAGAATATTGAATATAGAAGGGTACGGGTTACTGTATGGGTTTCACGCATATTTAGTTTATGATAAAAAGTTGGATAGGAGCTTTAAAGAGCATTTACTAAGGAGAAACTTCCTGACAAGTTAGAACAATTAACCAATGGAACAACCTGCCTCCAAAAGCGGTAAATGCTCCAACACTGGAAGTTTTTAAGAAGAGACTGGACAGCCATTTGTCTGAAATGATATAGGGTTTCCTGCCTGAGCATGGGGTTGGACTAGATGATCTCCAAGGTCCTTTTCAACTTTATTATTATTAAATATAAATAACTGTAAGCTCTTCTGTACCTTCAGCGAATAAACAGAAGAATAAAAAGAATTTGGTGGCCCCATAAAGCCTACCGTAACAATATATTGTAATGTACATTTTTATAAGCCTTCTCCCAACTGTTGATACATTGATTAAGTTAGAAAAATGGATTAAGACACAGATATTATGACTCTGTGGGATGAGCTAGCCACTCCCAAGCCTGAACTCATGCCTGATGGAATCAGAAACATCATGTATGATTTCCATTCAAAATGCTCATCTTTTAAACAGATCAATATCACTTTTTTTTTTGCAGAATGTTTAGGAAGATTTTAAATGTCCTGTCCATGATTAATAATATATAAAATTTTGGCATGTTTATTTTTCAGTCTAATTAGGGCAGGAATGAATAAAATAGGCCTTACTGCCTGATGAGAAATGCAAACATCCCCTTGTTCCACATTCCATGAATTAAAACCTAGGGATTTACAGTTCAGTCTATAACTTTTTATTTTTTTACGTGATTTGTCAAAACTTTATACAACATTATGCATTTTTTTTAGAAAAAAACCCCTACAAAGATTGTATCTACTTTAAGAGACATCTTTTCTCACATGCTCTCTATGCATTTTTTTTCCTAAGCATTTAAAAACAAATGTCCTAACTAACATAAACTTTTGGTAGACAGTTTTTTTAAGCAGCAACTGCTTCACAAAAGTTGGAACTTCAAAGAATCATTGTGTCTCAATCTGTACAGCAGCCCAGGAAGTTCAAATTGAGTCAGTCTATTTTTAAACATGGGCAAATAAAATCCTCCGTGATCCTTAAACAAAACTCACAGAGTATTTCTTTTGTACTGATGATGGAACTGATTTATTATCTCAGGTCTTTCTAGGATGCAGAAGCTTTCTGGAATGCAAGTTTTCTGCAGTACATTTACTCAAGAGGAAGTTACTTCAGTTTGCACGTAGATATTTTCAACAAGAATTATTATATATATATCAATGTCACTTTGAATTGGTTTGACATTTTTCCATCCTTGAATCCATTTCAGCCCATTTCCACATCAGAGAGAAAAAAAATCCATGTGAAAACTTGTGCAATTTATTGAAAAGCTTCCCATAATGTGTGCTGTAAAGCAGGGGTCCCCAACCTGTGGGCTGTGGCCCGGTAGTGGGCTGTGGCCTTCTGGCCACTGGACCGTGGACAGGCTGGCCAGTGCGTGCACATGCACACCCTCCCACTTGCGCTAGCACTGCGCCTCGGGGCATGAAAACAGGATGCTACCGCACCACAGGGCGCGAAAATGGGCTGGTGCCACGCTGTGGAACACAAAGAATGGGCGGTCCATGCCGTGGGGTGCAGAAACGGGGCACTGTGCTGTGCAAGAACGGGGCAGGCCTAGTATCACGCGGGTGGTAGCCCTGACCCATTTGCATCTTGAGGGTGCTCGCGGCCCAGTGCACGCTCACACGCGCACATGTAAAATGCCTCATTTGCATCCACACAGAGAACCGGTTGTTCACATATTTGAATCCCACCACTGGAGTAGGATTGGAGTCAACAGCTTAAGTAGTGTCTTCCAACCAGATGATTCATTAAAAAATCATTCTTAGAATGATTTCTTAATATCTTTTAAGACTCAAATTAATTGCTCTTTAATCCAAATAAGAATTCTCTGGGCAAGGCCCAAAGGAATGATCCTGCACAAATGAATCTTCACCCACCCACTTGTCACCATGATGCCTTCCAAGCTAAACTTTGTTCAAAATTATTATTATTTTATTATTTATTTAATTTCTATGCCGCCCTATTCCGGAGAACTCAGGGCGGCTCACAACATGATAGAAATCACAATAAAATACATAAATATAAATATATAAATATAAAAACCCTGAAGTTAAAAAAAGAAAAACCAATCATTCCACAAACATACACACAAACATACACTGGCTAGGGGCAAGGTGTTAGCTGCCCCAGGCCTGCCGGCAAAGGTATGTTTTAAGCAATTTACGAAAGGCGGAGAGGGTGGGAGCGACATGGATCTCCGGGGGAAGTTGGTTCCAGAGGGCCGGGGCCGCAACAGAGAAGGCTCTTCCCCTAGGCCCCGCCAGGCGACACTGTCTGGCTGACGGGACCTGGAGAAGGCCCACTCTGTGGGCCCTAACCGGCCGCTGGGATTCATGAGGCAGCAGATGGTCCCGTAAATAACCTGGTCCGATGCCATGTAGGGCTTTATAGGTCATAACCAACACTTTGAATTGGGTTCGGAGACCAATTGGCAGCCAATGCAGCTCGCGGAGTGATGCTCCTAAAGCCAATAAACTGTCTTTGCTCATATTTAGGCTTAGTACTGAAGAAAAATGTCCATTAGTCCACTTCTTGCCATCATATCTCAAAACAAACTCAAAGCAAAGAACCAAGTTCTCCCGATACCAAACTCTCTTCCAGCAAAGAAAAACTGCTGGGTCTGTTTAACACTTCCACTTCATTCTTGGCTTATCTCTCTCACCATCAACCAGTCCTTCCAAATTCAAATTCCAAACTTCATTCCTCTCTTTCACCATCAGTCAGTCCTTTTTCAATCAATCCTTTTCAGCTGTCACTATTCCCCCCCCCCCAAAGTCTCTCCATTCCTTCGCACTCAGCTTCTCACAAACTCCAGATTTCTCTTCCAACCTCAGTCAGCTCTCCTCAGTTACTTCGGTGTCTCTCCCACAGCCAGCCACACTCCGATAGGGTTTTCAGATCTTCACTACCCTCAGGTCTGTTTCAGGGTTTTTTCCTCTAGTTTTTTTTTTCCTCTAGTCACTTCTTTCCAATGTCCAATTACACCCTCGCTATAGCGTCTTTATGCTGAAACGCAGCAGGACTTGATGCTAGCTTGATGTTAGCTGATATGATGTTAGCTTGATGTTAGCTGATATCTTGCTCGGCGTCCCCCGTCTTGCTACAGAAACTTTTTGATATAAGGGTTCCTGCAAGTATGGTTCAGCTTCCGAGATTCCTTTCAGTTCAGGCTCTGAGGTCTTCTGTTCTTTCATGTCTGTCATGATTGCAAATAATAATAATAAGCAGAACTTAAAATAGTTAAGCATGAATTTATAGTTACTAATGGATCTAACAAAGATTCTTTTGCTGCTACATATATGTACTTGAGAAAATATTCAGTATGAAGAACACTTTTTCATTAAATTTCCATTTTAAAAAGTCTTCTGGAGGAATTACTAAGACAACTCAGAGGCCCCAAACCCCAAACAAAACAACAAACAAAGCTAGACCTACATTCCTTTGTAGAAATCTGCAAAAACAAGCAGAACAGCTTTGACATGAAGAATGTCATCTACTTATTGCCTCATGCAAAGAAGCATTTGATTTTGTAAAGATATACATTACCATCTTCAAATGTTTTGGAGATTAGTCAGTGAAACTAATATTAAGTTTTTTCAACTGTTTAAAAGAAATACTTTTAATAATGTGCTTCTAAAAATAAGCAGTTAGATGCCTGATTTATCACTATTAGCAACAATGGTAATAGCAATAAAAGATGCAATCGTTTTACAAAAGCTGTAGAAAAATACTATCAGTTAAGAGTCCTAAAATATTCACACCATGCAAAAGTCATGCATCTTGAACAAAAAGCCTTCTTGTTTATCAACTAATGCACTGACTAAATATAGTTCAACTACATGCACATTTCTGAAAGAAACAAACATTCAGTATCTACAACTGCCAAAAGACAAAAGGGTGAGGAAGTAAATTCCTACATTCCTGCCTTATAAGTCATTTTTAAAGGGATTTCTACCCTATAAAGCCTCAAAATAATTTAAATGCACACATTTATTAACCTAAGAGACCAAAGGGAATCTAGGTTATCTTCAAAAAGTAGCACAAGTTGTGCATAGGAAAATATACAGACATAAATGCCTGCATGATTTTTCCATGCACAAGACATACACTGTATGATTGTTATCAGAGGAAATACAAGCTAAGTATATATATTTATTACAGTACTATCTGCCCTTAAACAGATTCCCAGCAAGATAACTTATAAAAAGCTAAACTAACTACAGATAGTCCTTGACTTACAACTGGTTACTTAGCGACTGTTCAAAAGGTACTTATGAACTGGATTCAGTTCTGATGGCCAGGGAGTATATGATCACATTTTGCATGTTTGGCAACTGGCTTGCATTTACAGAAAAACTTTTGCCCAGAAACCGTCTTTTACTTGCAACATTTATATATAACTGTAATTCCAGGCTCAATTGCAGTTGTAAACTGAGGACTATTTCTATTGCCTGTCATCTACAAAAGAGGTCCCCAACCTTTTGGGCACCAGGGACCAGTTCCGTGGAGAGAGGTTTTTCTATGGACCAGAGGGTGTGTGGTTTTGTATGCTGCCTGCATCCCACGGATGGGGCTTTTTTGCTTGTCTGTGCGGCCCGGTTGCTGGCATGCTGTGGCCAATCCACGGACGGGGGGGGGGGTTGGGGATCCCTGATCTGTAGGACAATTCCCTCACCAGATAAGCTCATTAGAAAAACAGTTGTACCGAATGCAGCATATCTACCTGCAAAACGTCATTTGACCACCATGTGATATCAAAGAGTAGGCATTTTCTATCAGGTGTCATATAGTGGTGATTTGGATTGAATTGAACCCCCAATTTGGTAACTCTGGATAAAATATATAGCTCTGTTGTTTCCTTCAAACAAGGGTAAACTTTCATAGGAATCCCTGAGATGCTGCAATACATTCCTTTGGGTTTCTACTTCCATTGATAACTTGTCAGTTATTGTATTCCTTTACAAGAACTCAAGTCTCAGTTAATTCTAACAGCCTTTTCAAAGGATCTATTCCTTTCCAATTTGCCAACAGATTTATTCCAGAACATGAATGTGCAGACAGTTGGAATAGGGATAATTCAAGGTGCAACAGTCCACTTTCATCCAACTGAGCAGGTAGACACCACAGGTGTGTACCAGGAATTTAATGGACCAGAGGAAATAGAGACCGTAACAGACACAATTCTACTCTATTTAGTGAGTGCCCTCTTGTGAGCCCTTCAATAGGTTAAACTGTGGGAACTACAAAATCCAGATAACCACTACAATTGTGGCAGTAGATTAAGAATATACAGTATCTCTTTACTGCATGTCATCTGGACTGTTTCAACCCAGATCAACTTTAAACACAAATCCCACTGACTCCTTGAATTCTTCAGGATTCTCAAACTTCACTGAATCCCGATCACATTTAAATATAGAAATGCCTGCCTCAAATAAAGGCAATACTCCTGATGAAGTATGGTGGAGACTTCTAATAGGATGCTTGGATTAGTGTGATGCCAAAGCAGGCCTCAGTCCATTTATGTTTAGGATGATTTCCTTAACTACTGCTTTTAGCCAACTTGGGTGCATTTGAGTAAATTGAAAGCCAGGTTTTATATTTCCCTAAGGCTTTTATATTTCCCCAAGGTTTGGTTTGTTTTCTTCATGCATTTTCAAAATGTAATCAACCTGAGCAGGAAGACAATTACCCACGTTGATGATTACTACTCATCCTCCCGCCTCCTCACACTCCTTAGGCAAAGGGGCAGTTTTGATAGGGTCAGGAATAATGGGGCCGCAGTCAGGTTTCCCATTCAAAATAAGTCCTTCTCCTCACCCCACGTAAATAATATGTTCTCGGGTTGTACTTTCCCTCTGCCATTTCCTTGCTTTCTGCCAGAGGGAGGGCAAACGCAAACAATTTTTTCCATAAAGTCTTTTTTAAAAAAAACAAACCTACAGACACAAACACACACACACACAAAACAGAAAGGGAACACTGGGAGGGGATTCCTCGCGCTGTCTCCGCAGCAGAGCAGCCCGCCCGAAAGTTTACACGCTAGCCGTAACCAATGGCGGG
This sequence comes from Bothrops alternatus, assembly GCA_034064705.1. Lineage (NCBI taxonomy): Eukaryota > Metazoa > Chordata > Lepidosauria > Squamata > Viperidae > Bothrops > Bothrops alternatus. The sequence goes on along the minus strand of JARGCV010000052.1, from coordinate 23,727,300 downwards.
CTGCGGCGCAAAGCCAGGCCTGTGGGGTTTTTTTCCTTTCCTTTTTTTTTTTTGCCCCCGCCTTTGCCAGTGAACTCATGAGTGAAATATGACATTCCGCTCGTAAAGAAAAGAGGGCGAGGAGGGAAGGACGGAGGGGGGAAACTTAAACCTGCAGGCAACGAACTCTGGGCTTGAACCCTTCCTGGTTTCAGAATCTGGAGATCAGATAGGGCGGGGCTGCGCCGAGTTTTTCCTCAAGTTTTCGGCTGCTGCAAAGAAGCCTCTGAGGTGCTCGGTGCTGGGGCAGATTGCATTCCTGCCTCCCTCGAGAAGACAATCAAGAGAGGGAGCTGAGCGCAGCGGCCCACGTCTCTAGCCTCGTCGCGATGGGGGAGGACGGAGTGCAAGCGGAGAAGAGCAGCGCGTACGTTTCTCCCAGCTCCGATGGGCCTCTGGATGCCAGCAATCCCAGCCCGGTGCCCTCGGGCAGCCGCAGCCCCAGCCTGCTGCCGCCAGCGCCGGGCGAGGCGATTCGGGACAGCTCGCAAGTGAACGCCATCACGGTGCTGACTCTCTTGGACAAGCTGGTGAACATGCTGGACTCGGTGCAGGAGAACCAGCACAAGATGGAGCACCGGCAGATCGAGCTGGAGGGTTCGGTGAAGGGCATCCAGAGCGACCTGAGCAAGCTGTGCAAGAACCACACCTCCACCAGCAACACGGTGGCCAAACTGCTGGAGAAGTCGCGCAAGGTCAGCGCCAACACGCGCGAAGTGCGCGACCGCATGGACCGCCAGTGCGCCCAGGTGAAGCGCTTGGAGCACAACCACGCGCAGCTCTTGCGCCGCAACCACTTCAAGGTGCTCATCTTCCAGGTCGGTATGCGCGAGGAGCGAGGGAGATTGTAGGTTTGAGGAGGGGCCCAAAGAGATTCTCCTTCCCCAACGAGCTTTTGCAAAAGTAAAGTTGTGGGAATTAAACGCGGCGCAAGGTGGGGCGCAAAGTGGGGACAGGGTCGGATACCCTCCTCTCTTTGAAGGAAAAGTGGACTATAAACCTCGACATACGAGCACAGTTAAGCCCAAAATTTATATTGGTAGGTGAAACATTGGTTAAGAGAATTTTGCCCCATTTTGCAACCTTTCTTACCACAGTTGTTAAGTGAATCACTACGGTTTTTAAGTTAGTAACATAGTTGTTAAGTGAATCTGGCTTTCCTGTTGACTTCACTTGACAGAAGGTTGCAAAAGGTGATGTACATGACCCAGAGGAACCTGCACCTGTCATAAATATGAGTCAGTTGCCAAGTGTTTGAATTTTTATCAGGTGACCATGGGCATGCTGCAGTGGTGTGTGAAAAATAGTCATAACTCACTTTTTTTCAGTGATGTTGTAGCTTTGAATGGTCACTAAACGAATGTTGTAAGTGGAGGATTACCTGTACTGCAATCAGCGAAGCTCTCACATTTTCTCCACTTCACATAGTCATAATTCCTTTGTATTTGGTTTGTTTTAAGTATTACCGTAGTTTTCCCGTACAGACAGATCATGTACAAAATATCTAATAAATTGGTGCAACTTGAAGCCTTGCTGAAACTCATTATCCCTAAACTGAAAAAAAACCCGAATCAACATAAATCTGGGCTCCCAAATTCCATCAAGTAAAAAGCTGCTTTTATAGGCTCTGGAAAATATTATTAGTTACTGCTGGGGCTGCAGCCCCACCCAGCTTAGCCGTTGGCAAATACTTCCGGCTGGATTCTCTCTCTGAAATGATTCCTTTCTCCACATCCAGCAACATTGACCACAACAGCAACAATTGCCTGTTGTATTGATGCCAAAGTATATCTGAATCACTGCCCCTGCATTTGTTTTCTAGTAAAAGTAAAATCACTTTGTATTTTTCCTGTGTGGCAATGCAATCTGTATAGCTTTTCATCATATGGGTAACACAAAGTAAAGATAGATTTACTCCTTAAAAGGTCTTTGCCCTGCCCCACCTTCCATACTGTAGAAATAAGATCAGCAGTCAAATCCAAGCTTTCAAGCTGTGTTAGGTTGCATTTTTCACATGGAAAATAAGCTCCAATTTTAAAGATCGGCAGCGTTTTCTTCCTTATTTTTTAGGATTTCCTTCGTTAACTCATGACTGGAGTTTAAATTTCATACCTCCTTATTTTACTGTTGACATTAACCTGCAAATCTGGGGCTTAGGGCATGCACAAAATTATCCTTAGGAGAGAAATGTTTGACTTCTTTCCTGTCCTGAACAAATTATTCTAACTCCTTCCTTCTTCTGAATTGTTATTTAAAAATGTTTTACAATAGAATTTCTATGCATTATTCTTTCTTCTAAAATGACTATGTCTGTTGATGAAACCCAAAGTCTCCACCATATATATATCTAAAGTAAAATATCTTGGACATGTGTTTGCAATTTAATGTTGCTAAATATGTTAAGAAGGCCGTCAGCAACATTATTTGATTAACTGAACAGTAAATAAAGGCACTATTGGTGTGCCCTCTTAAAAAAAATTCTTCTCCTTATGCTACTTTTCTTATATTGTCATCCTTATCATGATGAATTTTTTAAAGGGATATTTGATCCTTTGCATGTTCAAAATATATACTGAGTGGGCCTTATTCCCCTTAGGTAGCCTTTTGAACCCCAGTTTCATAGACCAAAGAAAATTGCTACTATTTAGGTATCCAGTAAACAAATCAGGATTGAGAAACTAGTGTGCTTTCAGGTACATCTGAGTTATAATTTTCAGCATCTCATAATATTGACCAAAGGCACAGGTATCAAACTCGCCATGTCACATGACGTGTCACGATGTATCGTGACATTTTTTACATTGCCAGAGCTGGGGTGGGCGCGGCCTCTACACGATGCAACCAGCCCGTGGGCCGGCAGTTTTGTTTTTTTTTTAAATTTACATTTAGAGTTTAATATGGACATTGATTTAAAATTGAAACTTTGTCAGTGAACAGATTACTTTTTTTTTTTTGGATGCACAGATTTATTTTTCACATTTCTGTACTGCTGATCTCCCTCAAAGATTATACTTTAAACACTTATAGGAAGACCTAGCTTTCTTTTTTTTTTTTATAAAAAAAATTCTTTTATTAAAACAATCAGCATTGAACATAAAATCTTAGTATGCATCAATCATCATAGCACCTGGTATACAACACTAAGTATTAATCTTTGTAAACGTCTGGTCTAAGGTATTGATTGGGGTTGCATAGGGTGGCCAAAACAATTTAAGTAAGGGAGGAAGATTACAGGGATTATAATAATGGTGGGTGAAACCAAAGCAGGCTGAGAAACATTTTTTTTTGTCAATGAACACAATGATTTATTTAAAAAATAAAAATGTAAAAACGATTTAACCCCTTTTACAGCCATGGAATCATTGTAGGAAAAAACGTGTAGATATTCCAAAGAAGCTTGGGGACCTCATCTAAAAGATGGGTTACAGATGGTGCCTCTTTTCTTTAACTTTGAGAATGAAAATGCTCCAAAAGCTTTCCTCCTCTCCCTTTACCCTCTCTGTTACTTATCTTTGGACAAGAGCATCCTTAAATTAAAAAAAAAAACCAATGGATTTATAATTAAGGAACATTGTATTTACATTAAAATCTTCTGGGCAGAATGATATTGAGATCTGTGCAGCATCTCTACATTTAGATCAATCTCTCTTTTCCATTCCACGTAGAGAAGCCAGCTGATGTGACAATTGCATGTTTCAGTCCCAATGAAGTAATAGGGTGGCACTTGAGGGCAGCAGACAGGGGTTGTGGTTAGGCCTTATGACACCCATGGTCCTCTGTTGCCAGTCATCAACCAATCTGCCTGATCCATGCTCACTACTTGTTTCAATTCATTTGGTGATTTGTGTGGCATAAACAAAGCCATGCTAATTCACCTACTGTATATATTGGAATCAAACTCTATGAGAGACACCTCTTTTCCGGGCAGGGGCTTCCTCTCCCAGCATCTGGCATGTCTAATAAAGCAAGTTAGACAACATGTAATCAGGAGACAAGCAAATGTGGTATGAAGAACAGCTGCGGGGGTGGGATTGGCCAGGTGAGATCTCAGCCAGAACAGCTGGAACACGGCTCATGTATCCCATCACCTCCACTTGCCTCCAGAGGTTGTGGGTGCTCCAACACTGGAGGTCTTTAAGGACATGAATTGTAGGGTGGTGCGTGCTTTGAAAATGATTCAGATGAGTACTTCACAGAAGAATGTGCAGGGCACAACAGTACCACGGCTATTCTTCCAGGTTCTGCAGGAGCCTGAAAAATGCAGCTGATTTTGAGTCCTTCAAATACTTGCAACTTTTTTTCCAAGAGCCACATGAAAGCCTGAAAAAGTGGGGCTGGTTGAATGAATGGAGCAAGAGGGCTTGTGCAGGATCCAAAGCAAATTCTTCTCAATACCTTCGGAAGCGAGTACAGACTTAATAAGCATCTATATGCCAGCCCCAAGCCCCAGCCCTGTTTTGGAATAGGATAGAAAGTTCAATATATTTCGTTCGTCACGCTGGAAACTGTAAATCATCCCAAGTGCTTGATTATGGATTTTCAAGGCAACAAACTTTTTTAATAGTTTGGAAAGTAGCCAGATGCTTGAAACAAAGCAATTCATTAATTGAAGTCATTAGAATGGGAAGACAGGCCATTTTACAGCTGTTCTTTTGTGTAATCTTTCCAGAAAAAGCAGGGGTGGTGATTTCCAAATCTAGTTATGTGGTACTTAAATGATAAGCAGCTTTCCCTCAACTCATGCATTGGGCACCAATTCTCATTTCAACCCAAGAAGGAGGATGACTCACACTTTCTTTTCTGATTATCCAGCACCAAGCAGGTTGCCAGAGAGATTTCACTGGGTGTCTTGCTCTCATGTGTGTTGGAGGCCCATGCTTAGGATTCTTGACATTCTCCTGGCAGTGAGAAGTACGGGAGAGAAACTACAATCAAGAGTGTACTTGGAATGCATTGATATGATGTCAATGGGGTTACTTCCAAAGAAGAATGCATAAGTTTTGGTGACGGGTGATTGGTTGATTCTCTCTAGAATTACACTCAGCACTGCACGTTTAAGAAACAGAGTAAACCAGACAGGTCATTTTCATGGAGGAAGAGCAGTTTTGTCCCAAAGCATAATATAAGCCATTATCTGATCTCTGTGTATCCCAGTGAATTATAAATTTGAAAAGCTACACAGTATTATCTTTGAAAAGTAGTCCTTCAGAGAATATGTTTGTGGGTGTCTTTTTGTCATAAGATTATGTAAACAGAATTTTATCCAGCTAGCTCTGAAGATGTTACCTAATTGGGTAATGAAATGTCTGCAAGAAAACAACCAAGCTGAGACAGCACAAATGATTCCACACTTTTAAAATTCAATTTAGCACCCTCCGACAATTTGTGTTAAAACTACAGCTCCCGGAATTTCTAGCTTGCGGTTCTTCATTGATCAGGAGAAACATGGAGAGTTGTATTTTCAATGCATCTGAAGGACATCAGGTATAGGAGTCAAAAGAGAGGACAGCAGTCCCTTAATGTCTCCATTTTGGAGCAGTTGTTTCATTAGTCACCAAAATAATCTATTACTGTCGATGTGCTGATCCCCTCTAGCATCTCAAACTATTGAACTATTGCTGATGAAACTACAGTGCAGTGGAATATGTCAGATGCCCATTTTACAGAATCACTAAGCAATGTCTTGAGTTCCTGTCTCTTATGGTGGCATCTATGCTTTATTTGGTCATTCAAAGTATTTTTATTCCACTCTAAAAAGCCAAAGAAAAGGAAAGAAAGGAGAAAAAAAAGCAAACATAGGAATGAGTTTATAAAGTTAAATAATAATCATTTTAATAACTAGTTGCCTAGAATTAACTCAAGCATGGGGACAAGAGTTGAATAAGTTTGTCTATCACAGAATACATTATTTTATTCTCCAGGTTTATCTGCTGCAACCTAATAGAATATGTTAACTTTTCTGTGTACATTTTTATCACTGCATACATTACATAGCCTACCCAACTTTGGCTGATTTTTTTTAAAAAAAAAGCTAAGTGAGATATCATACATGGAAAAAATATACATAGTCACTGATAGTCTATATAGACTTGATGACACATAAGTAAACAGGATCAATATAGTACTTGGATGAAAGCTCAACTCTGGAGATAATGAAAAACTTCCTTATTATCGCCAAAAACACCTCATGGATATGTCCGCGTAATCACCAAGAGAGAAACTTGGTTTTAAAAAAAAAAGATTTTATGACATTGCTAATCTCCAGTAGTAGTTCTGAGGTCACCTGTAATGTCTGTTGTTATATTTATATAGTGCTTTAAAATTGCTATAATTATTTATTTTCTCCATGGTCTTTACAATAGCTATTAATTTGTAAGACGATAAGAAGTATTCCAGATCAAACTAAAGCAGTGGTTCTCAAACATTTTGTCTCAGGATATCTCTACATTCTTAAAAATATTGAGGACTCCAAAGAGCTTTGATTGATGTGATATTTACTAGGGGGTCCCCAAATCACACTTTGAGAGTCACCGGACTAGAGGATAATCAGATCCAATGTTCTGTTCTGACAAAAAGTCCGTTAGATATACATAGGAATCCCAGAAACTTAATGCAGGAAAACCACCCTGCTCATATTCCCCAGCAATCAGAATTGACAAGCTGACTGTTCTTGAAATGGAAGATTCCATACTAATACTACCGTAATGCTGCCAAAGAAGAAGAAAGGTGAGCATGTATACTTTTTTCATGCCAGGTATAATTTTACGCAGATCTGACTGACCTCCTTTATTCTCCCCACCCAAAGGTAGAAAACCCTGTAATGTGTCCTCATACAGGTAGTCCTTGCTGAACAATGATAATTGGGACTAGAAGTTCTGTAAAGTACAACGACACATGACCATGCTGCCTAACAACAGCAGTTCCAGCAGTATCAAATTAATGTCATTAGGCAAAACACAGCAGATTGTTAAGCCAGCACCTCATATGACCACAAATTCCAACTTCTCAAATAATGATTATAGGACCGCAGGGCACTGCAACAACCAGAACTTCAGGGAATGGCCGTAAGTAACATCATTCAGCACCATGGCAAGTTCTGACAGTCACTGAACTAGTGGTCATTAAACCAAGGACCACCTAACATAATTGCTCCAGCCCCCTAATTGTTTTGGTTGCCGTTTTGTGTGATTTCTTGGCAACATATCAGGAAATGGGGAGAGTAACTTCATAGTCCACAATTATGTAACAAGTCTACTGGATTCACTTTTTTTTCTGAAAAATAAAACATTCCCACCATCCAGCTGGTGATTAGTCAGCAAGGAAATGAATAAACGATCAATTTTCACCTTCATCATATATCAGAATTTTACCAAGCTTCTATAAAATAAAACTCCACATGCAACTCGCAATCGGTCCAATTGTACCAACAGCATGAACGTTGAAAGACATGTTTGTACTGAAAACACTTCTTCCTCTACTCTAGTGGATGTTGCTCAGTTTCTACATCAGTGCTCACATATAACAGCCACTCAACACAGTTTGTGTTAGAATGTAATCACATGAATACGAATTTTCTAGCTCAGAGCTATGTCAGGATCCGTATGGATACCCAGCTTTTAGAGGAAGTGCCTAGGCCAGGGGTAGACAACCTCGGCCAGCATAGCTGGTTCAGGAATTCTGGGAGTTGAAGTCCATGAGTCATAAAAGAGCCGAGGTTGCCTACCCCTGGCCTAGGCCAAATTGCAGATTATAACTTTATCAGATAAACAGCGGTTTTGTTTTTATCTGCCCCAGTGGGCAGAAGAGTATGCTGGGAGATTCCTTTGAGATACTTTAAGTTCACTTAATTCTGGAGTAGGATTTGGTACATGGGGAATATCTTGCTTTAGCTTTAAAAAAATTGTGCCTTTTTCTCTTAAAGGCTTTCAGGAAGCGTATATTCCACAACTAGAAGATGGGAGAGGTTGAGAGACTTTGAAAAGGCTCTTTTTCTTGCCATCACATCACCTTTGGTTGCAGCACAATCCTTAAGGAGCTTAAGGCATTGGGAAGGTACTTAACAGGTGCACTCAGGTATGGCCTAAACTGCTGGCTCAGCAATTCTGGGAGTTGAAGTCCACCCGTCATAAAAGAGCCAAGGTTGCCTACCTCTGGCCTAAAGCATCTCCTTCAGATCCAAACTGTTGTGTGGCCTTTATGTCTTGACATATTATGCAAGTTGGGTGGCAGGCAAGCAACTTCAATGTAAAGCACTGTCCATCTGGGCTCCCTTTGAAACATTTGCAATCTGTTTCCCGAACACACATTCCAAATGAGAGGCACAGTGCTCTTGATCTGCAGTAGGTATGTAGCTTTACTGCACTTTTTGGGTGTGGCAAAAAGGCCACCTCATTTTCTGAAAGTATTTCAGGGATAGTCACTTCAAAAATAGTTTGAAAAGAGGTTGGGAATTTATAAATTAGGTTTATAAATTAATTTGATTATTGTAAAATAGTTAATCGTAGTTTATATTACTATTATATTATAACCATGATTAACTATTTTATATTTTATATTTTATTTGTTTATTAAATCGATTTATATGGTGGCCTATCTCTTAAATGTGGCTCTGGCCAGCTTGATTGATTACATGCCATCAAGTGTAAATGACCAACCACACCTTAAAAACAATATAAACATAATAAAAGCAGAGGTATAAAAAGTCATGTTAGTTAGTAACTATGTTTAGTTCATAATTTAACTACTGCAAGGGTATTTATTATCAATTAAAGTAATTATGATTTATTAATACTGATCCACACTGTGTCATCTCAGTTGAGTTATAGCTTTAAAATAAATTTAGAAAATTACAATCAAAATAAAATTCTTTCCTGTATAAATAACCAGTGCTCATGGACACACCTGAGATTCTTAGAAAAAGGAAGCAGGCAGAACTGTTGCCATGGCAATATCTTGATAATTGGCAGTCGAGGCTGGAAAGAGCTAGCAGGCTGAGGCTGACCCACTGTAGACTACTGGACCTCAGATTACAAAGATGCTTTGTAGAATAAAGTTGATGATCTGCTGCCCTAGAGTAGGACTAGAGGTAGATGAAAACATTTAGTCTTTGCTGCCATCAAGTGACTTTTTGGATTTTTGCAGTCCCACTCTGTTACCTATACTGAAATATGTATGTCCCACAGGGACATTTCATGTGTTTTTCACCCTAATTACAAAAACCCTACAGTGCGTAGGCATTGCATTCAGAACTTTGATCACTTTGATCTATCCTTGGAAACATGGATCTGGTGTTGGAGAAGCAGAGGGGAAAAAGAAAGAGAAAAAGGAGCAAGTCCTGCCTACTGCCAGCCAGTCAGAAAAAAGGTTTTCCCATTTCTGTTGTAAAGTAAATGAATGAGCTTGTGCCCAGGCACTCTACCTTTTTAGAAGTCTTCTGAGAAACTCAGCTCTGTTAAAAGATTTGCTTACTAAACCCAACTTGTTTTTTTTTTTTTATAAGATAGGCAGTTTGCATACCATCCCCTTTTTTAGCAATAGTCTGGATTATGCAGAATCTAAATTTGAATCCAGTTTATGAGACATTCTGCTTAGCTCTGAAAAGGGGAGGGAATTTGGAAGCTTTTATGCAGATATGATGTGTGCATAGCTTACATTTGCTTTCACATTTAACATCTCCTGTTCCATTAGATAATAATTCTTTAAATATATCAAGTGGGTCTCATGGAAAATGTTTCGTGTGCTGACATGCTAATCTCTTGTCCATTCACCCTGGAAGGAAGGGCCTCCGCCTTGCTTTTCATTGTTCTCCTCACCCTGTTTTTCTCATCTAAACCAAAGACAGAGGAGAATCTATTTATTTATTTATTTTCATTTTTTTTCCTGGGCTTTTCCTAAGGGCAAACTATAAGTTTTCAGCTATTCTATATAAACTTTTAAAAAGGACAGGAAGAATCAGCCAGAATGTTCACAATTTCTTACTTCTCTGTTTTGATTTAAATCCAGAAAATAGGGATCTATTTTACTGATTGATAGGAGAGATAAGGAAAAATATTTGAATCAAAATTTCCGACAAGTGGACAGCCACTTGTGTGGAATGGTACAGGGTCTACTGGTTGATCAGGGGGTTGGACTAGAAGATCTCAAGGGTCCTTTCCAACTCTGTTATGCTGTTATCTATTGTTACTTGATTTTGCTTCAGGTTGTGGCCTAACCCTGTTGATTTTCCTGTGTGTTGATGAGAATTTGAGTGTACTTTTAAGTCTGAATATACGTATGTCTGGAATAAAAGGGGCAAGTTCAAACGGTTGCGTAAGGTGCCCTGAGACTGTATGAAAGTTCTGCATTTGGGATAAGCGTTATATGATAAGAAATACAGAATCATGCCCCAGCTATTGCAGTCACTTTTGGCCATCCCACAACTCTTAGCTTTCTGAAACTTTTCTGGAAAGTGAAATGGCTCCATCATGGTGAATGGAGACGAAAGAGAGAAGATCCTGCTGCTGGTGCTCCTTTCTTCTAAGCCTCTTCTGGATGAAGGGATATCCATGCTTTGCTACTGCCTCGGGGCATTTCGTGAGATTTGAGATCAGGACCGAGTTAAGGGTCCAGGCGGCTAAGCACCTTTCCGAAACTTTAGCTAGGCCCTTGTATGAGTACAGCATTCCTATACCAGAATTGTTGTGGCATTCACATTTGAGCATACACATGAGTGTGTTAGCATAGAGTAGATAAGCCTTTTTTGGGCATGTCATGATACATGTCAAAATTATGGGAGTGACCGATTTGCTTAGTTCTCAGAGGCTGCAGTTTTCTCTTCCTAGTCTGTCCAAGGAACAGTCATGCCACACCTCAGAAAAAAATGATAAACATTGCTATAATGTTCCAGGCCCTTCTCCTTCCCCTTCCCCTTCCTGTTCCCTTTGTCTAAAGGTCTTCCCCAGAGCAAAACTCTTGCAATAATCTCTGTTACTACGTTACATAAATCTAATTTGAAAAGGCTATTAAGCTATTTAGACCATTGTCTGATATAAAGAGGAAAAAAAAAACCAAGGGGAGTTGGAGAAGAAATCTAAAAGCAAATACATCTAATAGGTTGCAGTTTTATTTCGGAGTCCTTTTGAAATATCTGAGAAACAACTGACACTTTTTCTCCTCTCTAAACAGTTCTAAACTCTGCTGGCGAGGACAAAGAACCTGTGTCTGCTTAGTGTGCGGTTTCAATTTAGCTCTTGATTTTTTATTTTTATTTTTTAAAAAAAGCTCATTAAATGCGAGACTGTGTGTTCCTCCAAGGCCCTTGTTTAGCAACAAATGGATGTGGAAATAAATAAGCATACATTTCATGCTTGTAAGGAGCCACTCCTCTAGTTAGTTCATGTGGTTAGAATTTACTGCTGGTGGTCGGTGAAATGTTGAGATTATGAGATATACAGAGGAGTGAATTAAAGCTTGTTATTTCTCACTGTTCTGATGCATGCATCTGGAGGTTAAAAGAATTCTAATCTGCCTTTTCCTGGCTATGTGCAAGCTTCTGTTATCTTTCCCCATTTACTTATAAGGAGAAGCATCCCTTCAGGAGACATACAGTAGAATGGGTGACAAAATGATCAACGTATTTTTGAAACAGCAAGTGCTGTTCTTGAGTCCATGGGCAAAATTTTGTTGTGGGGTGTCAGTGGAAGCTCTTAGTGATATCAGCCCATTGACAAATACTTGAAGTTTATTTTGATAAGGTAAGGAAATATGTGAGTCTTCCTCCTATTGACTGCATCCATGCCATGTTTTTTGGCATTACCTAAATAGCTTGCCATTGCTGTCTTCCTAGACATTTGGCTGCAGTGCTGGGATTCCCTGGTAGTCAGTTCTCCAAATTTTGAACAGAGCCAATGCTGTTTAGATTCAGAGATCAAGATGCCCCCCCACTTTTTTGGGGGGAGGATTAATGTAACTCATTCTGAGAGATCTTCAGAGCAATATATTAAAGGTAGCTATTATGGCTTTTAATATAGGATGCAGAAGACTGTCCCAATCACTTCCTTTTAGCTCTTCTGAGCGGGCTATTAAAAATAAGCTGTGAAAGGAGGATCCCTCCCACCTTCAGAATGAGGGGGGGGAGATAGTCAACCCCTTGTGGCAGGTGGGAGGGTGGAGTATGGTGGTGGGACATTGTCCTAACCTGTTAGGCTCCCTCCCTGGGCTAGCTCAATCTGGGCTGAAGCTTCCCAGAGTCACTTCATACAGTTGACTGCCCTCTGAAGAAGGAAAGCATCCCCCTTCACTTCCTTTTTCCTTCTTCAGTTTAAGCTTGGCAACTTTCCTGTCGTGCAGTGGGCACCTTACTTTGCAGTTCTCAGGCTTTGTGCTAAGGAACAGCTGGCTGTTTTCCATTTTTGCTTCTAGAGTCACTCTTGCCCTTGCTTTCCTTCCCTCTCTAGTGACTGAATAGGATGACTCACCATGTTTAGCGGTGGGATTAGTTGTCTCTACATATTTTTATAACATGGACAGAAATGTTGTCAACTTACTGAAGGCAAACTCTTGTTATGCTGTGAAACTTTATACCATGAAAGAGACATATTCTTCATGCATCGGTCAATTATCTTAAACATCTAGATCTCAGTCACCACCACCTGAAAACACTAAAAAAAAAAAAAGTATTTGCATTTAATTTGTTTGTACAGATAGATATGTGTGGGCAAGTGTACACATACTCATGCTTTAAAAACATTCAGTCATCAGTACAGTCCATGTCATCATGGTGATCTGTTCCCTCTACTGCCCAGGTGCTTCATGATAGTCTCTGTTTTGCCTTCTTATGGTTCTTGACTTGAATTGCCATCAAACAGAAAAGTGCCCTCTGTATAATTGGACACCCTGACCTTTGTCTAAACTATAAAGAGAGAATAAGGATTTCAGAACGATGAAATGAGAGCACAAAGTCCCATTGTAAGGTTTTATTGAATTTCACTAAATCCCATAACCCTCCCTGCGCCCTCACAATAGGACAGGATACAAAACAGCAAATACTTGAGTCCCCTATTGGGATATGAAGCTCAGTACATCTAAAAGGCATTTGTGCTGTTGAGGCACCTTTAAGAGATAATGTCTGTTTTAAATAGATAAAACCTCAGAGGCCTCTCATTTTTTCTTTTGTTTTGATTTTCTGGATTGTTTCCGCTTACCCTCTTTTTCTTTGTCTGTGGCTGCGGGAGTTGTTAGAAATGCAAGCAGCCGAGAACTGACTGTTTGCAAAGCCTTTTTAAGCTTTGGCATCATTCCTTCCTACCTTGAGGGGATCATGTAAGTGGCATGATTTTTTCCCATTTAGAATTCAGAAGAACCATTATTCTGCCTATCATGTATCACTCAGTGGATGAACAAATTTAGGAGGCTGCCCAACAATGGGCAAGTATTGTTGGATGTTTGAAAGAGTAGAGTTTTAATAGGGTATGGGGGAACAGAAATTTCCAGATAAATTAGAGATAGGGGTCTAACCACAGTCGGGACTATTCCAAACATGGTAGTTTTTAAATGTTTGATCTTGAATGAAACAAATAAGAAGGGAAGCAAACAGCAGAAATTCAGTTGTTTCATTGAATTGTATTTGGTGCTTGGAATTAGAAAGTAACAAGGTTTGACAAAACACCTGCATGCTCAAAAATCAAGATGAAGTGAGTTAGGAAGGTAAAGATGCAGAAAATGATAATGGACTCTGATAATGAAAGAAATTGATGACATAGGATACAAGACCATTAAATGTTCTCATAGTACACCGATTTGCACATATTATTACAGGGCTGCAACTGCAGAACTTTTGACACATTGGCTTTTTTTCCACTGGGAGGTAGTACAAAAGAAGAGCTCACAAATGCTTTCATTATGGGCAGGAACCATTAGGAGCATTAAAACCTCTTTTTTTTTCCTTCTAAAATCAGTACTAATTCAAATGTACTACTGAATTAGTAAATGGAAGCATACCATATTAAATCCAGAAATGGAAAATATATTTTCTTCACTTTTCAGTATATGTAGTTTCCTTCTGATTTAATCACGGCTAATAATTTGGAACATTTAAAATAGCCTTCACTGTGAATCAGCCCCTACAGACACATCTGCCTTTATATATTATTTATGTAAATGCATCCTAAGTAGTCACTAATATTTAACTCAACTAATTGGAATAACCTTTGTTTTCAGTCTGAATAAATAGGCAATTGATGTTCTATTTTTTTAATGTCAGGGTTGTTTTTTTTAAAAAAAAAATTTTTTTAAATCCTCACTTGAAATCAGTTTGGTTTTAGTTTCCCGAATTTGCTCCCAAGGAACATGACTTTTGATTAGAGGCAGAATGTTCTCTTGTAAAATACCTACAGCTCGAGCAGAACAGCCATCATATCATACCGTGTTCTCTTTCCAGGGCCATTTTATATAAATAGGAAGGATGTTTAGAGGATGCTTATCCTTGGTCATTTTTGATCCTGAAATATGGTGTTTGCTCGTGTGGGTGATTCTGTGGGAATTGGATGAAATGCCAGGAGAAGACCTATATCATGGAGATGAATGAACCTCAAGTCTATCATCTACTATTAACCTGTTCATATCAGATAACTGCTGTGCCAGTTGGTTTTACATCCATACAGATGCATTACTTTTCCAGGGATTCAGAGGTACAAACTATGTTGTGGTGTTCTAATATTTTGTAAGTGAGAATGCCTTGATACTAAATTTTACTTGCTTGTGCAATGGTTTGCTGAATCCGGCTTTCTGCTGAACAATATTAAAGAAAAGAAACGCCATGTTATTTTTATTTATTTATCCATTAATTTATTAATTATATTTTTAAAGCACTGCAATTGTGCAACTTTAAGTGAAATATCTGTAAAACAATAATCATAAAAATAATCATAACATTATCGAAGTATCTTAAAACTAGAGCACACAGTATCTTAAATCATCTTTAAAAATTCTTATTTCATACAGGATGTGGCATACAAGACAACTGAAATTCACATTCTGTAGTTTGTTCAGCTAATTCTAATGGTAGTTGTCCAGTTTGACCAAGAATTGTTTTCCAGGATCACAAGCAACATGTGATTCACGTTTGAATTAGAATTTATTCAGTTGCTTGCTAATTTTAGTGGAAAGCAGAGAAGGGAGACATTTTAAGAGTGACAGCCATTTTGAATTTTCTAAAATTCAAAACCACTTCAGGGCAAAACACAATGGCAAAATGTAGGAGGCAGATAAATCACAGTCCACTTTCTAAGATGGGTGTAATCACTGGCAGAATCCTTAAGGAATCAGGAAGATCATTGATTCTTTTTCCTTCCCTACTTTTCTCTTTTACGCTGATGCCATTGTAAGGAGAAGTTTAAAAAAAAACACCAATATTATTTCTTACCTTCCCAAATTGCAGGGCAGATGAGAGAATGTGGAAGAGATGCCAAATTGTACAGATGCTTGGATAAGGCATGTAAAAGTAGGGGAAAAAATCCTGCTAATTGCTTGTTTCCCCAAAGCTGTCCCAAAGTGAAACAGATTTTCTCAAACAGAAAAAAAGGCAATCTTTTTGCCATTCCATAATTTAAATAAGGAAATAAAGTGAAAAAGAAAGCCCAGGCTTTCCCTTCTCTAAACATAAAACAAATGAGTGCCTGAGGTTCCGTTTCACAAAAAAATCAGGTGTTCACTGCTGGAGAGCTGACAGGAAAATTAAAATTACGCTTTTAGTACTTATTTTTGAGTTGCATAGTTAATAAACATAATTCACAGCCACAGTGTGTTTTAAAATGGGGTTGAAAACTTTGTGGAAGACATTTCCCTTAATAGCTGTTCCTAATGACTGCCAAGTGAAATAACCAAGCTCAGAGCCCATAGACTTCTAAATATTAAACGATAGGTGCAAGTAGTGGTGGGATTCAGCCGGTTCGCACCACTTTGGCAGAACCGGTAGCTAATTTTTTGTTGCCCAGGCCCAGAATGGACTTTCAGAAATGGCATCCACACAGAGAACCGGTTGTTCACATATTTGAATCCCACCACTGGATGCAAGATACATAATATTTGAATCCCAAGTGGGAAAGGGGGTTTGGATCCAGGATCAACATGGTTGTTGTACCTGGTTGCGACACCACAGAGAAACAGCCTGAAGTCCCAGGAAAATATGTGTGTGGCTTCCAGGCATGACAGCAGTAACAATAGGCTGCATCGCCTTATCATCTGCTCCTGAGCACACACATTTTCCTGAGATTGCAGGGTAAGCTCCTGCTTTACAATACATTTCCAATACAAATAGTAAAAATGTCAGACAGTTCAATCAATTCCAGAAAGATCTGGAGTTTTTAATGAAGAAATTTTTTCCAGGCTTGGTTCCTTTCAGATGTCCTGGACCCAAAACCCCATCACGCTCAGAGGAATTGTTATTCATCTTCTCTAGAAGACTTCTCTAAGTTCTTCAGTCATGTCATGAGGTGTTCTTCACACGTGGGCATGCTGGACATACTCTCAACTCACCTGGGATGACAGCAAAGAGCACAAGTTTAGCTATAGTAATTGAGGTAGCTTCCTAGAATAATTTCCTCAAAATTCCTTACAATCAACTATTGACCAGGGGAAGAACAGGGATTCTTCAGGAGAGGTGTTTATATAGCTCTGAATTCATGAATATAAATAGATAAATAAATATAGTGCCAGGGCTGTCTGAATGGCTGTGTTTAGGGTGCTCTAAAGCCACTATTCCTTTATAAACCCTTGCTTCTGAAGGCAGAACTAAACATTCCCATTTCCCAGCAAGTTGCTTAAGAAACAAGCAGGTTATGGGAAAAGCAGCTCCCTAGAACAATAGGAGATATTTCTTTACTTGGGAAAAACGGAGCTTCATGAAAGAAGTTCCAGAATTTTTACAGTGTATCACTGAAATTCCGACTTGGCATTTTCACCGGCTTTATCTGAAAAGCCCCAACTTCTTAACCATGTACAAGATGCAATAAATTCAAGATACTCACCCCGAGATTGCTGAGGCAGTGACCTTTCTTCCTAGAAACCGTTTTTGGCAAGAGAATGGCACTATCTAACAGGCAAATGCAACATTATAACTGCTGCATTTTGCGATTAGTTTCTCCCAGGGAACAGAATAAAGTAATTGCAACATTTTAGTTGGCATACCTATCTTGTTCTAGGTCAAAAGATTTTCTCTCCTTGTTCTTTCCCTAACAACATGAAGGGGAGTTTTATCTGGTGAGCATTATCTGGTTGGAAATGTACAGAAGCCAAGAGAACGACAGAAGTGTGTAGAAATGAGTAGATAATGCAGGTAGCAACTTCAAAAATAGTCCTGAACTTGCTGGAAAATTCTAGGCTCCAAAGCTGTGCAAGCCTACTGTTAGTTCATTGATGGCTTCTGTAACATGCCCCGCGGAAGTAGATTTTCACAAAAGCAGACAAGCAAGATGAGAACTTCAATTGCTCTTTTGTAACCCATTTATTTTGTGGAGAGTCTTCTAGAGTATTTTTCTTTTCTAGCATGCAGAAATTATAGTTGCTTTCCATGCCAAAATAGTGAAGCATTACTACTATTTCTGCTATCTTTTGCTGAATAACAGAGTTGGGAGGGATCTTTGAGGCCTTCTAATCCAACCCCCTACTCAAGCAGGAAACCCTATACTATTTCAGAAAAATGGTTGTCCAATCTCTTCTTGAAAACTTCCAGTGACAGAGCAACCCACAATTTCTGGAGGCAAGTCGTTCCACTGATTGATTGTTCTGTCAGGAAATTGCTCCTTAATTCTAGGTTGGTTTTCTCCTTGATTATTTTCCATCCATTGCTTCTTCTGCCTTCGGGTGCTTTGGGGAAAGTATATTTCCTCTTCACATTTGTCATCTCTTTCCATCTATAGCAGACATGTCAAACTCGCGATGTCATGTGACGTCGCAAAATGTATCAGAGCTTTTTCGCTATTGCCGGCAATGGGGTGGGCACGGCTCCAATATGATGAAACCGGCCCATGGGCCGGCAGTTTGACATCCCCGATCTATAGCTTCATTTCTCCTTAAAGTAGCAGGGTTTTCTCCAAATTGGAGTCATGGTTTTAATATATCTGGTTCTTGATAAAAGCCAGCTCTTTTGAACCTCCCTTGTGGCAGGGAGATTCAATATACTGAATACATTGTTATTTTAATTTAATTTAATTTTAATAAAAATGTGATTGTCCTGCTTGAATTCCTAAGTGGAAGAAGAGAGCCATTACACACCTTTCATTTCCTATATTCTATTTTGTTACAACTCCTCCCAAACATATCAAGGCTCAAAATGGCTTCCTCACATTTTGATTATCTTTCATTTTCAACATTTTATGAGTTTTATTTATACTGCAGAACTGGTTTAATAATTATTTTGTTGCTTGGTGGGGCTTTGCTTCTATAATACTCAATTCAAAGCAAAATAGATGGTGTTAAACTGTCCTTTAAACCAGAGGTCACCAACCTTTCTTGGTTGGCAGACCGGAGGGAAAGGGAGAGGGAAGCATTTTGCATGTGCGTGCGCACAGGGCCACGAGCATGCGTGCAATGCAACGGGAGTGGAGCTAGCAACTGCATGATAGCACCCTGCCTCATTCTTGCATGGCATAGCATCCCATGCCTGTTTTCATGCCACGAGGCGCAGCTGTAGCCCATTTTTTCACCCTGAGCCACGGCAGTGGCCCGTTTTCATGCCCAAAGATGCAGCGGTGGCCCATTTTTTGCGTCCTGAGGTGCGGCGGAGTCCCATTTTTGCACCCTGAGGCACGGCGGCAGCCTGTTTTGTGCCCTGTGGCGCAGTGGCGTCCCATTTTTGCCCGGCGTGGCAGTGTCCCATTTTTGTACCCCGCAGCACGACAGTGTCCCATTTTCGTACCCCGTGACGCGGCAGTGTCCCATTTTCGCACCCCTCAGCAGAGCGGTGGCCAATAGGTCGGGGACCCTTGCTGTAGACAACTTTATTAGGTGGGTCTTTTTCCCCATAAACATTCATTCCCAAAGCCAAAGATATTCTCATAGAAATATTGAGCTTTTGGAATGAACACCATTCAAGATGCTGGCTTAAAAAAAGACTCAACTCTTTATGTATAAGAACACTATAATAATATTGAGGAAAGTCGAGGAAGCTGATCAATGAAAGTTTGCAGTTTAACCATCCTCCATCAATTGCACTGAATTTGTATTTTGTCTGTTCTAGATTGTTCCACATGCCCCTCCTATATTCACATCTTGGCATGAGTATCCATGACCCTCCCAGCATATGTACAGGTGCATTCTAGGTAGTTCATGTCCTAATCTCAAGGTTCCATTATTGTTAAGCCTAAATTGATTCCATTGTTTCTTGCCACAAATTTTTTTAACAGTGAGTTTGTTAGTTTATAATTTTCAAGGAGTTGATAGCAACAGAGTGTTAGTCAACTTTTTCCCCCGTCTTGATACTATAAAGAAAAAAAAGCAAGAAACAAAGAATAAGTTTATGTGCCTAGTTTTATTGTATCAAGTGTGGCAAAAATTAGAAGAGAATGCACAAATTCAAATTCATATGGTGTTTATCTTCCTTCCTCTTTAAATTATTTGGGATGGACTCTTTAAGTTCTAATAATAAGTAAAGGAAAACTTCTTTATGGCCATTGATTAGCCCACATATAATATTGCAAAATACAGCAAAGTACCATCAATATTAAAAGTAAAACAAAAATAATAATGTGACAAATACCATTGGCTTACCCCTGTGGTTACTCCTAGAGCAGGCCACAAATTGGTACTGGTCTGCAGCCTGTTAGGAACTGGCCATGCAAATTGCCACAAAGAAGAGGGAGTGAAGCTATTTTCCAAGGCGCCTGAAGGCAGGACAAGAAGCAACGGATGGAAACTAATCAAGGAGAGAAGCAACCTAGAACTAAGGAGAAACTTCCTGACAGTTAGAACAATTAATCAGTGGAACAACCTGCCTCCAGAAGCTGTGAATGCTCCAACACTGGAAGTTTTTAGGAGGAGACTGGACAGCCATTTGTCTGAAATGCTATAGGGTTTCCTGCCTGAGCAGGGGGTTGGACTAGATGACCTTCAGGTTCCCTTCCAACTTTTTTTTACTACTACTACTACTACTACTACTACTACTACTACTACTACTACTATGTGAAGCTTTATCTGTGCCTGCATGGCATCTGGGTAGTATCCGAAACTATTCTCCCCGCACAGCAACCACCAGTCTGGTGTTCTGATAGGTCAGTGTTTTGCCTTTGTAAAAATCAGATGCACAAGTTCTTATAATTAGTTTTGAGATAAAAGTTCTGTTTGCAGTCTATTTTGAACAATGCAGGCATGGGAAGGGAAACCAGTTAATCTGAAAAAATGCATAAAGAAATTCACTTGCCACAAGCCCACATAGGTCAGAGCAAAGGTTATACTTCTCATGTCAAAAATACACTTATAGCAAGTTCAAAGTTCTGACATTCTTACCAATTTGGTAAGTCAATGCTACATCTGTTGAAGAAGCAAAAGTCAAGAACAGTTTGTATCATTCTGGATTACTTCTTTTAGGAGTAATGCTATGATAGAAAAGTAATCCTGAATCCATATCAGAAGAGTAAGTTGAACCCAGTACTGAGAGAATAAATTTTGGCCAGGGGAAGCAACACTCCCAAGTGTTTAATTCATGTCCACCAACCACATCATTTCATATCCTGTGCTAAGCAAGGATTTTGGGGTAACTGTATCATTGATTGAAGTTCAAGCTAACAGGAGAGGATTTCTGTTCCAGAAGAGAAGGGATGATAGGGAAATTGGGAGTGATCTTGCATCCTGTTTTTAATGATGTTAAGATATTGGCATGATTACAGCTGCACTAGTCTCTAATAACCATGTTGACTAAAATGTATTTTATTCTAATAGTAGATGACAGCTCATAAACTCATTACTTTCACGCAGTATAAAAGAACAGTTCCATAGGAAGTGAGTGATTGTTACTGGTTGAATATACTGTGGCACAAAAACAACTTCCTTTACCTCATTATCCCAAAGGAAAAATTTTGATGTTATTCAGGGCTGTGCCTTGTTTATCAAGTCTGTGTCTTGTGATGCTTAAATAAACACATATCAACTCTTTACAGGAAGAAAATGAAATCCCTGCCAGCGTATTTGTGAAAGAACCGGTTCCCAGTATTACTGATGGGAAGGAAGAGCCTGCCGATGAGAACAAAACCTTGGAAGAAACTTTGCACACCGTGGAGTTATCCTCAGAGGATGAATTGCCCCACGATGACCTTGCAGAAGACAGTATGGATGAGAAAATAGAGGAGTCCAGAGCTGAGAAAATCAAGAGATCGAGCCTTAAAAAGGTTGACAGCCTGAAGAAAGCATTTTCCCGTCAAAATATTGAAAAGAAGATGAACAAGATCGGCACTAAGATTGTCTCACCTGAACGGAGAGAGAAGATCAAAAAGTCTTTCACCCCTAACCATCAGAAGTCTTCTTCATCCAAAAGCTCATCTTTCAAGGTCTCACCCCTGACATTCAACGTGAAGAAAGTCCGTGATGGAGAAACATCCATAGAAGTAGAAGACAAGCCAGTGGAAGCTACTGGTAGTGAGCATCCAGTCTTTGAAGAGACCACCCACACTTCAGATCCTGTCTCTTCTTCTTCTCCAGCTGAAGAAGGAAAAGCCTTTGCTGATTCCTTGGAAAAAGAGTCAGGAAGTGAAGGAGAGGTGGTGATCAACAACAACATTGAGCTTGCAATTGTTGAAGAAGATGATGACTATAGAGCTTCATTAGAAATCAGACAAGAACTTTATGAAGAAAGAAACAAGCCAACCAGTGGAGAAATGGAATATTCTGAAGAATCCAATCAAGCAGCTGTCCTCCGCGTAGACCAAACAGCGTAAATTGCCTGTGCCCTTTCTACACATGATGTTTTTAGCTATATTGATCACCAGAATATGTCTGGTATACTATGAATGTGGGATCTAATAGTGCCTCTCAGTGGAATTGTTGGTTTTCAAGCATATATTTCCTTATAAAACTGTTTTGTTCATTCAGTTAGAATTGACTCGCACAGTCAAAAGTAGGGCTTTTTTCCAATTAATACAAAAGCAGATTTCTTCAACCCTCTTCCTACTTTCTAATGTTTCTTTACTTTACCTAGAATGTGTTTAAAAGAAGTGTTCAAGACAATTAGGCCATTTGATAAAAGGCATTACCTACAACAGTCTCTTTTAAATTGTAGTTAAGAATATAAGCAGTGCCCTGCTAGATCAGACCCCTTGCCCCGTCTAGTCCAACAGAATGTGAACCAACTACATAAGGAAGCTCATTTGTCTCCCGCAGATTCAGGAAAGTCACACTGCCATCAATTCATAGATCCCCAAGAGTTCCATGAATTGATCCAGCCTTTTTTTTTTTCTTCTTGTGAAACCATCCAAGCTGGTAGCCAGCACCACATCTCATAGTACTGAATTCCAAAGCGTAATTACAGGCTGTGTAAAAAAGGAAGGAAAGAAAGAAAGAAAGAAAGAAAGAAAGAAAGAAAGAAAGAAAGAAAGAAAGAAAGAAAGAAAGAAAGAAAGAAAGAAAGAAAAAGAAAGAAAAAGAAAAAGAAAAAGAAAGAGAAAGAAAAAATCCTGTGGTCAGTCCTGATTCTTCCAATACATTCAATTTGATTCTAGTATTTTGGGAAGAGGAAAATAGCTTTTCCTTGTCCACTTTATCCAGATTTGCCTAGATCCATGACCCTCATCCCCATCCACAATTTAGAAGCATCAGCTTTCAGTGGAGAAAGCATGGCTATTAAATGATGCATGTATGAACTCATTTTTTGAAACACACATCCCATGTTTTCTTTAATCTAGTCTGTGAGCCTGCATTGAAAAGACAGTTTCCTGCATTCTGCTTGGCTCCTTGTCTCTTTTGGAGGGAACTGTAAAATCCATTGCAGTATCCTCTTTGCCTCTTAACTTTCTCCTACTAACTGCTTTTTAAGTTACAATCCAATTATAAGCTAAGCTCTTTCCCATCTATGCCATAATAGTAAGGCAATTCAATATGTTTCCCTAACATATGGAATCCTCAAAGCTTGTAATTTTTATTCTTGATGTGCTGCGACTATCCCAGTATGATGTCAGAGGGAATATTCCTTTTTTTATTATTATAAATATTTTATTGGTTTTACAATTGTGAACAAAAAAAATCAAGTTAAATACAACTCAACTTAATACAGTCTTTAACGACTTTCTCCCCCACAAAACAAAACATACATTCTTTTAAAAACTTAGATAGAATAACTATAGGCGTTGCTCGGCCGCACCCCCTCCACCACATCCCCCTCTTCCTTCCTCCCTATCTCTTACTTCCCTCCCCCTCCCCTCTCTCCGTCACTCACTCTCCACCCTCCTCTCCTACAACCTCCCTACTTCCCTCCACTCCTTCACTCCTCACTCTCCACCCCCTCCAGATGTGGTCCAGAGGTAGTGCCCGAGCAACCAGAGGGAATATTCCTTTATCCACCTCAGTTCCATGCAAGATGAGCATTAGTTTTGCTTTGTCCTTTTAAATAAAAGGAAATCAGGTTCTTGTGGAACTACAGGTAGTCCTTGAGGTAAGACAGTTCACTTCGTGACCATTCAGAGTTACAGCAGCATTGAAAAAAATGACGACCGTGTTTCACACTTACAACCGTTGCAGCATCCCCATGGTCATGTGATGAAAAGTCAGAGGCTTGGCAACTGACTCACGACGGTTGCAGCGTCCCAAGGCCATGCGATCACTTTTTGCGAGCTTCAGACAAGCAAAATCAATGGAGAAACCAGATTCACTTAACAACTGTGTTATTGCAGTGATTCACTTAACAACTGCAGCAAGAAAGGTCATAACATGGGACAACATTCATTTAACAACTGTTTTACTTAGCAACAGAAATTTTGGGCTCGAGTGTGGTTGTAAGTTGAGGACTACCTGGACAGTGCAGCCTTATAGCTTATGTGCTGAAATCAATCCCACTGTGTCTGTTAGGACTTACTTTCAGATGAGCATATGTAGGATTGCAGGCGTAGCGTAGTAATGAAGTAATAGTAGCAATCAAAGGTAATATATGTTAAGATCTATTTTAGATTTTTTTTTCCATGTGTATCTTCCCAGCATTTTTCCCCCCACTGTTGGTGGAGCAATGAAATACATGGCTAGACATAAAACTATGAGATCAGTAAGATGCATATCTTGTCTTAGTGTCTAAATTGAAAATAATGTGGCTAGGAGTGTCTGTGCACCGCAGAAACTGATGGTCTGCAACTCTCATTAGACCCAGCAAGAATAGTCAGTGATGGGAGAATATCTTCTACGTTCTCCCCAACATAAGGACATAGGGCAAAATATATTGAGGAACACACAAAAGCAAATAGGATCTCTTCCTTCCTTATTTAATTCCAACATAATGTTAAAAATGAGGAGAGGATACTATTCTTTCCTAGTTGAGAAAGTTGCACGTACTATTTTGTGCATGTGCCAAGACTGGCATGCCGTGTGAGCGAAGTAGCAAAGAGCATTCCTCCTTCCACACATGACCCCATACCCCAGGTTGCACCATATCTAAAGTCAGCAAAGATATTCTGACACATAGGCAAAAGAATCCCCTCATGTAGCTCTCCACACCCTTGGCAAGCTGCTTCCCTTTCAGGAGAGCCCAGATTTGCTTCCTGAGGCAGACATGTCATCTGCTGAAAGGCCAGACTGTTCTTGTGAGGTGCTATGTTGCCTCAAAACTATTGTGGAAGGTAACATAGATGACGGGTGGGGTAGCAGATCAAGCAAACTTACAATGGGATTTCTATGTAGGCGCTCTAGGATAGCTTGCTTGCTTCTGTTCCATGCAGCCTTAAGTTGATCATTAATGTATATAGATATATATGTTTTATGTTAGATTTATTTTAAGAGAGATTGCGTTTAAAAGAATAAAGAAAAATATTATCTGCTTAATAAAAACAATTATGTTTTAAATGGCCAAAGGGAGGTATAGTATAGGGATATATATTGTAATCTAAGTAGATCGTAGAAATAGATTATCAAATAGTGATCTATGCATCAAACTACTGTATTTAAGAGTGGCATATTGCAAGATGATCAAATGAAAGTTCAAAGAATATATAATAAAGTAAGAGAGGGGCTCGGATGGTAAGATGCGTATTTAAGTAACCCAAATATATTATCCAGGGAAGATATATTTTTATTCTGTGTCTGCACAATGTTACAGAGAAGATTGTTTTGAAAAGTGTATCCATGGATTATTTGTCAACATATATTACAAAAAAAGATCACAGTTCCCGTCAGAAATATGAACCTTAACTTCCTTGTTTGCTATGGGTGTTTAAGTGTGCATAGCCACACAGATCAATGCCCAAATGTGGAATATATATATATACAGATCACCTAGGAAATGTCCAACAGTATGAAATAATCCTACTGAATATTGACAGTGCCCATCAGCTTTAATTTTAATAGTCTCTCTTTTATTTTTAACATTCACCAGTTCCACGAGATATTATTAACATTAACTGGTCATTTCTGTGTAGTTTAAATGTTCATATAATGTGTAGAATATATGCTTGAATCGGCTTATGAGAACAGTTCTAAAAATGGGACAAATTATTACATTTTAGCTGGTGATATCAGATGATTTGATGCTATGTTGGAATTTTTGTTTGAGGAGTTTAAAAATACGATTTGAGTGATAAAAAGCAATGAATGCAATTCTGAATGGATGTCTTCTATGTAAGAATCTGTATCAATGCTGCCTGTAGGCAGTTCTGTTTCATTTCAGGAGGGTTTTGTACGTGAAAATTTCCCACCGGACGGGAAACATTGCATCCACCACTTTTGGCATCCTACAATATATAGTAGATTTCACAGCAATGTAGAAGCTGGAATTTCTGCATATGTGAGGCATTGTGACCAAACTATTCAGAAGTGAAAGTGCATTCCTGCAGTGTGTATTCATTCTATCTGAATTCTTCATTCCTCTTAATCATAAGTGTAACCCAGCAATATATAAGTGCCTGACAATCTTATATCGATATATGTATACATATCCAGCATACAATAATATTTCCCTTTTAACATTGATATACTTAACTTTTGCATAAATTGCACTAGAAATTTGTGGGTTTCCCCACCCCAATATATTTAAAGCTGCAATTTAGTTTCAAAAAGTTTTTTTTAAGAGACTATATCTATGTTAGTAAGCAATTCCAGATGGAGTATCTCATGCAGTCTTTAATGTGTCTCTGGATGTTGATCAGAGTTGATTTCCGAGGAGGATTTTTTTTTTTTGACAGTTAAACTTTTTTTTAATAATTACAATATTATGAGAGAGTTACAATCGATAGAAATAACTGCAATATAATCACACATTTGCCTTCATTTGATTTAATATCAGTGCCTGTTACTAACTACAGATGTGTTCAGCTAAATAAAAAGCAAACTGAATTACATTGTATTTGTCTGAACAAAATTATTGTAAAGCAAGAGATGAAAAACATCCAGTGCAAAATTAGACATTAAATGCATTTTTGCTTTCTCTGTTTTTAAAAACAAAAATGTGCAAATAACATCAACTTTTGGTTGTCAGCTTAAGACAGCCCCAGTTTCTTTGGGATTTTGAGGTGTCTAGTGTGCTGCTGTTTTCCAGATGCATATTTTTTTCTGAGATTTATTATTTTTATTCAAGCTTCCTCAGGTCTGTACGATAGAGTGTCAAAAGCACATGGACAGAAGTGACATTATATACTGTTGATCTAGTGTCTTGTGCAAAGCTCTTAACCAAACTGAGGAATCTGGGAACAAAACTGTCAGCCTTTTATAAATAGCTGATTGGTTAAACAGAAAGCAAAGAGTAAGAATAAATGAGCAATTTTCCCAACGGAAGGAAGGAAGAAGTGGAATCCCTCAGGAACCTGTGTTAAGGATCTTTAATTTGTTTTAAAATTATCTTGCTTTGAGAACAAGCAGTGAGCTAGCCAAATTTGTGGACAATGCCAAATGTATCAAGAGTAGTTTAAAAAAATGATTGTGAAATGCTCCAGAAGAATCTCTGAACTGGAGGAATGATCAATTTGGCAATTTTTGAAAAGATGCCCAGTGGAGGAAATCTTTCACATATCTATTGATAGGGTCTGAGTTATCTTATAACATCTGGGAAAGTATTACATGGATTTTGTACAGAGGTCAGTGAAGATGTCTACTGAGGGCTGGTTTGCAAAACTGGCCTGTCACAGTGTTTGTACAGGCAACAAGTATTTTTCAAAGGTGGCAGCCATCATATTGTCCAGACAGAACATCACTATAACCAAAGCAGAGCGCAGGGTTGAACATAAAAAAGAGATTAAGGGATATCCAGTGCACTGCAGAAAAATCCTGATTGTAGCAGCTGGCAAATTCCATGCTATGCAAATTCCAGGCTAAGAATTACTAGGAAATGGTCTGATCCAGCAGAGTGGACGTGCTTCTGATCTCCTGTATGAAACAGTACCATTTTAAGGGACCTAGAGAAGGGGCCTTCTCTATTGCAGTGATTCCCCAATAGAACAGCATTCCACCCCCCCAAAAAAAGATCTTGACACTGCTAACCTTCCACAAGGCTTTGAAAACCTGGCTCTTTCTCCAAGCGTTGGGCCAAAATGTTAGCCCATTCCATAAAGTTAAGAGAATGATTGTGATGTCCTTTGTTGTATTATGTTTTTCATCTGTCATATTGGAGGAGAATGTAATGGAACTGGAAAATGTCCATAAAAAGACAAAGCAATTGGCTCGCTCAAACTCTTTATGAAAAAAAGGCCAGAATATTTGGAACCCATTAGCTTAGAAAAGGGGGCTGAGAGAGTTAGGACATGATTAGGGATTGTAGAATCATGAGTGGCATAGACTAAATAGATTAATGGAGAAATATTTATCCCTGTTTCAAAACATCAAAGTTAGTCATCATGTAAGGAAACTGATGGAGAATGAAATAAAAATATTTCATATGATGTATAATTGATCTATGGAATTTGAAAGGAAGGAAGGAAGAAAGGAAGGAAAGGGTCAGAAGAATGACTTTTAGACAAAAAAAAAGGCAGGTAGAGGAGGTGCACTGTCAATTTTGTCTTTAAAGTTTCCTTAAGAGGTTTTTCTCATGAAATTTAAAAGATTAATGGAGAAAAATGGCAAGTAAGAAATGGGTTGGGCTTCCTCTAATTCCCCACCCCCAGCTCTATCACTGTTAAAAATATTTCTCAAACTCCTTTTCACAGAAGGAAAAACGAAGCCTCATGAGACACAATAAGGTGCAAGTCTTCTGCTCAGTTATGATTCCGACAGTGTGCCAATCACTGTTTTCTCAGCTTAAACTACACCAAAGAATTATTTTGTGGCTAAAATGCAGGGCTCCATTTACCATCCTGCATTCTCTAAATGCCGTGTTTCTCAACCGTGGCAATTCTAAGATACATGGACTTCAACAGCATGCCAGCTGGGGAATTCTGGAAGTTGACGTCCACATATCTTAGAATTGCCGAGATTGAGAAACACGGCTCTAAAGCAAGGCAGTAAGACTCCATTACCCATTTTCCTATTACAAAGCAGCACAGCTGAGACTTTAATGCCTTTTCTGTCCCCTTTGCCTCTTCGCTAAGAAAGAAAAGGAGAGAAAAATGATTTTGCTTTAGCAATCACAGCCCTGCTTCTCAGAGGTAACTCTCCGAAGCACTTTGCCAGCTCTGATACATGTGATTGTTCAATCCGCATTTTTTATTATGTTGCACTAGACTACTAAATATGGTACCTCATGGAGATCTTCAGGCAGAAATGTATTGAAGTGGATGTTCTGTTTATTCTCACAGACGCACTTGTGTCGTAGAGAGTACCTCATAGTCTTTAGAAGACTTAATTTTACTGACAGGGCAAAGCACATATGTTTAACCTTCATGGGATAGCTGTCAACATCTAGCAGCATTTGCTGGGGAATTGAAAATCATGTTTGCATTTCGCTCTCAACTATGCCTGCATTGTTTATGTACTTGCAAGCTTTAAGTCAAACAACGCTGCCGTTGGAGAAATGGCAGTCAACAGACCTATTTTATCGGGCCTTTCATAGACACTTGAATGAAACACTCTCTTTCAAGTCTATAATAATTCCTTACATTTCATGACACAACAATAACCACAAAATGCTACCGGTGTTCTGCCCATTTAAAATTAAAAGTGTCAGTGTCAAACTAAAGCTAAGTTGCCAAATTGGTCTCTCAGGCTGGCAATCCAAAACAACATTTCTGCACAAGGGTGGCAGGGGAAATATTCTCTCTCTCCTTCACACGGAACATGTTCCGTGTGTCATAAATGGGGAAGCAAGATTGAGAAACAAGCAATAATCCTTTCTTTCCTAGCTCAGCCTCCTTCCAGCAATTACATAGAGACACATCCCTTGATCCTAACAATCACCTGCAGACATTTTTTAATTTATCACTTTTTTCTTTACTATATTTTTCTTTCTTTTCACATTTTTTTTCTTCCATGCATTTTCCTTTTTATATTTCTCTTAGTTTGTATTAGTTTTTGATTTGTACACTTCAACAAATATTATTATACAGAAAGAGATGCACATTCTTAAGCCTTCTGATTCCAGCCAGACTTAAATGCACCTTATCCTAACACTGAGTTACAGCTTATGACTCCAAGATAAGGTAGATACAGATCAATACTGAACTCTTCTCAATCATACAGAATGGGAACATCACCAAGAGAACTTCTATGTTTTCATTAAGTAGCAAAGAGATGAAAGTGACATACTTTCTTTAGGGAGCAAGGGGTGACTAATCACTAGATGTGGAGAAAGAAGGCAAAAATAAGTCTCTCCACATTCTTTCTTAAGAATTTGAGGCATCTGGACATATTGATTTTTTTTTTCCTGATGCACTGGCATTCCAGTCACAGAATCAATGCAATGGGAAGTAAAAGTTTGGTGGGGTGTGAACTCTTACTAGGTTATCAGCACCTTCTCTGTAATATTTTTTATAGAGATAAGGAACAAAAAGAGGACACTTTGGACAAGTGCACATCCAACAACCCATTTCCTTGGGATTACCTTTCTCTTGTTTTATTTTTGTTGTTGCTAAGTATCAAAAGAATTAAAGAAAATAATTCAAAGCCCAACAGTGCAGACAGATGCATCAATTGAAGTTACCTGCGGAGAGCAGAACAACATGGGCAAGCTGAGAATCAAACAATACATAGTATTAAGTACTGTAGATATAATAAAATAGAAAAAAACTTATATTACTCTTGTTCAGTTCAACTGCCCTTCCCAGTGTGAACAATATGTGCATTAGTGCCAGAGGTGAAACCTCTGGTAAGGGCACAAATTTAGCTTCAATTAGAGCTCTGTAAAGTCAGTTTTAGTTCTTAATGGCTTCTGTATCACTAAAATATCTACCACCACCCCATCCTTACGTATATTTCACTGACAGAATAAAAATTTAGTTATGTCAGCAAAACATAGCTGATTGGTGTAGAAATAAGGTCCTAGTCTGGCCTACTAAAAATCTCCATCCTGAAGTTCATTTTTTTTAAAATACTCGCACTAATTTAATTACAAGAAAGGATGAGCAGCAATTACAGTTTTACAAATACATTCGTGGATTCCAGTTTCAGGCATACATAGAAACTTCATTTTAGACCTATGACCTGGATAAAAAGGGTGCATAAAATGGAAGGGTGTCATATTTTAAACCAATTTTCTGATAATGCATCCTGAAGGACAGGTCAGATCGCCTTGGCTCTTTTCACTAACATCACTACAAAGGCTGCATACATTTTCATCTCCCTCCTTAAATTGCTTACTCAAGTATGAAGAAGGTAGAAGATTTCTGAATAGACCATACTCAGATTATCCTCTTGCTTTCCTGCCTTGCCTTTGGCTTCTTAGAAGCATATGATTGGTCACACTGAGAAAGAAAGGAAAGGCTGGACTGGACAAGTGATGGTTTGGAGTAGCAGGGGATTTTTTTAAAGATTCAACCAAAGGCAATACAGGTGATCACTAATATTAATGATATCACAGTGGATTTTTAAGTTAAAGTTTCTTTAACCTATCAAAATAAAGATATGAATGCAGTTGCCAAAAAAAAAAAAAGCTTTTTCCAATGGTCATCTTCCATCTCCCAGTCAACAGCACTCAAATTACAGACTAAGGGACAAAACCTTTTATGCAGTCCTTTCTAAGAAGAAAGATTTTTGATGATGCGTTTATTTCTGTATTAACTCTGAAGACCACTCAGAGGGTTGGGTCTTACTCCCAGATAAGTGCCTCTAGAACAGGGTTTCCCAAACTGTGAGGTGTACATCCCTTGGGAAGGTGTAGGTAGAGTCCAGGGGAAGTGTGAAGGACCTTTTAGTTGCACATTGTTGCAATAAATCTACCTTTCCAAAAGTTTCATTGTTTTCATTATTCATTTGTGTTCATTTTGGTGTTTGGATATTTAGGGGAGATGTGTACATTAAAGTTTACACTAAAGGGAGGTGTGATGGCATAAAGGTTAGGAAACCCTGCTCTAGAATCTCAGTGTAAAGCTCCAGAGAGTGTGGGCACCTTAAAGTATGAGTAATGGGTGAAGAGTTTTACAGGGATATTCATACAGATCCCTCTGTCCATCTTCTTCTCTTGTGTTCTTACATCATCACCGTTACTTCTGCTGCTGCTGAAATCTGTCCTGGCAAAAGGTAAGTTATTGTTCTAATAGTCACTATGAATGAATTCACTGGACCTTTCCTTGCTGCTTAGATGGACTGGCTTCCATCTGTCCTTGTGTTCCAGAACTTATACTTGCATGGAATCTGTACTCCCCATGGTCAATTCCTTCCTGCCTCAATTGCCTGTCACCCTCAATGCAAAGGGTGACAAAGCCTAACAGATTTTGTACAGCATGATACTAACTATGAACAGTGTTAGAATAACAAAGAGGAATAAACACTACCAGTGAGGAAAGTCTCAATGTTTGACCATCAAACCCATTCCTGTCCATGTTTTAACAAAGATGGCAAGGAGAAAATCAGAGGACTTGTGATAGGTTCAGTGGTGGGATTCAAATATGTGAACAACCGGTTCTCTGTGTGGATGCCACTTCCGGAAGTCCGTTCTGGGCCTGGGCAACAAAAAATTAGCTACCGGTTCTGCCGAAGTGGTGTAAACTGGCTGAATCCCACCACTGGATAGGTTGCAAAATAGGATGTCGTGAGACAAGGAAGATCATTTGTTCCTGATGTGATACTCCAATACTGCTGTATTTCACATTGATGTCAAAAAAGACGCTGAAGAGAAAGTTTAGCTCTACCCTAAAATTTCCTAGTTCCTCATAGAGACTCCAAAGAAATAATGATTTTATTTCCACACTGTGGGTGATGAATTGCATTGAAGAAATCTTTACATGTATTTTCTGCATGCTAAATTTAGTCCCCATCTGGCACCTTTCTGATGTTTTGTTCCAAACAAGATTTTTTTTTAATGTTCATATCTCTGTCCTATCTTTCCCCCCAGAAATGAACTATTGGAGGAAAGCAATCATTCATTCTCATTTACATTATGGGATGTGACCTTTCAGTGTAGCATTTACAGTATCCTGTCTGAGATTAAGTTCTCCCAAGCTATCATTGTGAACTCGGTCCTCAGGGAAGTAGAATCCAACAAATTGTCTCCAGGAGCCAGTTTTATTTGCGAGGCAGCCCTGGATTGAATTCCCTTGGGTTGAATAGCCAGTTGTTTCTATCTGAGTTTTGAATCATTGCCGGCAAGATCACAGGTCTTCCATAGGAGCTGGCTCAAAGGTTTTGGGAAACTCAGTACTCTAGCTGCACAGGGGTCCTCAACCTTAGCAACTTTAAGACTTATGGACTTCAACTCCCAGAATTCCTCAGCGAGGAATTCTGGGAGTTGAAGTTCACAAGTTTTAAAGTTGCCAAGGTTGAGGACCCTGACTCTAGCACACACACACACACACACACACACACACACACACTCTCTCTCTCTCTCTCTCTCTCTCTCTCTCTCTCCCTAACCTGGTACTTGAAGCATCAGTGCCAGCCATCCACACTGCCAGCTAAGCAGTCCCAGGTGAAGACTCTTTGTTGCTTGAGGCAGTATAACAAACACCAAGCCAGGGGGCATAACAGCAGTAGTCGGCCAAGTCATTTTGGCACTCGAAGCAGGAAATCCTGCACGCACCTCTTCCCTTCCCCGAAAGTAAATTGTAATACATGGAACAATGACCAGAGTGTTGCCTGCAGTGAATCAGTTGTCTAGGGGCAGCTTTCACCTTCCTCCAAATGTGCCCTAATGCACAGGCGCAGATGGGTTACAGTCTGGAACGTGCCTGTGGTCTGAACGCCACTTGGTTCTCTCAGACAAGAATTGTCCTCAGTTAGCAAGACACCAGAAGAAGATCCAAATGGAAACAGACACTGCTGCTGAGGCACAAGCCAAAATAGGTGAAAACTAATGGGTGTGACTAATGGGTGAAGAGTTTTGCAGGGATATTCCTACTGAAATGTCTCCTCATGTTCTTTTCCTGTGTTGCTCTTACATCACCACTGCTACTTCTACTGTTGCTGAAATGTATCCTGGCAAAGAAATGGCTGCTACAACAGTCACACACATCTTTTAAGATCTTTTGGGCAGAGAAATAAAAGGGCCGACCCCAAATTTTGCAGCAGGTACACTGCTGTGGACCCTTATCTCCTTAATTCTAACCTGAAAATTTGACTTTTAGCTCACATTGAGTGATTTATTTCATGCGTATTTACAAGGCAAAAATCCAAATTGGAAATTAAGAGCTCTTCCAGGGAAGGATGAGTGTCTCAATTCTGTCTCCTCCGAAGGAAGAATATCTTCTTGCAGAAGAGAATTTCCTCTAACTGAAGAAGCTATTCCTGAGATGTTACACCTTTGGAGAAGCCACTAGAGAGTCACCACCACATGCAGAAGAAATGGAATAGCCATCATCCCAACCCAACCGCAACCTGCTCATTAGCTAAGGTGAAGAAGAATTGGGGGCCTGCTCTTCAAATGGCATTGAAGGCGCTCACCATTGAACCAGTATTCAAGCATCAACTTTCTGGCAGCCATTTTTATAGCTAGCACCAGTCTTAGTAAAAGAGAAAGGAATCAGAGCCTTCGGCTGTTTACTCAGGACAAAGACAGAGAGAAGGGGAGGGTGGAGACGAATTTGACTGGAGAAGCAGATGGGCTGGTTTGTGAGTCAGAAGTTGTCTCTTCGACTTAATGCTTTAGCTGTTTCCAATGTCTTTCAGGGTATTCAGCCTCTTGGGGAGTTTTTGTTCACTTTCACAGTGTCGGTGTGAAAACTGACAATTGACCAGGATGCTCATTTGGATTACAGAGTTGCCCCGCCTCAGCTTTTCTTTTTGTGTTGACCCAGAGATTAGTCATTAATATAAATAGTGTGCAAACAAGTCTCAATGGTAAGTTAAGGCCTGCGTGGAAACACTTTGAATGTGCATATAAAAAGTTGTGGTATTTTGTCGACTGCTTGCCAGTTCACTCTATCCCCCTTTCCTCTAGTACACCCACTTCAGATAACATAATAACTATTCCCTTAAAGGTTTTGTCTGTTATTGGCCCTAGTTTTTCCAGCATCAGTTAGTTCTTCAGTTTAACAAGATGCTACATTCCACAGTTGACACAAAGTTAGTTTGTGCTTTGGCTCAAGTGAAGTTTGGCTATTTATCTTTCTTTTAAATCAAGGATTAATATGTGTGCAACTGTTGGCAGAATTCCTTTTCCATAGCAACACACCAGGGAACATAAACTATGAGTCACAATTTTTTCCCAGAAGATTTTTTTTTCCTAATTATGATTATCTGGGGAATCTCAAAATATACTCACTGGTGTTTCAGCAACTTTTGACTGAACAGTGGGAGACTGGCTTTATTATGCTGGGCAAGAGGGCTTAATTTGGACCACACCCACTAGGCAGCTGTAGAAAGCTGCAGGCTGAGACGACTCCTAACCTTCTGCTGCCTAATAAGACTAGCTCAGAAGCTAATTCAAACCAGTCCTGTAGGACATCTCATTAGCTTGGAGGTCCCTGCTAGCCTGCACACAGCAATACAAGGTTCCCTTCAGGGAAGATCTGAATTACAGTAGTCCAATTAACCATTTTTAGATGTTGCATTTATTCAGATTCCAGCTAACTGGATTTGTAGGGATTGCAGGAACTCTAAGAGCTAAGTTGATACACCAAGAAAGTTTCCCAAGCTCCAACGAGTGATCAGTGGTTATGAATGAGATAGGAAATGACATGTCCATTAGTTGTTCAATGTCTGTTTTTTTTTGGGGGGGGGGAAATACATTAAGACTGAACTGAACACCTTCCACTTGTTTCCATTTTTCTTTCTGAAAACAAAAACATACCCCTTAACTTGATTAAGGAAATATACTGCTGAATGAAAAGGCTTGTGTACAACAAACATGTCATTTTCTCCAACCGGCCACTTTTTTGAGAAGAAAATAGCATTAGAATTAAAGTCCATCCAGTCCCATCTCTTTCTGCAAACAAGGATCCTGCTA
Organism: Bothrops alternatus; assembly: GCA_034064705.1. Taxonomy (NCBI): domain Eukaryota; kingdom Metazoa; phylum Chordata; class Lepidosauria; order Squamata; family Viperidae; genus Bothrops; species Bothrops alternatus. The sequence goes on along the minus strand of JARGCV010000052.1, from coordinate 23,691,644 downwards.
TCCAGCTGTCCCACTAAACCCCATTAAAACCAATCCATCATATAGCTCTCAGAGTCTAATTCCACCTCTGTTGCTTATTTTGCATCTATAGAAAAGAATGATATAGTACAACATTCAGCCAGTAAATTATGGAACAGATTAATCATTTATCCCCTACAGCCTCTCTAGACCCCGCCCCCAGAAATTAGCCTCTGTAGCACCCAGCCTTCTCATCTGCTATATGGAAATAATAGGATAGTGGCCAATCGTACTGTTTGCTATTAGGAAATTTGGTTATATCTGCAACAGAATGATACAAGCAATCACAAACTCATGGGGTGATGGAACCTGCATTTAAAATGTGAATTAATTCAAGATTTGGTTGTAGTGTTACAGTAGCATTGATCTTTCTATATGCCTCTAAGCTGGTCAAATTATACTTGAGAGTAAGTAGCTTTGTGTCTCTAAAATATTGAAAGTCAATCTGAAGAATATACTAAAGAAGAAAGGTATCAGGATGTGAATTATAAATATTCTTCATTTGTAGACAAAAAAAGGGGGGAATTAAAGATAATAAAAAATGGTTTTAAGAAAGAAAAGCGGATAAGAAATTACACTGCCCTAAGACCAAAGATTAGCTGAAATCTTAAGAAAAACTATTCTTCAACATCGCTATTGAACAATTGGTATTTTAGTGATAGAGATTTATTAACTCAACATCCTGGTTTATTTGTTCTGAACACTGGACAAAGACCAGAATCAAGTTGTATTTCTTCAGTCTTGAGCCAGACTGATTATCACAGGATACAAAGTCTCTTTAGTCTTAAAAAAAAGTAAATAAAACTTATCTGAAGGACAACCTCTTAGAGGACAGCTAACATTAGGCATACAGAATATCTCCAAATGTATCGCCATGATCTATAGAATGCTCCAAAAACTCATTTTATCTTTTGTCCAAGGCTCTTTTCCATCTTCTTTTACAACTTAATTTAATGCTGTGCATACATAATAGCCTTTCCATAAATAACTATACAGCAAATATATCATTACCCAATCCCATTGCCCTAGAATGAGAGTTATTCTTTTTGGGATGTTAAAGGTTTTTTCCCCTATCATCCTTCTGTAGCAAGACGACTGAGCCAATAGGATGAATGGCGAGAAGTGTCCAATCTACTTTTCCAGAAATCTTCTGAATCTACCTATCCTAGCTCCACTACTGGCCTTGGTGCATTGGATTCAATGCCCCATCTAGCATCCTCCTACTAATCTGAGATAGGCCTTCCATAATCTCTGTTGTTTTTCTGGAAATTAATACAAAAAGCAAATTCTATAGTGCCACCAATAATAATTAGTGGAATCGTCCCCTCCTGCCATCGGCCCCTTTGTAGGAAGATAGATATATCTCATAAGAAATAAATAAAATCAAGCTTTATTTTCAAAAAAGGAAAATGGACCATGTAACAGGGAGAGAGAGGGGCAGAAGTCGAAGACACACAGACACACCCTGATATAAAATGGTGTTACAATGTTGTTCCTTAAAAAGGGGATCCCAGTTCAAGCTCTCAGTTGTGAAGAGTTTATGGGATTACCTGAAAATAATCTATATTCTATAGATTACAGCTCAGTGGTAGAACAATTTGTTTTCTGCCTGTCTCAGACTGATATAGTTGAAAAGAGAGTATGGCTCTTGACTAAAAGCACATAATTTGCATTCAAAAAGTCCTACAGTCAGCCTCTGACATCTCCAGTTTAAAGCATTATGTATGAAAGACTTTTGACCAAGATCCTAAGGAGCTGCTGTTAAATACATAAATGTCTGACCAAGTGTAAGAAAGTTTATCGGGACTGTTCTCTGACTCATCACAGATCCTGATCTCAAAGCAAAATAGGACAATGTAAATTCAATCTTTCTAAACAGAACTCTTCAGGGGGAAAATACATTCAGTAATATATTATGAAACTGATTCATTGTTAAGCCTTCTACAGCACTTCATCAAAAAAATATATGTTGTGCTGGATTTTCGGGGTTCTAAGTGGATGTAGGACTGGAAAATCTTGGACCATTGTGTCTTTTTATCTCACCCCCTATTTTATCCACATGCATTGTTCTTCCAGCTGAGAAGAATTCCTAAAAATATTTTAAATTAATTTTTGTTTTGGTAATGTTAAGATGGGTGGATGTGGCCAGCCAGAATTGGCCAGCCAGTACGGAATGGAATTCCACCAATTGCAATTCTTCCAGCAATGTTGCAAGTAGAGATGTACTTTACTTACTTACTTTACTTTATTTTGACTTATATGCCGCCCTTCTCCTCAGACTCAGGGCGGCTCACAGCAAATAATACAAGTACAAAATATAAATTAGTTAAAATAATAATATACAATATAAAAAACAATAAAACTATACCCACTCATACAACATACAGTCCCAATCAAAGGCCCAGGGGCAGAGCGCAGCTCACAAGCCCCAAGCCTGTCTGCATAGATGTGTTTTTAAAAGTTTTCTGAAAGCTAGGAGGGAAGGAGCAGTACGAACCTCTGAGGGAAGTTGATTCCAGAGGGCTGGGGCAGCAACAGAGAAGGCCCTAGCCATCTTAATATTGCCAGGACTGAAAAACACTGGTGTAAAGGAACAGCGCCCATACATCAGATGAAAACTGAATAATCTCCATCTTTTCTGTATTCAAACTCAACAGTCAATTTATGCTACCACTAGGTTGCAAACAACTGATTTGCAAGATATATTAGACGATAGCCTATATATATTTTGTTCTTCTACTGGACTTTATTGGAGCTTAGGCAGAGGTGCCCAACCTCTGGGTCACGGCCCAGTATGGACCATGAGGTGCTTGCTACTCACTGGACCGCAGAAACGGGTGAGAGTGCGCACTTACACATGCATCCATACTCGCGCAAGCAGTGGGTATATGTGTGCACACACACTCCTTTTGTGTGAACAGTGGGCACACATGCACACTCATGCAAATGGAGTTGTGTGTGCACACTTGCCGGCCATGCACCAGAACCATCTCCTTTCCCCCCCTCGACTCTGCTGGTCTGCAAAGTCGGAAAGGTTGAAGAACTCTGAGCTAGGGAAATAACAACTAACAAAAATCTTTATAAAGGTTAAAATTATTCTATGTATTTGCTTGTGTCCTGCCTTTATTATTTTTACAAATAACTGAAGGTGTCGAACATATCCAGCACACCTTCCTCCTCCTATTTTGCCCACAATAACAACCCTGTAAGGTGGGCTAGGCTGAAAGAGAATGACTGGTGCAAGTCACCCAACTGGGTTTTATGGCTATGGCAAGACCTGAACTCACGGTCTTCCATTTTCTAGCCTGGTGCCTTAACCACTAGGCCAAATTGGCATGCTGGCTATTTACAGCTATGTCACAAAACAGAAGAATGGTGGGGGGAGGAGAGAGAGAGAGAGAGAGAGAGAGAGAGAGAGAGAGAGAGAGAGAGAGAGAGAGAGAGAGAGAGAGAGAGAGAGAGAATTAAATTGAAGAATAGAGTAGAAATGGGATAAAAGTCACTTGAAAGGTCAGCCAAACATATTTTTAAAAAAATCTTTCAACAATTTGTGGCATATGTGACATATGTTCGTGTGTGTGTAGGAATGAGTCTAGCAACATTTTTCTCTATTTAGAATTTCTGTTGGCCTGCTTCTCAAAGAAACAGTCCTTGAAATCTGTTCCAGAGCAGTAGGAGAAATGTAATTCCAAAATAACCCGCCTGTATCCATTTCAGTTAGGAACTGCATCTTGCAATCAAGTATCTCAAAGTCTGAGAGCATTTTGCTGTTGCTGCGTATATTTTTGGCAACACTTCTTTATCTATTATCTGAAGAATGGCTTTTCTTCAAAGGCCTGCAACAAATGTGAATCTAAAGCAAAGAAAATATATAATCCTGAGCTGACCTGAAGTGGTACTTTATTTGCAAGATTTAGAAAGCCCAGAAGTTTGAATTAATGCCTCTTTCACCATGGGTAGCTAAAATAGCAATGTACATAAATTTAGCAGTTAAAATCCCAGGTAGCTAAATGATGCATGTTAGAGAATTTTAATTTCTCTGTTGGTGAAAAATAAATCAGAAGCTCTCACAGTTGACTGCATTTAGCTGATTCAAAATAACTTCTTTATATTTATATCAAAATATTTACAATACCATACATTCTTATTTACAGCAACATAGCTTAATGAAGACTTCTTACAGAGAGATACAGAGACAAACCTGAGACTAAAAATTCAGCTCCTAACTCAATACCCTTTTTGCACAGACTCAGTAGCACTTTCTTCACATTGGCTGACTGAGTAACCACATGACTCTTCCTGCTCATGAATATTCCAACAATGCACATATTATTTATTTACCTACTTACATTTTTATTTTTTATTATAAGACTATTTTTTATTAAAAGGGTGACTGCTAAATGTCACAATAAAAAAACAAATAAGCAAAACTTCCTAGACAATATCTAAAAATGCATTTTTAGACAGGAAGAAATTATTGTCCAAAAGAATCCCATGAGAATTCCCAACACATATCCTAAGTATGAACCCAAAACATTTTGTGAAGGTGGACATTCCCCTTCTCGCAATAGACCTCTTTCAGAGAACATTTATAACATATTTTCAAATCTCCAAATATGTCCATAGGGTTTTACTTTTTTTCATGCATCAATTTATACTGTGTGTATAACTATAGATTTCAAAATAAGTAATTTCTTCCTATTTTTTTTATTTTAAACCAGCCAACTTTGCAAACAAATAATGCCTGCAAACAGTGAAAAGTTGTGAACAGCATCACAATGTCCTTCTCAAAATAGATTTCTAGAGTAATTAATCAGAACATAGACTTATACTATATCTGAGAAATGTTTTAAAATATGCAATGGGTGGGGAATATAACCTACCAGGTGTTGCCGAACTACAATTTATAATAATAATAATAATAATAAAGTTAGAAGATACCTTGGAGGTCATCTAGTCCAACCCCCTGCCCAGGCAGGAAACCCTATACCATTTCAGACAAATGGCTGTCCAGTCTTTAGTTGGATATTGTAGCATTTTAGATCAGCTAATGGTCTTGATTGGGTCATTTAGGGTTAAAAGTTTACCTGACAGTCAATCTAAATCCCATCATCCAGAAAGGAAAATATGTTAAATTCTGAAATAATTGAAAATCTGCACAAATAATGAGTGACCGTCACACAATTTTCAAGTTTAACATGAAAAGACAATTGTTCAATGTTTTGTTACATTTTGATTTCCTAATTTAATATTTATGAATCGCGCACCAAACTGGAGGAAAGGAACAGAACATACTTTTTTTCCATTGACCCAAAATCTGGATGCGTATTTTGAATTTGTTTCCTAATAAGTCAAGGCTGACTGTGATAGTGGAGAGATCAACAGTTCAGCTGAGAGATCAGATCTCTTGCCTAGAGGCCAAATCTTATCACTTGTTCTGCTTTAAAGCTATGCATAAATGTTCAACATTGGTCAGTCCTTATTTGTGACTACAGCTAGTTTACAAGTTGAGGTTGGGTGGTTTTTATTTTATTTTTTTCTGCCTAACTCAGGCAACAGACTCTTGGCATATTTATTTAGGCAAAAGACTCCCAGCGACTAGAAACACACCAACCAGCCCCTTTAAAAAAAAGAAAAAGAATGTATTCAATAACAAGACATTATAGTCAATCCAATGGACCAACATTTGAGAGTAGCAAGTAAAATATATTTTTTGTAAGTATTATACCCATCCCCTAGTATTGGGACAGAAGGCAGTGCAATTCATGAGGAAAAGGGTCAACAATTAAGACCATGGCTTTAGCAGCTATTTGAAGCCTCCATTCCTTCAGTGTCTTTACAAAAGGGCTGGGGCTTTGATTGTACTTCCATAAGTAACCTCTCCATTATTTGGATCCCCTTCAATGGGTGCTGTTGTCAGAAGTCTTCCATTCTTGGTTGTAGACAAATAACTATAAAAATCTCCACATCCTCAAAGGAAGAAGCAAGAGCTTGTCCGTATACAAGGGAGGCTAATATCTGCTGGCTGATAGTTAAAGAAAAACTCCAATTGGGGCTCCAGGAAGAGAGCCTTCTCTGCTGTTTCCCCCCACCCTTTGGAACATTGTCCCCTCCCCCCAGAGGTAAGGTGGTCCCCCATTCTCCTGGCCTTTTGAAAATATCTAAAGACCTCACTCTGCCATCTTGCTTGGGGCTCACTGAGGAGCACACAGCCAGAGGATTGGTTAGTTTCTGAAATCCCTCCTCCCATCTTTTAATAATGCCAATTTTAACTATCCTTGCCTCTATTTTTATTTTATTTTTATATTTATCTTTTTATCTTTTATTTGTACACCTAGCAGAGATGGGCACTTCCTTAATGTGATAAATATATAAAAAATAAAAAAAAATAAAATAAAATAAATAAAACAAAACAAAATAATTAAATTAATAAATAAAATAAAATAATAAAATAAATACCTGAATGTAGCCTTGGCATGCTGAACCATAAATAAGTTTTCTAGTCATTAATTCACCTTTTCACAACTAAGTCAACAAGTTCCCTAGCCCCATTATCAATGTACACCTAGCTGTAATAAGAAATGAGAAGATCTTTGACAGGATTACCACTTGCTGGTGTATAAAATAGAAACACTGCTTTGGCTACCACCTTCACTTGTATCTATGTATCTCTGAGTGTGGTTCAGCATAAACAGATATGTGTCCTTTTCCACTTGTGAGTAAATGGTCAGTTTTCGTGAAATTTTGCTAGGATTTAAAAAGTCTACTTGCAATAGGAAGCCAAGTTTCTCTTGCCTTCATTGGAGGCTTATGATGGGCATGCCTGCTTGGGTAATGTCTTCCTTATTCCCTCTGAAATCACATATTGATTCTGAAACATGTTGTGCTCTAGTTTCCTTCATATTTCTGTTTTTAGTTTGCTTCTGTGGGCTCTTGAGATAGTTACACAATCGTCAGCTTTGTGAAGAAACTTCTTATTTATATATATATATATATATATATATATATATATGAAGCCACTAGAAGTCAAGGTTTCACTGGTCAGCTGCAATCTCATACTTAGAAATAAGCCCCCTGGACACTTGGCATGGCTAGATAGTCTTAGCAACATCTAACAAGTTGCTTCAAGCCCTTGAATGGCATGTCCTCCATGTCTGTCTTGGTCTTTGCACCCAGCAAAGCTCTGTGCTCTTCCCTTCTTTTCTTCTCAGCTGGTATAAGTCCCAGATACCCTAGCTAAGCATTCTAGCAGAGGGCAAACAAGAATCCATCGACGTGAAATAAATGTGTGTACATGCTCATCCATAGCCAGATCCCATGCTTATTTTTCGTAAAATAAACTGCCACCCCTGGCCAGAAGGTGAGACAAAACTGTTCCCTACACTTAGGCAAGAGATTAGACCCTCCTCTGAGCATCGGCTCCTTTGAGTAAAGGAAAATAAACTTTAAAAGTTGATTTAATTGAATCCAGCAGAAAGAGGGTGGAGAGGGAGGGAGGGAGGGAGGAAGGAAGGAAAGAAGGAAGGAAGAGAGAGAGAGAGAAAGAGAAAGGAAGGAAGGAAGGAAGGAAGGAAGGAAGGAAGGAAGGAAGGAAGGAAGGAAGGAAGGAAGGAAGGAAGGAAGGAAGGAAGGGAAAAAAATCTATAAACTCATGAAACAAGGAGAAGGCAGGGGCTGTCCACCAATAAACATGGCAGTGAATATCTGGACATCGTCCTGCCCATCAGAATCCAGGAAGCCTCCTCATTAGCAGGTTTTGTTATTCTTTTTTCCATATTTTATTTTCCCTCTGACTATTTTTATATTCACACTCTATTTTTTAAACAAAATAATATTATTGTATGTTTATTTTCTTTTTTCTTTTTTTAAAAAAACTGTCTCAGCCTTGTTCAAATTATTAGGATTTCCTTTGCAATTGCCAAAGATATTTATTGTTCAAATAAATAAATAACTGCCATATTTACAAAGATATTTCTGGTTTTGTTGAGGCAAATTGGCTTCCTCCCATTTAAGAAACTTCTCGCAAACCTGAAGCCAAAAGCTAAAGCTAAAGGTATTAAAACGCCTTCTGCTAAAATGCTGTGGACGGTTATTTGGTGATACATTTATTCTGTATTTGGTTTCCTCTAGGAGCTCAGGTCAGTTTCTACAAGGCACTCTCTTCCCCCACAATGGCCCTCTTGTGAGGTAAGCTGAGATGAGAATGACTGAGCCAAAGTCACCCAGTAAGTTTCCATGGCTGACGGTGGACAAGAACTTGGATCTCTCTGCTTCACGTTCAACAGCTCCACCACTACTCCACCCTGAATCTCAAAGTGGCCTTGTTTGGCTCTTGGGCAGATACCACACCACACATACCGGTATATGCACAAATGGAATGCTTAGTGCATCTGCTGCAGCCAAGCAACATTTTATTTCAAGGACAATTTACGGTTTTGTCCTAGTTATCTCTCTCGCTGCTACTTTCCTCCGTTGTATATTTTTGGTCTTGATATTACATTTGCTTTGGTCTGCCCTCCCAGATTCGCGGGTTTCTCTTGAATGCTTAAGGACTCCTTCTCTGTGCTGTAAGCCAAGGGAAGTGGCTGACAGGAAAAGGTGCTTCTCAGCAGTAGACTTCAGTTATGAAGGCCTCTCACTGGAGGTCTCCACTTGATACCAATCCTATATAATCTTTCCAGTGAAGGTAACACTCTTTGTACTTCTCAGACATTTCAGTCACAAAGTAATTGTTTGAGTTGCTTTCACGCTGCTTTGCTACATTTGTTTTGTGCTGACATATGAATCAAGGGCAGGTATTAAAATCAACAACCAATAAATGAATGGTCTCTTGAGCAATATCACAACATCCACGAAAGCATGAAGCATTTATAATTCAACAGATACACAGTTTGCAAATCTGGAAATGATGGAAGACCTGAAATGTTTCGGCCCAAATTCTTGAGAGCTATTTTCTGCTTTCTTTGCTGTGAAATGTATTCCTTGCTAAGTTTGGAAGCTAGTATGTTTTGGTTTGAGACAATATTTCATCTTCGGAGGTCTGGCTTATACAGCCCTTTCTGCTCAGTCTCTAGCCACTATTCTGGTATTCTAGGATATGGTTACCTCACTCCAGGAAAAAGGAATTGAGCAAGAAACCTGACATTATGGGGATTTTATCCCAATTGCTGATTATCTTGAATCTAGAGAGAGCAGAAGTTAAATAGGTTTGGGGTATTGCATATTGACCAGCAAACTCAGTTCCTTCCCCTGAGGGATGAGAGGGTTAACAAGCTATCTTCTACCCGTGCAGACCATCTGATGAACTTTCTTTCAGTAGGCATTGCAGAGCTTTTTGTCTAGCCAGATTAAATACATTACCCTCCCAAGTTATTGGAAGAAAAATGTCATCCAATCCCCAGGGCACAGTGAACGTGTCTATGCAACATTAGAAAAAAACCGAGCAGTAGACCAGATCTTACCCCATTGTCCATTTTATACAGGGCTTCAGAATGATTTAATATAGCTGATCATTGCTACATTCCAAGGTTGGGCAGACACTGAATATGTGAATTTATTACTGGCTGATCAGCTTCCATCTGTACTGAAGGAGATTACATCATTTTGCTCAATTGCCATTTATATACAAGGTTTATGCCACATTTTATATATGTTGTGTGTGTGTGTGTGTGTGTGTGTGTATGCAGGCACACACACACATACACACACAGATACCCTTTTTCCCTCTTGGTATAAACCAGAGGTCCTCAACCCCCAGTCCATGGACTGGCACCGGGCCGCAGCATGCCAGAAACTGGGCCACGCAAACAAGCAAAGCCCCATCCATGGGATGCAGGCAGCACACAAAACCACACCCCCTCCAGTCTGCTGAAAAATCTCTCCCTACAGAAGCAGTCCCTGGTGCCTAAAAGGTTGGGGACTTCTGTATAAACATAGCATTTATTTTTAAGATTGATTGGATTATAAATTAAAATTCATTGATCGTTCAGCAATTGAGTGCTAGGAAGATTTAAGGGAAGGCTACTGAATGGAGGGAAAGATTAGAAAGCCAGTTTGGTGTAGTGGTTAAGGCATCAGGCTAAAAACCAAGAGACTTTGAGCTCTAGCCCCCACCTCAGGCACAAAGCCATCTGGGTGACATTGGGCCAGCCACTTTCCCTCAACCCTAGAAAGCATTTTTGAAAAACCTTGCCAAGAAAAAAACTGCAGGGACTTGATCAGTCAGTGTCTGAGAACTGGACATGACTGAATTGAAGGAGGGGAAATTGAATTTGAGCATTTAAAGTATGGTTCTCCGACCTTTTGGCTTACCTGGGTCACACTGAGTGAAGAGGAATTGACTTGGGCCACATATAAAACAATATAGTTAATGTATATAAATAACAAAGTTCCTTTAATTTTTATATATTTGATTATCTTGTGAAGACGCATTACCAAGGGTCCAGGGTCACATGTGGCCCATGGGCCATGGATTGGACATGCCTGATTTAGAGCATTTTCCCCACATATAAAGGATTTTGAAACATAGTCCTGAAGTTCTGCTATGTTATTCTCATAGTACAGTACTATTTCTGCATTGTAAATAGGAAATGGAGGCTGAAGGAGTGAAATTTGACCACACAAGAAGTTCATGACTATGTAGAAAAGGAGCACAGATATGCGAATCTCACATATTAAGCACCCTATATCATTTTTGTTTTGCATAAGTAGATAATTGGATCAAGAAATTGTGTCATTCTCCACATGCTTCCCTACCTTGCTTTCAGTGGTATTTAGGCTTCTTAGCTTTGGAGAAAACCTATAGCATTGAAATGTATGTTTCCTGGGTGGTCTAAGTACCTAGAGAAGGTGTGGTTTCTCTATCCCACAAAGCAGGGTGTGTTTATAAGAGTGTCTTCTTACCCCACTGCCCGCCTCCCCAAATGGATATGGGAAATGTGTTCCATCAACAATTTCTATTTACAAGAACAACATTCTTCAGCCTGCTACTTTCCCAAGAGATTACAATTCCCAAGGTAGCCATTCATCAAGAATTGTAGTCTAACACATCTGGAGGGTGGGAAAGTGCTACTGGGGGCCTTACACAATCAGGTCCTAGCTGCAAATGAAACCTAAAGGCAGAACATCACCTGTTACAATCCATCCTAGAATTGCCTACTGTGAGAACCAATCAAAGGGATGCAACAGGTAAATGAGTCTTTTAAAGTATGTCATTTGGAGTATAAAGCACTAGAGACAGAGGGGAAAAGGCTCTATAGATACAGAAATACTACCCTCAAGATATGAAGATTTAGCAAGTTATCCTCAACAATGGGGCACATTCTCTTTTTGAAGCATGTCTAAAATTCAGTCTCTAATATCTATATTTTAAAAGTATTGGGAATTAAATGAAAGAAGACTGAATGAGAAATTCATTCAGTTCATATTTTGATGCAGATTGTTTCAATTCACATTTCTAAAATGGATGACTAAACCCAATATGTTACAATCTATAGCTTTCAAGTCTTTCATGATGCAAGTTCACAACTCACTTAAGTGTACACAAAATGGAATAGAATATTACAGAGGAATGCACACACCCCAAAGAGGACTACACAATATGTATGTATTAACATATGCACAAAAGGTGAATTCTTTGACAAATGTTCAGAATAACACATAGGAATTTCCATTCGCACAATTTTTAAAGAAAATCATGAAATGATGCAGAAAGATTAGACTTAACAGTGAAAAAAATAGGAAGTGGGTGAACCCCAAATTTACCAAACCATGCATGCATCCTTATGGAGGTCCTCTGCTTAACAACTGTCAATCTAGAACACGGGTGTCAAACTCGCCGCATGACATGACGTGTCGCAATGTATCGTGACTTTTTTCACATTGTCTCCGCATGATGCAAGGGGCCCAGAGGCCGGCAGTTTGACACTCCTGACTCTAGAGGAAGCAATTCTACGATAAAAGGACGAGTAATCCAAACTGGTTGATACAAGCTGTCTTAGCAGATGGCAGCATCTGACCAACCTTTTCTGTGCTTGGAAGCTAGGTAGAGGTTGGCACAAGTATCCTCCAAAGGGAGAATGACAAAATGTACATTGCAACATCATGATGCAGTCACCCATGTATTTATCTATTTAGATTTATTTGATTTTTATCCCATCTTTAATTTTGGTCAACTCAACATGGCATATGTGCTTATTGCTCTCCTGCCACTTATTTTCTCCAAAATAACAAAATGGGTTGCACTGAGAGAGCACAACTGATCCAAAATCACCGCAACTGACCTTCATGGCTAAAGGAGATTAGAACTCATGGCTTCCTGGCTTTTAGCCCGGTACATTAACTGCTACTTCAAGATATAAGAGGTGGGGTTTGTACTGTGACTTCATGATGTATTGTAAAATATAGAGGATGATCTTAATGGAAAGAAGGAAGATCCATTATCAAGGTAATAAACAAATTAAATGTGCCTTAAGGACATACATAAAGAGTTTTATGAAAATATAAGTCATTCTAATAAAGGTAAACCTATGTGGTATCTATTTTTTGAACTGGTCTATCTTGTAAGGCTGACATGTACTGATCATCATTTTGATGATATCTCAGCTTGCTGAGGGTTGGTCCTGGTTCATATTTGGATAGGAGATCTCTGGGGAATCCCACATTACATTGGAAATTCAGAAATGTCTTAGAAGAAGTCCATTAAAAAAATCAAGAGGCAATACCAAGAATTGCAAGTCTTCACCTTGGTATAAAATAAATTCCTGTAGCCAGTGCTTGGTTCCTTGAAAACACAGGATGTTTAGAATTAGGTCTAGTAAGCCATTTTACTATCTTCTAAATCCCTAGCCCAAGGCTTTTACTATTTGATCCCAGGTTATGTTCCTGCACTGGACTTCTTTCCTGTCTAAAGCATAACTGCCAAAAGCTGAAGAAATTCGCTTTTTTTAGACTTAGTCAACTGGATACTGGCAGCAATTATACAGGTTCCAAAAAGAAACCAAATATCCAGCTTCATTAGGTACTAGAGCAGTTGACGAACACATGCACACAAGCATAAATTCAGAAGTAGCAATAAGAAGCATATAGCAATCAAAAGCATATTACAAATTAGTCCAACCACCTGGGATTGCCCAGCCATAAAAAGAGGCACAGGGACTGTGAAGTCTTCTTTACAAGCAACCATCATATTGTGTTTGTTCACTGCAGCAAGCCCGGGCAAAGCTCCCGCCTACGTGGCTTATGTCACTTGCTGCCAATGTCACAAATGCCAAGAACAATACATGGACAGAATCTGCAGTCATTTCTATAGTTCAGGAAAATCACACGAGTCAGCTCTCATTAGGGCTCAGCCAGTGGACAGATATTTTGATAGCAATAGGCAAAGTCTATTGGATGTGAAAGTCGCCTCTGCCAAAAACATGTCAGGGCTTGAACTCTGGAGTTTGAAATAGTACCTATTATGCTCAGCCATCTTTTTCCAGTGGCAACGGTCCTGATTTTGATCTGATTTAGTCAGGTTCTGGATTAGTAAGTGTGAAAAACTTTTGCAGGGAAAAAAAAACCTGCTTTGTCAGCCTGCATTGAGCTGGGTAGTTTTAACCCGCCTGCCTGATTTTTCTCCTTTTTTGCATATTTATTTCATTAACCCTTCAACCCTGCTCATCTTCAGAGGAATTCAAAACAATTGTGTTTCTTTTCATGAAGAAATCCCTTCAGGAACCAAGAGGGTGCTTTTGCATCTCCTGGCCACTAGCCTGTTTCTTCAGTGGCCAGTCAGGTGCTAAGGATAGGCAGGGTCTGGGTTTCCCATAGGAACACATAATGAGATTATTCAGTTCTGGACCAAATCATCAGCCTGCACAAATGCAGTAATTTGCAAGGGGACAGTAACAGCCAGCAATGATGAAGTAATGTGAGAGTGTCTCCAGTGCAAAGCCACCCGACAGATTTGCAGACTAGAACGTGATCTGTTCCCAAAGCTAGCCTCATTCCAAACCCTATGCGAGGATTCAAGATGGTCCTTTCCATATTTTTCAAAATATCATTCAGAAACCATTTTTTCAAGTAACATGATGCTACTACAGGAGTTGCCACAAAGATGAAAGTGGGATTTTTAATTCTCTTGAGAACTGCTGTCTTCTTCTTCTTTTTTTTTAACGAGCAAATTCAAAGCAATAAGCTGTTAAGGAGGAGGAGGAGGAGGAGGAGGAGGAGGAGGAGGAGGAGGAGGAGGAGGAGACGGCAGTTCCCATTGTTACAGGCAACTATTTGAGCATGGTGTCACCAGGCAACAGCCAGTCCCTCACATTCTAGCAGGGGGAAGATGGGAACTAGGCCCGTGCTCCCGCCTCTGAAGAGAGACAAAGCAGAACAAACACGCACAAAGCTAATAGGTGAAGTAAGACAATCTATTGGCCTATAAATTGTCACAGCAGGTGGCAGCATCAAAGTGAACACATCCAGTCTCAGAAACGCTAAGCAAGAGCAGGCATGGTTTGTACTCAGAAGAGAGAAGTTCCTGGGCTTTAGATTAAGTGAGAAGCTGTGGAAAAGACACTGCCAAGTTGTTCCATTTGTGGCCGAGAAAACTGCATCAGGCAGTGTCCACTAGTCCAGTCAACTCGAGGGAGACTTGCTGTTAATATAGCTTGGGCAGTTTGTCTGGTGATAATTGCTCCAGCACTCAGCAAAATCGCAACTGGGTGATTAACACCCTGAGACACAAAAGGAAATCCATGTATAGAGACAGCTGCCATATAAACAAAATACTGTCTATTAACCAACCAATTGGAGTGGCCTGATCCACCGGTGCAGATAAATGACGGCAGAATCCTAGAAGAATGGACTCAGGAAGTGGCCCACAGTTGCTACATGCTATGTACAGAAAAGGAGGAGGCGGCTTTGATCTGCCCAGGGCTTTTTTTCTCATAGAACGCCCAGAACAGAGTTCTGGCACCTTTTTTGGATGGAACCTTGTAGGGTAGGCAAGGCGGGTTGTATGACGTGTGAGTTCTGGCACTTTTTTTTTTTTTTTTTTTTTTTTTACAAAAAAAGCACTGGATCTGCCTATGCCTTTTGGGGGCCCCTGCAGTTGCTGGAGGATTGCATTTTGGCTGTGCTTTTCTTTACTATTTAAAAAAGAAATATCTCTGAATCATTGTAACAAAATCAAAACTGTATTTGACAGAAATACAATTTGTTCCAAATTTATGTACAGAGTAGTTTTTTTTTTTTAAAAAAAGATTTTGTTCTCACCAGCCAAAACATGCTTTATTTAGACCACATATGTTGAAGTATGAACTCACCTTCTTATTTATTCTTTCATAGTAATGTTTGATTATAAAGTTGGAATATAATAAATCAACTCTATATACACTCCTTTATGACTTTTACTCAGAGGATCAGTTGATATGAACAGATAAAATATTATTTAGTAATAATGTTATATGATGAGACAGTCCAGGATATGATGAGTTGGGTTTTTTTTATTTAGAAAAGTAGGTTTCCTGCTGTGTATTTAGCTTGTCATAAGGAGTTTCAAAACTTTCTCTTCAGTTTTATTTTAGTTATATGTGCTACTATCTTCTTTCTCTCTCTCTCTCTTTTTTACTCTATCCAAGTATCAAGTATCTCTCTCTCTCTCTCTCTCTCTCTCTCTCTCTCTCTCTCTCTCTCTCTCTCTCTCTCTCTCTCTCTCTCTCTCTTTTGCAAAAGTATAGAGGGCGATCTCAGTGAACAGAGGGAAAATCCATAACGAAGCAACAATCAGATGTAGGTAGTCCTTGGCTTACAACAATTCATTTAGAGACTGTTTAAAGTTACAACAGCATTGAAAAAGTTACTTACAGCCAGTCATCAGACTTAGAACTGTCATGGTATCCCCACACAGTCATGTCACCAAAGTTCAGATTCTTGGCAACTGGCGTTTACCTACAATGGTTGCAGTATCCTGGAGGGGGTGTGTGTGTGTGTGTGACATGTGATCAAAATTTGTGACCTTCCCAGCTGGCTTCCAACAAGCAAAGTCAAGGGAGGGGAGCCAGATTCACTTAACAATTCTTGCTTAGCAATGACAATTCTGGACTAATTGCCTATACATCGTCTGTTCTACCGGACAGTGATGACATTCAGAGGATTAAACTAATTGGCCAGAAGTGCCTTCTTGCTGCTGTAAGTAATCCAGAATGGGGAAATGGACCACTTGAATGCACCATCCCACAGACTTTTTTTGGCTGGATTTTTTTTGTGCATGTATGTGTGTGTGTGTGTGTGTGTGTGTGCGTGTGCCTTGAATTCTGGTGACTGTCCTAGTTCCCTGCAATTTTCTTGGCAAGGTTTTTAGGAAGTGGTTTGCCCTTGCCTCCTTGTTCCTAAGATTAAGAGAAAGAGGCTAACCAAAGTCACCCATTTGGCTTTAATGCACAAAGCAGGACTAGAATTCAGGCTCTCCTGCTTTCTAGTTTGATGCCAATTTATCACAATTTAAAAAAAAAAAGTCAACAGGGTAACAGGGATGACAGAATCAATGTTTTACTTATAGCACCAGAAGAGGTCATTTCAAGTGCAAGGTTCCTCTTGGTACTGGCAGTTCAAGCAAGCCCCTGACATGTGATCTTGAGATGAAGCTCAGCTTTAAAGCCCTGGCTTTTTGGTGGAAGGATAAGAGAAACCATCTTACCTTTTAGTTCTCTTTCTTTATTTTACTCCACATCTGCTACCACAGGTAAACAAAAGCAGGCATAGAGCGCATATGATACCTCGCTGTCATCGGAATTAAAGATACGTTGGCAAGCACGACTGGACTTTAACATAATTGCTAGAAATCAGTGGTGGCAGCCACCCTTGCTCAATTCATGCCCTGAAAGGATGATGGTGACTCATTGTCTTGAATGGCATGCCGTTATGGAATTTAAGGAATCCTTCGCGATTCTCACGGGTGCTGTGTCAAACTCATAAAACTGGAAGCCTGCAGAACTGACAAGCAGATCCCCGAAGGGATGGGACGAGCAGGACATATTGAAACAGACAGTTAATTTGTAGCTGCAAAGAAATAATGATATTGTCATAAAAACTGCTCCCCAAAAAAAAGTCAAATTCTTCTCCGACGTGTGAAACCCACTGGATACATACCGGTATGCATACAGTACAGGCTTTGATATCAGAAAGCAGCAAGGCAGAGAAGAAAATTGGCTAGCTGTTTGCTCCACAGGGCAATACTGCCATCTGCTGCATGCGGTACCATGTAGTGCATTTATGCTCTCTTTATTTAGGAGGAGGAAGAAGTGCACTTTGCAAAATCCTAAAAGGCTAACTTATTTCAGCAGAATTATTATAGACCTAGGTAACAATATCAACAGTCCATACATTTATTCTTCTCCCACTATGAAACACAGTAATTGTTGTGTCCTGGGCCTGATGAGGAAACTCAGCAGGCCCAGAATTGTTGCAAATGGTCCTGGGCATTCTAAAAGCTGCCCGGGACCAGACAGAGTGGCGCCAGCCTTGTGTGCATGCGCAAGGCGCGAAGAAAGAAGAACTCTTATTGGTTCACTCTGTCCGGGTTTCAAGCCCTATAAAAAGGCCTGCGTGCCTTTTGTTTTTTGCTTGGAGTTGGAGTAGGAGAATAAAGCATTGTTAGTTGTCACCATGTGTCTTCATCATTCGCACATGAACGAAGGATTTAACAGTAATGATAAATATCAGTAGAGTGAAATCGCTGTGATAATACAATTCATTAAGAAGATCAGTTGTTTCCTATAAATAAGTCTAAGAAAAATAGACATCACACTAGGACCACATTCCCACAACTTGGTTATCTTGGTTACTGAATTTGCACAGTATATTAAGCCATCCATGGGTTTGCAGATCTCACAAAAATCACACACACTCCTCAAATTTTAATATAAGTTTAACCGGATCTGTAACTGACCTGATTAAAGATATTGTGCAAAGTCAGTCCAAATTGTTTCCAATACACAAAAGTCTCTATCATAATGCAGCCATTTTCATTATTTGTAGTTCTGTTTTAGTTATTTACCCCAGTATGGAGAGATTGGTACTCTTGGACAATCATCTATGACTGCAATGAAATATTCCAGAAGAAGCAAGCATATAAAGTCAGTTGTAAGAATCAATATGGGATCTTTCTGGTTCAGGGCCTAGACTGTCAGAGACTGGGAAAATCTGGATTTAAATATTCATTCCATTTTTTAAAAAAAAACCCACATCATTCATGAATTTCAACTAGTATCCTTGTGGCCTCCTTCACAAGGCTGCTATGAAGGTAAAATGTGCATTGGCTAAAAACATGCTAAGATCTCCCCTGAGCTTTAAGCTTTTTGAAAGCAGCATATGTCAAAAGTATAGTATACTTTTGATAATCTTTTAATTAAAGATATTTCTCAATATATTCCATACTGTTTGCTCAACTTGGGATAGTATAGTGTGCAAGCTTGGAAAGGTCATGAGTTTTGTAATACTGAAATGGTTGCACATGTAGACAAAGGATGAAAATTTGGTGAGGATTGTAAGCCAGAACATTTGGGCAGCACCAGATTACAACATCATGAATTCTGTAAGCCATTAAGGTGTCTCAAGGCTGGGCTGGCTTCTGTAGCAGAGGGTAGACTTGAACCTTAGACCTTCCTATTTCTTGTCCCACACCTTCACCACTCAACATACTGGTTCTCCAATAAATGTTTAAATCAGTGTTTCTCAACCTCAGCAATTTTAAGATGTGTGGGCCTCAACTTCTGGGAGTTGAAACCCATACATCTTAAAAGTTGCTGAGGTGGAGGAACACTGGTTTAAATCTAATCTTTCAAATAACTTCTATTACTTTTAACATTTACTCCAGATTTTTAGTTGCTGGTGTTGAGCACTTCCATGTAACATCTTAATACTATTTGGATTATCTGACCTGGATGTGTCTGAACTCACGCAGAGGATTATTTTGGAGAGCTGAACTGATTTATTTTTGGCTCTGCTGCAGTGTATTTGGAACTGCAGTAAAGTTGGCTTTTTCCCATTAATTGCCACAGAACATGTTCGTTATCCATTTTCTTATTGGCATAAAATCTGTCCTCACCTCAACTTCTGGTTACTGGATCCGAAACAGCCAATTATTCTCCCCACCATCTCCAGCAAGATTTAATATCTTGTTCTTACCACATGACTGTGCATTGTTTAGGACATACCTCATCTATTTCCTAATTCAGCTGCTTTTTCCATAAGCAACCACAGTTACAGATATTAGACAAAATGTGTGATTGTAAATTTACTATTGTTTCATCTTCACAATTCATTGAGAGGGTGGGGATTAATTGCAACAAAGAAATGTCAAATAGGCAGCTGGGAATCTTCCTCTCATAGCAACTACTCAGATTTTTTGCAAGCACCAAACAAATGGCACTAGCATATACTGGAAGGGGATTTATTTATTTTATTTTGTCTGTGTGGAGTCAGGATATTTTTGTTATTCCAGTCCAAAGAGTAGAACAGTGATTTCCCCCCCCCCACACACACACACACATTCCCATTTGTCAGGTAGATAGGGAGTAGCAATTAGTTCATTGTTTCTCCTGCATGTTATTTGCACGTTAAGATTAGCAAAAATGATTGTAGCCAGTTTCAAATTGCTTTGTGAAAGACTGGGGAGTAAAAATGGAGGGAGTGACCCTGCTTGATACCATTTATTCACAAGTTTCTGTTTTTAAATATAAATAGTGGAACACCCTAGGCATTAGGATAAATTCTCTAGTATGTATTGTTTTTATCTAAGTTGAGGGCTGAGACATTACAATACGGATATTTCTTAACATTCATAAATAGATCAGAGTAAACTTGACTCTGTTTAAACATATCAGTCCCTGCCTCCCACATAGGTCATGTTCAGAGACAGATAGTGGACATCTGAGTCTAAAAACACATTTATATGGGCAGTATCTGGTTTGGGGCATGCAAGCATAGAAAGATTTCCTCAGTCAATGGAATAAGAAGGTGTGGGTTTTTTTTCTTTTTGGTTTGTTGTTTGTTTGTTTCGTTTTTGTAGATTGTTGTTTGGTGCCTTCTAGTGGAGACTGCCTGGACAAGTCCCTGCAGTTTTCTTGTTAAGATTTCAGAAGTAGTTTGCCATTTGCCTTCTTCTTCCTAGGGCTGAGAGAGAATGACTGGCCCAAGGTCAGCCAGCTGGCTTTGTGCCTAAGGCGGGACTAGAACTCACTGCTTCAAAGTGACGCTAAAGAAGAAAGAGGGAGAAAACTGTCATTCCTTCTCTAACTTCTGATGAAAGTGGGATTCTCAGAAAAAGGATTTTGTGGTTAACAGTTGGAAAAAGAAAACTGCTCTTTCCAGTATTGTCTGTTCTCTATTAGGAATGGAAATCTAAGAACCTTGTTAGTAAATCTCCCTCTCTCTCTCTCTCTCCCTCCCTCCCTCCCTCCCTCCCTCCCTCTCTCTCTCTCTCTCTCTCTCCCCCTCTCTCTCTTATAATTAAGGTGACCAATCGTCCTCTCAAAAAGTGTCCTCCTACATGTCCTCTTTTTCGATATTTGAAGACTAATCTGTAAATCTCCGTATTCAATCGATTCTGATCCGTTGCATATACTTTGACGTATTTGTATTTGACATGATGATTCGTCAAGGCTCGGTACAGTGCAGCGAGACACGATTATTAGACGCATGCGCTCCGCACAGGAGAATTGTTTTGAGAGCGTGCGCTGTGCACAAGAGTACGCCGCACGCAAATGGCTTTGTTTACTTCTTACCGAAACACAACACGGCACACATGCACATGCATGTCCTCCTTCTCATTGTAAAAAAGTTGGTCACCTTATTATAATTGCCTCACTTTCTCTGTCCAATTTAAGATAAAGATGCTGTTTATTGAGAAATCTGTATTAATTCTTGATCCTTATGTAGTCCTTTTAGAACAAGTTTCTTTTTATTATGTAATAGAACAATACAAAATGCTTGTATTTACTTTTCTACGTACTATTAGACTCTTTCCTAGTTTCATTCATTTGCAGTTGCTGGATTTTCTGATCAGAATAGTTCTGTAAATTAATTTTCCCAAAACTGAATAACTGCATTTTATTATTTGAAGTTAAAATAAGTTTTTTGACAAATATTTTTTTAAAAAATAACTATTAAGAAAAGATTAATGATATGAAACTTTTACCTCAGGATCTCCGGTAAGGGACTATAAAAGTTTGCACTAGTAATGGGATGAAGTCAATTCAGAAGCGCAAACGAACAATATGCAATAAACTAGATACAGCAGATAGACCATATATAAGAGAAACACCAAACAAACAAAAGATACTCGGAGTATACTTGAAGAGGGAAGGGAGGAGGGAAGAACGTTTACTAAAACAGATGTTTACAAAGATTAATACCTAATGTTGTATGCTATGTTCTAGGATGATTGTTTAGCAATAGGATCTTTGGTTTAATGTTGATCACATTAATATGGAACCAGATAAGAGAAACACCAATCAAACAAAGTGTAACAGGAGTATAGTTGAGGCTAGACGCGAGGGGTGGAACAAGGCTTACTAACTCAGACGTTTTCAATGACTAATACTTAGTATTGTATACCAGGTGCCATGATGATTGCTGCACAATATGTTTTTATGTTCAATGTTGATTGTTTTAATAAAAGAATTTTATATATATATAAAAAAAGAAAAGATTAATTTTGTTTATTCCCTGCAAAATTGATTTTGCTTCTAATGTCTGCAGTCATAAATCTCAATGCTGTATGACTAGGAAGTGGCACCAAAGCAGTGTTGAAATGAAAATCTTCATCAGGGTCCAGTCCAAGCTGGGAATAAAAGAAATGGAGACTGCTTTAGAAAGTTTATTGAAGAGGAAAGCCAGACAGAAAGATGGTTCTGGGAAAAAACTGACCACATGTAGCAGGGAATGGTGTTTTTTTATACCTTCTGGCGCTCTTGAGGTTGTTTCCTGTTCCTGTTTGAGGCTTTGTATTTCCTGTGTTATGTACTTTGACCTGAGTCTGAGTTTGTCCCCTTGGCACTGGTGTGTTAATCCTATTATGTCCTGTCTTAGAGTTTAGGTGGGGTATGTAGATTTTAAGGGTCTTTGTCTTCCTAATCTCTACAGCTTCTAGCTGGAAGGCTCCAACTTTCCTGAATGGATTATTACATCTGCATTTCTAAAAGCTGGTTTCTGCTGAGTTGTCTGATTGGGGGGGGAAGAGAAGTTTCTGTCTTTTTAAAGATCTTCTCCATTATTCTTTTGGGGAAATATATTCTGCCTTTTTAATATTTCCCAAAATATTTCTTTCTCTGGATTCTTCCCACAGCAGTTATTCCATTTATTATTATTATTATTATTATTATTATTATTATTATTATTATTATTATTATTATTATTATTATTATTATATTTCTATGCCGCCCTATTCCAAGAACTCAGACCACTTTAACTTCTTTAGCCAAGAAGACAGCAGGGTATGGGAGCACTATCTTTTTCACAGCAACCTATGACCTAAGCTACCACCAGCTACTAATATGAAGGAAGGAAGGAAGGAAGGGAGGGAGGGAGGGAGGGAGGGAGGAAGGAAGGAAGGAAGGAAGGAAGGAAGGAAGGAAGTCTTTATTTGTGGCTGCAAGCACATAAATCAGAAATAACCCACAATCAAATGCTCTCCCAAATCTTTGCCCAAAATAAACACAAACAAGAAGCCATATTCTATTAAAATATGTGGTAATAACTTTTTATTACTGTATTAGGATGGAACACAGGCTAATGGGGGGCAGGTGTTGGTGAAACTTAATTGCTTACAATATGCAACCTGACTGATTTCACTCCCCATCTATGAAATCTGCAGTAAATTCTTCCTTGGTCAGCTCTTCCTGTAAAGGACAGCATTCCATTTCTTGCTAGTGACCAGAGACATGCAGGCTCTCCTTTCTGATTGGGAACCCCTTCATTAAACCTGTTTCTGCATCTAAAATGGCTGCCAAGACACCATTCTAGATGCAGTACAGTTTTAATGAAGAGATCCCCTATCAGAATTCACCATTATTCACAACTGTCTTCCTCAGGAGACCTTGCAACTAATTTAGAAGCACCCTGTCTAACCACAGAAACAGCTTTCTTGTGATATTTAATAGGATTCTAAAGTTAGCAGAGATAGGAATCGAAGAGGTTCTAAAAGGTCTGCCAGCAGTACTGTTTGGGAAAATTTTCAGTAACTGATGGCACTTACAAGCTTCATTTTTTTATTTTTTTCATCCCTGGCAAAATGCACCATTCTGTGTTAAGCACTGATTACAATAGTAAGTACATGGATGCATACTAGCTAAGTATGCAAACTTTCACACTTGTGATACAGAGACAATATGGTAGAATAGTTGAAGTACTGGACTGTAACCCATGTCTTAGTCTACCCTGAGTCACAGAAGCTCTTTGGCAGACTTGAAGCCAATCTCTCCCTCTCTCTCAAACCAACCTACTGTGGGAAGTCAGCCCCCCAGAGAAGGAAATATTAAAAGGGCAGAAAAATATATTTCCTCAAAAGGATTTTAAAAGCAGAAACCAACCCTGCCCCCAAGTCTCTGTCCCAAGCAGAAGCCAGTTCTAGACAAATGCAAATGTAAACTATCAGGAAAGTTGGAACTAGGAGAAGACAAAGACACCTAAAATCTGCATACCCCACCCAAACTCTAGGAGTCATTAACCCTAGCACCAGGGAAGCAGGATATATGATGGGATTAACCCACCAACAGGAGTGCCAGAGAGGCACACTCAGGTGACACAGGAAATAGCCTCAAAGTTCATGCCACAGGAACAGGAAACTATTCCAAATAAAAGGCTAGAGAGGGTATAAAAACCTACTACCCATGTGCTCAGACCTTCTTTTCTCTGGTCTTTCCTGCAAGAACCATCTTTCTGGCTCTTCAATAAACTGCAACCTTCTTCCCAAAGCAGTCGCCATGTTGTTTATTTATCCCTGGCTTGGATGAACCAGGATAAAGACTTTAATCCATCACTACCTGTTGTATCTAGCCCCTCTCAGCTCAGTAAAATCCACATACATATGTCTTTAAGAGTTTTATTTAACACATTTCAAAAGGATTCACTTCAAAGCAAGCTGCTGGCATTTTGCTGGCCGGAACGGCCAATTCTGATTTATTTACATTTAGATTAAACATGCTCTCCCCCAACCTTCCAATTAACTCACTCTTTATCAATCACATTGTCCAAGACCTCATTATTCTTCCGTAGATTTCAAAAAACACCAGAAAACTGAGTTTAAACGCGCTGCTCAAGGTATCAGGCTACTCCTTGATTAACATTGCTCGTGACAAAGGCGTAGTCTCTCTTTCCCCTTCTAATATAGTTTCCGATACGTCATTTCCCCCATTACTTCCTTTTCCCACTTAACTGACACCTTCGCTTATCAAACCTTCTGAATCTCGGATCAAGCCATCTAACTTCTTGTTCCAAATCTGACTCATCACTTTGAGAGTCTGACTCAGAATGCATACAAAGCTCCTCATTGTCTAGCTCGGCTGCCGGGAGGGGAAAATACCCAGAGGGGCCTGGTTCTGCTTCGTCATCCTCTGAGATGTCCCCAGCTGGTCTAGAAACACCCACAACACTACCTTACAGTGTTGTTTTGTTGAGAAAATAAGAGGGAATGCTTGAATTCCTCTTGAACTCCTGAGTGAAGAGTAGCATATCAGTTCTATCAAACAAAGTACAGGCAAAGCTAAACTTGCATAGCAATAGCCTCTGCTCTATTACTGCATTCTGCAGTTGTGGAAATACAATTCTATCTGTGACGGGGGTGGGTGGTGGAAGTGGAGTTGGTTTTACTACTTTTGGTCCAAAATAACAAGTTCAGTTATTTTGCATAGCATTCCAATTGAGAAAAAGCTTGTTGCCACTTCTGTAAAAATCAGATTGATTCCCAAGATCCCTTTGCAACTAAGTCCTACCAAGATGAGTTGTATTTGTGTGTGTGTGTGTGTGTGTGTGTGTGTGTGTGTGTGTGTGTGTGTGCACTAGTCATCATGTTCTGCTGTTCATTTTCAAGTGAGAGTTAAATTAATGCTTTTAATATTGTGCTGCTGTAGAGATTTTGGCAGGAAGCACACTTGGGATATTATAATTGTGAATGCCGTTCTTACCCACTCCTTATGACTAACAGCACATGGCATTTTCAGTTGACCAGCCTTTCCATCACTCCAACCCTTCTGAGATCAATCAATAGGATTCAAACTTTTTCTGGATTTATTCCCAATTTTCTCTCCATTTTAAAACAGTAGCTTCACATGAAGCAAGCAGAAATAAAATAGATGAGAATTAATGAGCTGTTTAATTCTGGGGAAGCTGGAGGGGAGGAAAAAAATCTCTCCTTGCTGGGGATGAGCCAGCCTGTAAAGGGTCCAGTTGCAGCTAAGCTCACTCATTCGATAATCTTTTTGCTTTGCACAGAGGTAATTTCCAGCAGTCAAAAATCCCCCCCCTTTTTTTTAACAGCAGCGCACAAGCTGAAATGCAAAGTGTCTACTTACTTAAGTTTTTTTTTTCTAATCATGGCTTGTCAGTTTTACAAAGAACAATTTCTTGAAATGGAAGTTTGTCAATCATGGAAAGAACAATGATGTATCAAGATTAGATTGCATATAGTTAGATCAGCAGGATGCTTTTTTTCTTGCACCAGGTGGATTCTACCTTTCCCTAATAACCCTATTAAGGCAACAAACTGTAAATAGAAGAAAGAAAACAAATAAAAGCAAAAGCAATTGAAGCCAGGAAGAATTAAAAGTCAATCCCTGCCATCTCCATTTCCCAATGTTCACTTTTAGTTCCTTTGAGGGCCAGATAAGAAATTCTGCCTCGGTTTCTCCAAAACAGTCAGAGGGCTAAACTTAATGCATATGGAGCCTGTAATAATTGTGACAGGAAAAAAAATGCAAAACATTTTTTCAATCAGTAAAAAGAATGCAAATTGGCTTATTTGCTCAGTATAGGATGCCTTTCAGTCTTTCACAATTACTACTTACTACAAAGCATTGTTACAATTTCAAAGACTCCTTTAAGTTCCAAAGAGGCCTGGAGGTGTAGCAGGAATCAGCTAATGTCTTGGCAACCACTCAGGAAGCGTCTGTCAACAACAACTCTAATTCCTTCTCATTATCATGGTTACAGCACATGTGCTGGAATCAGGTAGAAATCGGAAAGCAGAAGAAACATGTGATATGCACCCATCACTTATCTTTATTACGAGAACTAGTTTAATACAACAACTCCTGACTAGGGCAAAAGAAAACAATAAGATGATAAAGCACCCTACTGAACTAAAAGTTTTGCACAGTTGTGGAATTTGATGAAGATACGGTATTTAGCTACCTGGTGTAGAATTAACATATCTTAAAAAGTAATAAAGATGCAATTTATCAATATGCCTGTCAAATTTAGAGATGATTGAGGAGGTCAGTCTCATAAAAAGGACACCATATGTTTCTAAACCCCCCCCCCATCCTCAAGGGCA
Organism: Bothrops alternatus; assembly: GCA_034064705.1. Taxonomy (NCBI): domain Eukaryota; kingdom Metazoa; phylum Chordata; class Lepidosauria; order Squamata; family Viperidae; genus Bothrops; species Bothrops alternatus. Next base: position 23,665,096 of record JARGCV010000052.1, on the reverse strand, counting down.
AACTCTCTATGAATAAAGGGTCCCATGAAATCTTCCCACAGAAGTGCTGAAAGGAAGGCATCTGTCAACGTTGCTAACATTGGATATTCTTGCTTTGACAACATATGAAGATGCAGCCTTTTTCTTTCTTATGCTTTACTCTTAGAATTAGATGATGCTGTGGGAGGAGGTGGAACGTGGTGGGAGTTAGTTAGAAATAACAATATTGTACTAGTGTGTGAATTCAGAGCTTAAAATAAGAGATGATAAGAATTGGTGGGTTAGAGATCAGGAGGGAAAGCCTGCAATTCAAACTAATTGGAAAATGTGATTTATGACTGTTAATTGGAGGAGGGAATTGTGCTTTGATACTATGTGCTCAGGGGAGGGGAATTCAGATTTCAGCATCGACCATGTATGTGCCGATGCCATGCAACTTGAATAAAGATTCTTTAAGGTAAATTTGTTTAGGGTTAGAGTGTATAGAAACTCTGCAGTAAAGGTCTTGTAGCCAACTAACATTTGGCAATAGAATTCAGGAGCATTGGTGATATCATTTTGCCAATTGGTAGCCATGATTCTTTTCTTTTTTTAATTATCGATTTGGCCTGCTCAAGGGTTAATTGGCCTAAATATTCAGGAGAGAGACCAAGTTTTCTATACAGATATGAGATTGGCAGCTGTCTGACAACAGCAGAGGCATCTGGCCTGTAGGATCAAATATGATTCTGAGCCCTGAGATTAGAATCTTCAAGACTGCATTAGGGATACATTTTGGGGCACCGAATGAATTTGTAAGGAAACTCAATTGAATGGTATGACACATCCTTAGATTTGTATAAGGAACAAGTTGTATGCCATATAATAGTTGGGCTATTTTTTTTAGCCATAAACAGTTTGATTGCTTCTGGGATATAATTTGCCCCCTTGTTGCCTATAAAATATAGTTACTGCTAAGTGTTCTCTTTTGGGCAGAAATGGCATAATTTATCCAGGCTATTAATTTCCTAGAGACCTGAAATGCTATGCCCAAGTATTTAAACATTAAACATGCACTAATTCATGAGAATCAATTATCCACTTATGCCTTTGAATTTTGTGGAAAAAACTAAAACTTAAGATTTATCATACTCGATAATTAATGGTTCCCCATTGCAGGAGGATGCCAGGGTTCTTTTTTAAAATATATTTTATTAATTTTTTAACATAATCACCATTAATATTTGGTAAACAGCCTGTTGTCTGGATTTATATTTACAAACAATCAGTAGTTTCTATAGTTCCATACTCCAGATAGTAGCTTTCCTTGATTTTCTCTTCTTCCAATAATTTTCTCTTTTATCAATCTTAAATTAGTACATTTCTTAGTAATTTTAGTAGATAACAATTAAATATAGACATTTTTCTAGTATTTCCACAAGTAACAACCACACCAATATGGAGCTTCTTTTCTAATTAATCATCTTAATCACCTTGCCATAGATCCTGTTTTTAAAGTTCTTATTTAAATTTGTTTTCCCCAAAATGTTCAAAAAACATTTTTACCTGTTAAGATTTTCTTACAATTAATTACACTTAAGTATTTAAGTCTTTTTCCTCATACAAGCCAAGCCAACACTTTTATATTTTTCATATCTTAAAACAAAAACAAAAAAGAGAAGAAAAAAGAAAGAAATAATATAATACTTGAAAAACATGTTCCTCTTAAGCTAAAATACATTTATGTCCAAAATTCCGGTTTTGCGCAATAGCGCAAGTAGCCAAGCGATCGTGGGGTCTGCACCCTATGGCTGATTCTTCTCTGTTTGGGGACCCTAAATGGCCCAAAAGTCACCCTGAAGAGGTGGCAAAGAAGGAAGGAAGCCCTACTGACCGTGGAGAGATGGTGGTTGATCCGGGCAATTGGGGAAAGCCCTCCAAAAACCAACAGAAGAAAGGCTAACATCACTCCAGAGTCTAGCAACTACAAACAGCCAAAGCCAAAAAGCTCTAAGTCAAGCTTGATAATAAGCAACGTGTTTGGAACTATTGATTCTCTCTCTTCTACCTGATTGAGTTCCTGGGAAAAAAACACCAAGAAGCAAAAATCCTCTGAAAGTGAGAGGAAGGGGATTTTTTCTCTACCCTCTCACGGATGGAAGTGGTGAATTACATTTTTATGGAGGAAAGAAACATACTGAAATGAAATGAATATAAGATTTAAATCTGGATAAGCATGAAATTGGTGGAATAAGTTAAGATTTTCCTGGCAAAAGATTTTTGATGAAAACAGAAGGCAATTGCCTGTTTTGAAAGCTGAAAAATGAACTGGTGCTGACACCTGGTGGTAGATGAAAATACATAACTATGGCTGCTTTAAAACTCTAAACACAGGAACTGGCAAGCCCAGGAAAAGATCATTTGTTATTGTGACCTTCAACGTTTTAACTAAACAAAGAACAGCTACAATAAAGAAAAGAAAACATTTTGGGCTATCTATAAAGTGAGAACTATAAAATTTATTAAAAAAATGACCTCCCTGGATTATAAATACTTATTGGACTGTGACTTTAAAGCTGTTTGCAGAGAAAGGAAAACTTTGATTTTTGGCTATTATGGAGCATCAGAGGTCTGCAGAAAAAACATATCAAGAAAAAAACAAATACTTTCCAGGAGGAAATGTATGCTATGCTACAACTAATACAAATGGCAATGTCTTCAAACCACAAGGAAATTAAAAATAACTTTGAAAATTAAATGAACATATCTTCAATTTAACTTCACAACAAACAAACTTTCAGAAAATAGAAAGAGAGAGTAATCAAGTAAAGCAGATAATTGAATATAAATTAGGGGAAAGAGATTTAAAGATGGAATTTAATAATGGAAAGAACTATGATTTAACCCAGATGGAGAAAAACTTGCAGAAAATATTGGACATGGAAAAGACAAACTACAGTTCAAGATTGCAAAATAAGTCTAAGGACAAGAACAAAGTTTCAACAAAATGGATTACAGAGCTGTCAGAAGAACCACGAGAACTTGAGAGACAAAAAATGATAAAAGAAACTAAGAGAGAAAGAAAGAAAGAAAAAGATTTTCAAGGAATACAATGGGGTGAAACACTCCCACCAAACATTTTACTTGACTCATTTCTTGTACCTATAACAATATCTACAAAGCTACAGGAAGACCTTTTGGTCCAGTGCAGCATACTGATTAAGAAAGATGTTTGCCAAAAAAAAAAAAGAAGAAGCTAAAGTTAGAATTAAGAAATTAGATGATGGGACTTATCAGATGGAATATTCAAAGATTAAGCACTTGTTCAAATATGGTAAAAGAAATAAAATTTTGAATATAAATGAATTTTAGTTTAAGAGAGATAGGCTCCTCAGTCAACATAGTATTAATGTTTTAGATACTTAAGTATAATGGATTTTGAGAAAATTTTAATTAATAAGAATGTTTTGTATGGTTTTAAAAGATTAGCTCTGTGTTAGATGGAATACGTAAAGATTAAATATTGGTTTGAATATGCTTAAATGTATTTAGGAGGATGCCAGGGTTCTTAGTGCCCGCTTCATGCCTACCGAAGACGAGAGAAGAATTGCATTATCAGTGTAAAGTAGAATTGGGAGATATTTATCAGCTAATCTAGGCGCATGGATATCAATTCTCTAAAGGGTTTTAATTACAAAGTTAATGTGTATTTAAAAAGCAATGATGCTGAAATAAATCCCTTGTTTCACTCCCTTGATAGTAAAGTCAGAAAAGTCCCCTGCCTGGTTATATCTTACTCTAAGACTGGTTTTACTGTACAGCTAGTACTTTGAACTTTTATTCATATCCGTTTTTTTATGTTTGCATAAAGCTTGCATATTATTTTATGTATACGTATGTGCATGCATGTGCATGTATGTGTGCATGTATATATCTCACATCACTCACATATATCTGTATGCCAGAAGTCAATGCCTTTTGTTTCTCCCCCCCTTTCTTTACACCTTTTTTGTTTTCCCTTTTTCTACTGTTGTCCCCTACTATTTGCTTTTGTATTTTCACATTCACAGAGTCACACTTAGCTCAGCTGCCCAGATAACCCACTCCAGATCAGAAAGCAATCAAAACAGATTATTGTAACTACTTTTTTAAATGGATTCAGGGTTGAGCTATTAAAAGAAGTCCAACAGAAATATCCCATGGGACTGGGATAGCCAATCTAGACCCCAATTTGTCCGCATAACAGGTGAGTAAATTAGAAAAGGAAGCTGGGGTGCTGTAAAGCATCAGCCTCTAGCGTCCCATCTTTTTCTTTCTTTCTTTCTTTCTTTCTTTCTTTCTTTCTCTCTCTCTCTCTCTCTCTCTCTCTCTCTCTCTCTCTCTCTCTCTCTACAAATATTACTAATTCCCCTTATGATAACTGAATACTCCATGACTGTCAATGCTCCCCATGCCAGTTGTTTAATAATTGCCCCTGGTCTCCATTTTATGATTGTCCTCCCAAATGTGCCCCTATGTCCTTACCACAGAAGCTGGTCTAGGAAAATTTTTTGGAGCAACTGAATCATACTTTATTACTAGTCAAAAGGTGCTTGTTTATTTGTACTTTAAAAATATCTATAATATCTATAATGCATAATAACAATCACTGATAATTTTAACAAATCCCAATCTAGCATTTTACAAACCAGGCTGTTAGTAAGTTATTTGGGAAGTAGGTATCTTTTACTTTAGTTTATAAACTACATGATGAAGTGATAGTAACATTTTCTGAGTGCTTTAAGACATTCGAATAGCAGGTTTGCAATACATTTTTTTCTCTGCGAAATTGAACTGTTTACTCTGAGTGTATATTATTCTACTAAGTCAAAGATGAAAATTATGGCTTGAATGTCCTCTCCCCGTGCCATTATAAGACTAGATCAGAATAAGATTTGCAGTGAAGAGGCATACTTGCGATGTGTTCATGGTACCAAAGAGAAATAGCTCTTGATAAATGTCTTGTATTAGTTTTCTAGGGCCTTGGTAACTCTTTCATGCTTGCTATAAGAATCCACATGTGACACACTGTTGCCTCCGTTTTGTTTTGTTTTTCTTACAGAAGAAAGCCAAATATTTTTGAGACAACAGGGTCAACGCAGAAATCTCAAACTCAAATTGTCACAAAAGCTGATAATTCAAGATTCAAATAACAACATTAGCCTATGGGCCATAACATTGAATCCTTTTCATATGTTGTGGTAAAACTCTTTAGTCAGTCAAAAAGAAAGAAAATACAAAATACAAAATAATAATAATAATAATAATAATTATTATTATTATTATTATTATTTACTCTTTAAAAAAATACTGTGACACATGGCTACTTTTGAAACAGTCATTTCAACTTTGACCACTTACTGGGGGTAGGCATTTTTAAAATAGTAGGTAAGTGCAATGTCAATAAAAAAATAATGTAACTTAATATTGCTCTTCAGTTATGAAACCATGTATGATGACAGTTACGCTGGCTAACAGCCCAGACATCCAGAAATATCACCAGAACTCCTGTGATATTTCAACATTCCCATGCAAGATTCTTTTTGTGAAGAACATATTTGAATGAGAAACATTCTACATGGTGAAGTTTCTCCCATCATTGCAGCCACCCAATTGTTAAACAAATAAAATTGTTCTAAGAATAGATTTTGACCTCTTGAATAGTTCCTTCAAGACATGGTAGTGAATCTACATTTTCATTGATGATCACAAGAAAAAGATAGTAAAACAGGCTACAATACTTAAGGAAGCAGACACTAACAAAACAGCTTGATCAACTATACAATATATTCACACTATGGAATAATATACATTATGTAATGCAAGAGAATTTGAAAATTAGTTTTACAGATCTCTTTTCCAGATAAGGGCATCTGTAACAACATTTAATTATTTGCTCTGAAAATACTGAAGTTCATTATTATGGAATGAGCTAAATTCTCATTTTCATCATCCAATTCTCATTAAAGTAAGACCACGTTTACTTATTGTGATGTTAATGAATTCTAATTCACTGATTACTTAGTGTTATATTAGTTAGGAGATATCAATGATTACTTGTAAAGGTATTCTTGTTTTCTAACAAGGATCAAATATTTTATGTTAGAGGTTCAAATAACAGTACGGTGCCTAAGGCAGAAGCAGAGGGCAAGATCCACTCAGGTTAGAGAAACAAATACAAAGTGTGCAAGAGAAGGCAATCCAAGAAGAGCAGAACAACTGAAGATGCATAGAAGAAGAAAGATAATTTTTATCAGAAAAAGAAAGCCCAGTGCAGCAATTCATATTCCCAGAGCTTTTTTTTGCAAGACAGAAGGAATATCAATCCCTGGACTTCAGTTTATATCTTCAACTTTTTTTTCAATTTTCTCTTGAAAAATTTATTATTGTACAAGATAAAAAGTGGATGGAGCATTCTAGTTTCCCTTTCTGTAAGGTACAGTTGGGAGTACAAAACAAAAAAGTTTCTAGGGGTTTGCAAATCTTGTTAAAAATGTTTCTTTTAGCCCAGCAGAAGTGTGCATGAGACAGTTCTCTACAAAGGATAAATCAGCTCTGATAGGAAAAAAAAAGTGTGCATAAACTTGCAAAAAGTGCCAGGAAGCAGGCACACGAGCCAAGAAAAAGATATAGCTGGCTTAAGAAAGGTTTTCATATATGTGCCTGTGGACTGCAAAGCACCTCTTCCAAAGGAGTTGCATATCCCCATTTATCTTGTCTCTTGGGAGTGCATTAAGAATCAGTAGCTTTCTTATGGCATAGTGGAGGAACAAGAAGACAAGGAAAACTGATTAGTATAATCCAGTTGAACTGAGTACAATGCAACATGCTTCAGCAGCCATTTGATGTTACAGCCTGCTAACCTCTAGAAATCTCTTCCTTCATAGCACTTGGGCATTGTCTTCCAGGTCTATTCTGCCGCAGGGAGTATGGCCTTACTAAGGTGTTGTAAAGTGGTATTAACACTTCACGTGATCTTGATTCTATCTCTCCATTAATGCAGCCTAGCACACTGCTGTCTCATATTTAAGTGATTGTCTACTAGGACTCTTGAGATCCCTCTCACAGTTACTACTATTGAGCAAGGTACCACTTATACTCTACCTGTGCATTTGGTGAAACCAGGCAATAACTCTGCCCACGCCTCTAAGCTATTAGTCAGATTGCTTTTGAACATGGGTTCACATTCTTGCGGCATAGTGCTAAATCTGTATCAAAAATTATCAATTTTATTTTGAGTGCATTCAAAAAGAGTATTTGATAAGCTTGTTTCTAGAAAAAAAACTGATAATTAGGTTATATCAGCAGAGAGTCAGGCTCCCTTTGAATGTATCTGCACAAAACACTTGTGTGAAGCCAGAATAAGTTTTGCCTTAGACCCTCTGCAAGTTAAGAAAACTTATTGGTTGATGTTTTTGCCGCTGGCTAGGATACCCATGGAAGAATAAGGATCATTAGGATAAGGATCAATGACACTGAGATATTTTTCTGCTGATTCAAAGATCTGAGATAGTATTTTAACACAACCATGGCAAAGAACTAGGATAAATGAAAGTAACCTGCATCCAGCCATGAAGATCCCATAATTTCTCCCCCCCCCCGGTCTGTGTGTGTGTTTGTGTCTGTGTGTGTTTACATGCAGATAGATGAATCAATGAAGAAAAAAGCACTCTTTTTCCACTATCCCTCTTAAATTGAGAATAGCTGAAAAATTGCAAATTAAATTCTTGGCACAATGTTAACACACAATCCTAAATGAAGGACTGAAAATGACTCCAAAATTCCACTTGGTACTAATTCATTAGTTAGCCTTCTGTCTGGCATCTCTGTCTTTGTTCCAATAACACCAGTGCTGAAAGAAATTTATGGTTATTTTCCCACTTCTAAGTCAAGGTATTGAAACTCCTATTTAAAGCCCCAAATGGGTTGAGATCCAAGGGTCTAAAAAGGCTCATCCTTCCAACTCCATGGGTCCATACTTGACAATCATTGGCCAAAGCTTAAGGTGAGATCTTTTCATTATGGTGCCTTCTCCAATGCAGGAAGCTTCCTTCTATAGCAGGGAATCTCCAGATATTCATCTGTACAGGAACTTAATTTGAGCCTTTTTTTCATGTCAAGCTGATGTTTTACTATTGAGAATAATGTCCAAACAACATTACTGATGCCAGCATTAAATTTATGTGATTAGTCTATGTTGAAGTTGTATTTGTTATACTACATTGGCCACATTCACAGAATATGCTTGAAACTAAATTAATCCATTACATTGGGTTCCTTTTATTCAATCAAATAGCTTGTGTTTACCTCATATATGAAGTCTCCCAAAACTAACCAACTTTAGCACATTATGTATCTGTAACTATTGGACCCTTTCCTGACCAGATTAAGCATATCATGCTTTTTATCTCTGAGTTTTAATTAAATCGTTTCTCTGCTATGTATATTTATTTATTTATTTATTCATTCATTCATTCATTCATTCATTCATTCATTCATTCATTCATTCATTCATTCATTTATTTATTTATTTATTTATTTATTTATTTATTTATTTATTTATTTATTTATTTATTTATTTATTTATTTATTTATTTATTTATTTATTTATTTATTTATTTATTTATTTGACTTATATGCCGCCCTTCTCCCCAGACTCAGGGCGGCTTACAGCAAAATACAAGTACAAATATAATATAAATTAATTAAAATACAAATATACAGTATAAAAAAATTATATAACCACTCATACAACATACAATCCAATCAGAGGCCCAGGGGCAGAGCACAGCTCACACGCCCCAAACCTGTCTGCATAAATGAGTTTTTAAAAGTTTTCGAAAAGCTAGGAGGGAAGGAGCAGTACGAACCTCTGAGGGAAGTTGGTTCCAGAGGGCTGGGGCAGCAACAGAGAAGGCCCTTGCCCTAGACCCCGCCAGACGGCACTGTCTAACAGACGGGACCCATAGGAGGCCAACCCTATGTGCCCTAACCGGTCGCTGGGATTCTTTGAAGTCTAAAGGAATAAGTAATAATATGCAAATGTATTAAATATGATAAATAATTACAGGTGGAATTGATTTTGCAGGACACTGCTACCAAGTGACTTCTTAAAATGTTATTATTTTGCTGAAACTAAGTCTAGAAAAAAATGTTCCATTAATTATTAGAACAGAAAAACTCATTGACAGGGTGAATTCTGAAAGCCTGCACTGATTAGTGGCATTTGCTTTCCTAACATTCATGCTAACTTGTCAACATAAATTGTGACCTCTCCAGCTACACTTTTATAAATTGGAGTGCAGAGAACAGTTTAGTATCCCAGAAAAATAATCAGGTTGTCAGGCATTTGACAGCTTATTTCTAAAATAGAATTAAGAAACAGGCCTCTGGTAAATTGTTGGGGTTGAATGGGCTGGCAGGAAATCACATAGATGTGATGTGCAGGCAATCCTGTGTACACTTTGCCATGAATAATGTCCACTGAATGGGCATTATGTATAAGTACAACTTATACATTAAAACAAATAAATGGAAAGGCATTAAGAAACCATATGAAATATAACATTTGACGCCTGGAGTGGAATCTTATCAGAGTCCCCAGCAGTTCCTGTACACGAAGAGGGAATGGCCTTGAAGGAGAATGATCTGTACCGAGGCAAGGATCAGACAAGAGATTTAGACATATAGGGCATTTGTTTCGTACCCTAGTCTCCAAATGTGGGGAAATCTAAAGAGGCATTATGATAACCTTAGGGTTCTTGGAGCCTAGTCCAAAAGTATCATGGCTGTGCCTGTAAGGCAATCAACTTTGGATGGGTGGTGGGCCAGAGCTTTCCCCTCCACTTTTTGAGTATTATTGATATCTTGTTAGTCTTAACTTTCTCCTTTGTTTCTCCAGACTAATAATGACACATAATGCCATCTGAATGTTCTAGAACAGGCATGTCAAACTGCCGGCCTGCGGGCCAGATGCGTCACGCCCAAACCACGCCCACCCCATTGCCGGCAATAAGGAAAAAGTCACGATAAGTCGCGTGACGTCAAGTGACGTTGCGAGTTTGACATACCTCTTCTAGAAACACAAAATTTAAAGTTTACCTGCTAAAAAGCAGCTGTCTCAAACATCATATTGCAAACATATTGGTGCAGCGAGTTGCCTGGCTAAGGAGACAAAATGAGTAATCTTCATTGTAGATTTCTTTTTTTAATTTATTAAATAAATAAAATTGATTCAGGCAATTACCAGATTTGCCCAGTCCTAAAGGCATCGCTGATTGCATAAATATTAGAAATCAGGGCTATATGCCTCATTTTTGCAACTTTAATCCCTATATCTCAAATTCTATTGAGTAGGCAGTATTCAGATGATGCATGTATGCATGTATATATGTTTTGGGTTTTCACTGACTTCTGAATAAAGGAAAAACAGCATCAACACCTCTCCAAAATGTGATATCTAAGTGCTTCAATCTAGACAAGCATATTTCTTGTGCAATCATCCTGCTTCTTTCAACAAATCTGATGGGGAGATTCAGATAAAGACATTTTCCATTTGTGACTTACCTCACCCTTTTTGTTTATCTTTTTTCTTCAATCTATTTTTTCCTTTTCATGGAAAAACTGTGAAAGACAGACAGATGGCCAGTGCATGCAATGAATTGTGACTAATGCTAGGTGCCATCTACCTGGAAGGCCCATGTCTCATTGAAGACAGTAAAGGACATGCCACATAAATGGAGCTACACACCAGGCGGAAAACTATTTTAGCTGGATCAATTTGTCAAATCTTGTCCCTTTCCACCACACGGTAAAAATGTAATGTTCTCTAGACCCCATTAGTTTTCTGATATATCAAGATGTAATAGCACCCAGGGAATAATGTATTAAAGGTAATTCAGAAAGAAATTGGTGGATTGAGAATTTTTGAGAGGAAGGGAAGCTTGCCACACAATCTTTAATCATGTAGAAATTTAAGCTCCAGCTATTCCCTTGGGATCTTCCCAACATAGTGCCCACTATGAAAAGTATACTTTTCCCTTCCCACCCTCAGTAAAAAAAACTCTTTGAGCTCCAGCTTGATCTGGAATTTGTTTCAACCACAAGCCAAATTATTGGGGGAGGGGAGGGGTCTCCCTAAAGAAGAAGCAAGATAGGCACGACCAGAAGGCCTCTTCCTCTGAACCAGACTTTCTTTCATTTGTTTCTGCATGGAATAAGAACAAGGATCATATAAAACCAAAGTGTGGTCATATAACTCCCTTGGCTCACAACATCCCATTTCTAACTTAGAGGGGTAATTGCCTGGATCAATTTTATTTATTCAATAAATTTTTTTAAAAATCTACAATGAATTTGAGGAGTGGGGCCTATCCAGGGCAATGAAAGTCTCTTTCCATTCAACATAAGTATCATTTTTTTTAGTTACAAAATGAATTTATGTTGTACCTCTTGTCTTGGCAACCTAGGACAACATATAGGGATCCCGCTTTTATCCCAACAATAACCTTGTGAAGCATTTTGAATGGAGAAAGAATTATTGGCCCTGTAATGCAGGCATGTCAAACTCGCAATGTCACGTGACGTCGCATGACATATCGGAGCTTTTTCTCCATTGCCAGCAATGGGGTGGGTGCGGTTTTTGGATGATGCGTCCGGCCATGGGCCGGCAGTTTGACACCCCTGCTGTAATGTATTGGCCACAACTGTTTTAAATCACTTGCTTAATGTCTGACCTACATTGCTGTATTGTTTAACAGTTGCTGTTACTGAAAGCCAGACTGGCTGTCTCCAAGCTGATAATGAGGTTTGGGGCGGGAAACTGTTACTTTAAACCTATTGGTTGACACCTAGAGGCTAACTATAAATAGCTGTGCAGCCGCCCTTAGGGCTGCTTCTGTTCTGAATTAATAAACTTGTTGCTGTTTCAACACTCTGCCTCATTCAATGCCTAAAGAACCAAAGATATAACAGGTCCCAAATCACACATGACTGAGGGACTTGGGCCTAGATCTTCCTAGCCCACTTCTAACATACAAAACAAGAGCGGGAATCTTTGCTTTCAAAAAGTCAGAATTGAACAAAGGAGATTTGAGTTCAACCTTTCATCTCCCAAAGCCGCTACCACCTCTTAGCCTAGCCTAGTTTAGAAAGTGGGAGCAAACCAGGTAGACTGTGGACTCTCTGGGAGTGACAGGTCCTTTTTTAAAGGGGGAGGGAACAAACTCCACTTATTTTTTCTGAGTTCAGCTATTTTGTTCTTCCCAGCTCACTCCTAGGATCCCACTTCAACTGGAAGTAACATTAGCTTGAAGAAAATTATAAATCATTTCCTCCAACCTCTACTATCAGCACTGACCATCCACTACCCCAGAATTTTCCAGGTATAGAAAACTGAAAGTAGATGAACGTTTGGCCTTGCACTCCACAGCCGTCTAAAACTTTCCAGTGTCCACCAAGTTTCTATCTGGCTTAGATCTGACAGTCTCTTCAGAGCAGAGACCTAGAGATCGTTTTCATATTACCTTCAGCATTCTGTGGAATGCAACCCACGTCCTTGCCAATTAGTTCTAATTTTAAAGAAATATATTATTTTAAAGTAAAAAGGTGGATGGCCAATCTGTGATTGCATTTGGCTCACAGATCACTTTCTTTGTTGGCCACAGATCCCCATTTTAATCACAATTTATCAAAACCTAGTGGTATGCCTGTCCACCATTTTCAAGCAGGAAGCCCAATAAAACTGCATTCTGAGATAAATACATCATGAAAAATGAGATGGGGAAAGCCCAAGTAAAAAACTCCTAAGAGCTGTGGTGGCGCAGTGGTTAGAATGCAGTATTGCAGGTTGATTCTGCTCATTGCCAGGAGTTCGATCCTGACCAGCTCAAGGTCGACTCAGCCTTCCATCCTTCGAAGGTGAGTAAAATGAGGACTCAGATTGTTGGGGCAATATGCTGACAGTATAATCCTCTTGGAGAGTGCTGTAAAGCTCTATAAAGCAGTATATAAGACTAAGTGCTATTGCTATTGAATCCTGCATGTTCCCATATGCTATTGAATCCTGCATGTTCCCATGCATATTGAATCCTGTGTTCATATGTGTAATGAAGCCTGTTCACATCACCATCCTCCACTTCTAAGGACTTTGCATTAATTTCAAACTAGTGTCAGACCTATAGAATCCAACACTTCAACTTATTTTAAGAACTAGCTCTCTGCCATCAGCTTTGCTCTTCTGCAGTTTATCTGAAACCAAAGCCAATCTGATGGGGTTTTTTTTGCCAAACTGTGGCTCTGTAGAGTTTATGGGCAACCTTTTTCCCTGCTAGAGGGAACATCTGGCTCAAGCCTCAACACTGAGCTGGATTCTTTCTCCCCTACTAAAATGCCAGCAGTTCACTTCTAGAGGCTTTTAAATGCAACAGATAGTAGTGCCAGGGTGATTTGGAGGTATACAAACAACTTTCATTCACAGCTTCCTGTCATACCAATATAGATGGAGTAGCCACTCTCGCTACATTCTATTTCTATTTTGCATGGCATTTTTATTTTTTTTACTCTGGGACTTGGGGTGGGGTGGGGTGGAGAGGCTCAGAACCAGGGCATTTTTTTTGCATCATCTGGAATCAGCTAAAGGGATCATTGGTTGGCTCATACCAGAACATGCGCTGGACTGTACTGAAACCTGTAGAAACTGATTCCCAAAGAATTCCACTGATGACCTGCTGAAACCCTGGGGTGGCTCCATGTTTCCATTGTAAAAGAATAGTGCTTGGTAAATCCATGGTTCTTCATATGTAGTGATATATTTCCAATTTGGAGCATCTAATTCAAAATAAATCATTTTTTTAAACAACTCTGTAATCTCTTGCATTAGGATGGAATCCGAGCAATTGAATGGAGCTGTGTGTTTACTGGCTGGATGCCCTTCCTGAGGCCTACGTGGAGCTCACAGCTGATATTTTTTTCTTTGCACCCAAAGAGAGAAATATCTGCCCCTACCTAGAATCAAACTCACAGCGTCCTGATTGTGAGGTGAGAGCTCCACTTTTAGCTCACCATGCCAACTACAATTCAAAATAAATCAAAATCCCATCTTTAAATCATACAAGTCTTCCCAAAACAGAATTAACACACATATTGATATTAACCCAAAACAATGGGTCAAGGTATCTTATAAGCATTCCATCATTCTTTACATCCAGCACCATTAAGTTGAGAGTGATGCCCACAGGGAACTTTGAAAATCTGTAAAAGAAGCATTTGTTTTACATGTCCTAGGGCAATGGTGGCGAACCTTAGACACATATGCCAGAGCCCCAGCCCTGTCTCCCCCCCATGCCCCCCTCACCAGCAGCCCCCCTGGAGAGTTGCCCCCAGGCACGGCCCACATGGAACAGCACAGCCAAGCACATGGCAGCAGGGACAAGACTCCACCCTCGCACCCCGTGGCATGTAGATGATGCTACGGGGCACTGGCGGAAGGGATGGCCTCCATGACGCTGCTGAGCTACCTGGGCGATCTGCTATGACGGGCTGTGGAGGTGATGGGTGGTCCTGTGGGTAGGTGGGATGGGGGCATAGCGGGGGCAAGGGGGATGGAACAGGGGCAGGAGTGGAGCAAGTGGGGTGGGGGCGGAGCAGTTTTTGGGCACTCGATCTCTAAAAGATTCGCCATCACTGTCCTAGGGCGTGAAAGGGAGAATTTGTTGCAAACCACTGCACTAAATAGCATTTTTTCTGAAACTGGGAAGTGAATTTTATTTATATATTGGGGGTAGGGTGCAAAAATATGCCTGGGATTCCCCAAATAGCCCAACTCCTAAAGCTAAACTTCTCTGTGGTGAGAATTTGATATTTCCAAATTAGAATTTCCCTATTCTGGCTTTTCATTACATTCACCAAGGCAGCTGTTAAACCCTGCAGAGAAGCATTTCTGCAATTAGACAAGATACAGATACTAATTCTATTAAATACTGGAACAAAAATTCTCACATATTCATTTGCACTCCTTGACCTTGGCACTAACCAATTTTCTTGATGGCGCTGTAATTTAAATCTCACAAGGTTTTCCAAGGGCCCATCTGTGCTACCACCGTTACAACTGCATTGTAAAAATAACCCCTGAACCAATCCTTATGGAGATGTCAGCTAGATCATCCAGATTACTGCATCTAGCATTTCTGTCACAGACTCAGCTTTCATAATGATGAAAGTCAGTTTTCTGAAGTCAGGTAGAAAAAGTATAGAAGCACACTGTATTGGATGAGACAGACATGCCTTTAAAACAGTCTTGCTGGCGTCTATAGCTGCAGCTGTATGGATACTTACCTAAGAGTAAATCAGAACTGAATTTTATTACTTTATACACATCATTTCTTTCCAAAAAGTAAATCTGGGATCTGTATTACTGTCTCATCGTCTGCCTGAACTGAGCAGGAAAACCTTAGGAGATGGAGTTATTGTTGACGGTGCCTTATTTCAATTTCCTGATCTTAACTTCATCACTTCTTCCTTTCTCTCCAATACATGATAGTTTATTTTTTTATTTATTTATTTTAATAAGTTTTTATTGAGTACAAAGAAAAAAAAGGATTAAAAACATTGAACATGGTAAATCGTCTTTGACTGACATCTCAGTCTATATTGTACATTAATTACATATAATATATCTATATACAAACTATACATTTCTGGTCTCTATCTTAACTTATCTCTTTATTTGTGACCTCCATTTTTTTCCCTTCCATCTATAAAATTTATTCCATATTCAATAAAATTCTGTTTCTTCCTGATTTTTTAATCTTTTAGTTATCCTATCTAGTTCTGCGCAATACATAATTTTGTTTATTAGTACTTCCTCACTCGGTACTTCCATTGCTTTCCACTTTTGAGCAAATAGTATCCTTGCCGCCGTAACCACGTGAATAATTAAATATGTGTCCTCTTTATTTACATTTTTCTCTAGTATTCCTAATAGTAATGCCTCAGGTTTGTATAGAATGTTTTGCCTAGTCATTTCTATTGCCCATTCCCAGACCAAAGGCCAATACACCTGTGCTTCTCTACATGTCCACCATACATGAAAAAGGTGCCCTTTTCTTTTTTACATTTCCAACACATAGAAGAACATCCGTTATACATTTTGGCTAATCTGGCCGGAGGGAGACGCCATCTGCAATACATGATAGTTTAGATGCTACACAGCCTATTGTCATGGGGTCCACTTGATATGAAAACAATGTTCCATATTAAAAACATTGGGCAGTCAATTACATTAGCCTTACATTCATTCTATTGCATAACGGGGGGGGAGCAAGAAGAAATGTGTTAGAACGTTTAGTTTCCTTTTCGGAAGTTACCATCTTCCCATTACCTATTGTGCATTTAGCAAGCCATTTTTAAAAACAAGCTTGGTTTGGCAGGTGATGTCACCCAGAGATCTTGGCTAACCTCAGTAGGGCTAAGCTAAGCTAAGCAGGGACTTTAATAAGTAGTACCTGGATGGAAAAAATTCTAAGGAATTTCAGGACTGGACATAGGAAAGTCAAAGCATCTTAGAAGAAAGCAACCTCTGAAGAATGTCAGGAGACTGCAAGTAGTCCAGAATGCGGCCGCACGAGCCGTCTTGGGTCTCCCAAGACATGCTCATATCACTCCAGCCCTCCGTGAGCTGCACTGGCTACCAATTAGTCTCCGAACACAATTCAAAGTGTTGGTTATGACCTACCTATAAAGCCCTTTATGGCAATGGGCCAGGATACTTGCGGGACCGTCTTCTGCCTCATGAATCCCAGCGACCGGTTAGGGCGCATAGGGTTGGCCTCCCACGGGTCCCGTCTGTTAGACAATGTCATCTGGCGGGGCCTAGGGCAAGGGCCTTCTCTGTTGCTGCCCCAGCCCTCTGGAACCAGCTTCTCTCAGAGGTTCGTACTGCTCCCTCCCTCCTAGCTTTCTGAAAACTTTTAAAAACACATCTATGCAGACAGGTTTGGGGCGTGAGCTGCGCTCTGCCCCTGGGCCTCTGATTGTGACTGTGTGTTGTATGAATGAAATTGATTGCCTGGTTTTTACATTGTGAATTGTAGTTTTAATTGATTTGTGTTATACTTGTATTTTTGTTGTGAGCCCCCTGAGTCTTGGGAGAAGGGCGGCATATAAGTCTAATAAATCAAATCAAATCAAAGGCAAACCATTTTTTGTAACAAGTCTTAAAATGCTGAACAGACCCATCAAGCTTGAGTTGAAGCTATCTGACTGATGCTTCCTGTGGTATCTTTGGTCTTCAAATAAACAGATGCCAGGTTTTTATTGTTTGTAATGTTTTGATGTGCTTAGTTTTATACGTTTAATATGTTGTTCTAGTAGTTGTTTTAACTTCTGATTGGGAGCCACCCAGAGATGGTTGGAACATTGGTGGCTATATTAATGTTTCAAATAAATAGATTTGAGAGAAATTCAGTGCAAAAAAAAACACCATATCAATCTTTCCTGCATATATTAAATAAGACATCTAGTTTAAATTTCCCAGCCACATTCCTTAGCAGGAGTTAGCAAGGCTATTTATGGCTAGACATGCCAAGTGTTTCACTTCATTCTTTTTCAAAATAAGAGCAACTGCTAGAGAATGCAAAATGCTGAGCAATTAAACACTTTTCTTTCTACTTAATATTGTGCACCACAAGTATTTTCTAATGGGATATGAATGCACTCTATAGTATTGGGGGTGGGAGAGATACTAGATGTGTCACTCCTAGATTAGAAATAGACAATGCTTTTTTTGTAAAAAAAAAAAAAAAAAAGTGCGGGAACTCACATACATTATACAACCCGCCTTGCCTACCCTACAAAGTTCCATCCCAAAAAGGTGCCAGAACTCCATTCTGGCCTTTCCATGACAAAATAGATAAAAGGCAGAAATAGAATGAATAGGGAGACTGTGTCTAGCAATGTGTCTCCTCTTTACATTTTCAGCACCCTCCTCTACATTGTATAACTGTAATCCACCTAGAGTTGCCTTGGCAAGATGGATGGCATAGACATTTAATAAATACAAAAATCAGGCCCAACAAGACTCTTCAGCAATCTTTTCTGGACTCTACAAAGTAACAAGCCTTCAGAGGTATAAACATTGCACTAATCAACACAATTTTGCTAGTCTACATCAGGGGCTCCCAAATCCTCGGTCCGTGGACCAGTACCGGGCCATGGCATGCCAGCAACCGGTCTGCACAAACAAGTAAAGCCCCATCTGCAGGATGCAGGCAGCACACAAAACCAGGCCCCCTCCAATCCATGGAAAAACCTCTCTCCACGGAACCAGTCCCTGGTGCCCAAAAGGTTGGGGACCTCTGGTCTACATTGTTCAGTATTAAAACACTAGGAATGCAACAGGCATTAAGACTCCTGCCTAGAAGAGCAAGGCAACAGCCTTCCCTCTCTCCTACAGGAACTTTTTCTATAAGAAACTAAACAATACTGCAATTTTAGCTTCTCCTTACAAGTAAAGTTTTCACGAAGCATACACTTGGATTTCCGCACTTGGGTATGTGAACAATCAGTAGGAAGATTTGGCCATCACTGGATATCTTTACCTTTTCCCCCCCTCTGGTATTTTTTGTAATTGGCTAACAGTTCTAATAGTTTCACTAAATTAAATGAGCCAAGTTTAATAATGTAAATACTCAGCATTTTTAAGAACTTTCATCTTAATCACTGGCCCAGCATCACCCTCATTACAGATTAGATCAAGATTCTGTGATGCTTAAAGAGTAGATCAAATGAAATTAATTTAATCATGGCTGATTTCAGTGGGTTCACTTCAAGCCTGACTAAATCTTAATCCAACTCAATGTTCCTTTACAATTTCATATGAAGTTATCTTAGTATATTTTACAACTTTCAAATTGGTTAATGCATCTCCCATGTATCTGTGAAGTTCCCCGAAAGCATTTGTGTTTATGGTTAATATTTTTAGATCACGAACTTTTTAATCTTTTGCATTTATTAGCTGCCTTTGATGCAGCTAATACACTACGGTTCTGCAACCATTTATCATCATCTATGCCTTGTAGCTTATATTTTATGGCTCATTAAATTTTCTCTCATTTCCTATAAAGGAAAAAAAAAAGGAAACCAAAAGCAGTAATGGGAGGATTTGCCTATAAAAATGACACGGCATTGAAAACACTTGTATGCACATGGAATACTGCTAATTCATGTACTGCAAAGAGAGTATTTTGTCCCAGACAATGGCACTAGTTGGGAGAATGAGACCACGCAGTCTGATTAAAGCAGGAAAGAGACAGGTTAGTCTAATGGTTAAGGCACCAGGGTAAAACCCAAGAGACTTGAGTTCTAGTCCTGCTTAGGCACAAAGCCAACTGGATGATCTTGGGCCAGTCACATTCTCTCAGCCCTAGGAAAGACAAAGGCAAACCACATCTGAAAAGCATTGCTAGAAAACTACAGAAACTAATCCAGACAGTTGTCAGAAGTCATGGCTAACGTAAAGCCCGTCACCACCATTGCAGTGCAAGCTCCACACCTTTCTGAACGTCCATCATGGCATACAAGTCTGAAAGGGACAGAGCTTGTGTCATGAGAACACAACATTGTTTTGGTCATTTCATAAAAGTAGCCAGTTGCAAACCACCAGCCCCCAAAGCTCCACAGTGTCATGTTTTACAAGGTAACCCTTATGATAGCAACTCAGAACCTTCAAATATTTACCAAGTGATTCCCTGAGTTATAAGAGGCCATTTGACCAGGTAACAAAGGAACTAATCATAATCTTTCAAGCTTTGCTTCTCTTCGGCTCAAATGAAATGTACACACGAATTCAAAATGCCCAAAGAGAAACATTCATCTGGAAAATAAATGTCAGTTTTCAGTAGCTGATTATTTGATGGAAAGTGGGTTGCAGAGAAAGTTACTTTAAAACGTTTGAACAAATTGGAAATGATGGGGAAAATAAAAAAAAATCAGGGGGCTTCTTCTGCCCTCCTCTTTTCTTGTTAATGCAATCCTGCACGTTGCACAATAAAGAATAAAGGAATTCTAGCAAAAAAAAAAATCAATACTAAAATCTAAGGAGCCTTGGTGGCACAGCATCTAGAATGCAGTATTGCAGGCTGACTCTGCCCACAGCCAGCAGTTTGATCCTGGCCAGCTCAAGATTGACTCAACCTTCCATCCTTCTGAAGTTGGTAAAATGAGGACCCAGATTATTGGGGGCAATATGCTGACTGTTAACCGCTTAGAGAGGCCTGTAAAGCACTATGAAGTGATGTATAAGTGTAAGTGCTAAATTTGAAATCTTCTGCCACAGGTTTTTACCCGTTTCCAAAGTGTGTCCAAATTATGAACTCTCTTCATAGAAATAAAGAATTCCATCAAAGGAATATTTTCTGTCTTTTGTACATGCTCAAAAGCAGCAGCTATTTTTCACTCATTAAACCTTTGTGTGTGTGAGAGAGAGAGAGAAAGAGAGAGAGAAAGCGAGAAACAGAGACAGAGATGCTGAAGAATTTGTGCCAAAGGATACAGATCTGGTTGCTGTTTTATCAGAGACCTGAAATAATGTTCCATCAAGAGGGTCAAGCTTTTTGAAATATGGAAAGAGAATGATTTCTTTTTTGACCAATTCATTCTCCCCAGCTATATGCATAAAAATGTAAGCCTGCAGCATGTCGTCACCCAAGTTCCATTCCACAATCCAGCAAAATCTAGACTTTCCTTTTCCACATTCAGCCAGACTAACTCAAAATTATATTATTTTGCAAATCAGTAAAGTAAAAGGAATGACAAATTTCCCCAAAAGTTAAAAAGAATTATAATGGCTCTTAATTCTTCTCTACCATTCCTTAACTTTTAAAAACAGTTCATTCACTCCTACTCCAATCTCATTTCCAGTTGAGTAGGAACTAATGAAAAAAATCTAGCATGGAAAATTAGGGTTTTTTTCCCAAGGGAACAAGGAATGATGGGAAATACTGCCAGCTCAATTGTTTTTCATTAGCCTTGCAATAGTGGAACAAGTCTATTAATACGGTAGTATAGCAGCTGCATGCAAGTTACCACCACTAGAGGGAGCATTTAGATCACCAATACTGTAATGTCCACATTTACCTTGGCATTATTTTTGCCTAATATTCAGAATTCCTGACACTCTTACAGGCTGCTCCATGGCCATATTAATAATAAGATTATATTGACTTAATTCCAAGTATCATTGGAGGAAAGCCCACATAATAGACCTGCTTAGTGACATACTGAAGATCTCATGCAACATTACCCTTCATAAAGAGCGCCTGACAACCTTCTTGTGTTGATTTCAGCTGCACAAATTAAACCGTTCTCACTGCTGCACTGAGGAAACACCAGCCATTCACAATTGCATTGGTCTTCACAGCAAAAGATGAAGATTGCTGTGCAAAGCTTGACCCACCCACAAGCAAGTGGACTAAATTAATGGGTTTTGGTCCCAATACTTACATTATGCATCAATGCCTTCTTCCAAATCTTTAGCTTCTCAATCTAGTCTACCACCCTCAATATTTCTGATGGCCCCAAAGAACTAAGTGCCATTCACCTTTTAAGATCAGCCAAGGTGAGCTAGACATGGCCAGCCACTATGACACATTCATACTAGAACCAATTTTAATGCTTAAATAACCAATGCCAAGACTAGGTGATGCTTAAGCAACAAAAAACAAGATCCATTTTTACTTAGGTACTTTCATAGGCATATAATTATCAAGTTTTGCTCTAGAATTTTTACCAGCATAAATTGTTCCACAGCTCCAAGACTTCCCAGATTTGTGAGAATGTCCAAGAGCTAAGGGATCCAATCCTTATAGCATTTTGCAAGGATGCTTGAATATCACTACCGGTATTTATGTATCACTTTGCCCATCGCATTTTTTGCAGCAGTTAGTGTAAATGCATTTGAGGCAAGAAAATGTCAATTAATAATTGACATTACTTCCAGATGATCTCAACCTTAGTCATTCAGAGTAATGATGGGCCACCCTCTATTTTGTTAAGAGAAGTAGGTAATTATTGCAGAGATGAGTGTGGGGAGGGTAGACATAGGCTGGAGAGAGAGAACAAGGAGTTCACAGCTAATCGCTCACTTTTTATAGCAGTAAAATCAGTAGGACTGAAAAGACTCTCATGTACAGTGGGTAACATGTAGTCCTCCATCTCCTTTCTGAAACATTCCGATTATGATTGTTAAAAACTGGTGATCTTCAGCTATTTTGAAATAAACAGGAGGAAAAAACAGTAAACTCTAAAACAGGATTAATAAAAGGGATCATACTCTCATCCACCCGCAAATCAAGTCCTATGCCTATGATATCAGAGTGTTTATACTTACAGAATGACCACCCACTGCTCAAGTCACATAAAAACATCTCTAAACATTCACATGTAACTATTTATCCAACATCTTTAGCTGAGGCTATTTTTGTTTGATTAGAACCTGCCAGTATAAAGATGGTGATGTTTAACTACTTTTAAGGTAGGATTACTTTAGAATTAAGAGCACTTTAAGTGGAAACCAATAGATTATGCTTGATTCTCTAATTTCTCACCATACTGGAATGCAGCTAGGTTAGCCATCCTATAGAGCTCATAAACTGCCTAAGCCATGTGTTCAATTTGCTTTAATGTGTTGTATCAGCCAATCTTGCTTAAATCAGTTAACAGTTATGCAAATCAATACCTAAAAATAGCTGTCAGCCAAATGCACTAAGATTTGAGAACCCAGCAGAAATAGTCAGGATCAACTTTACCTTTACCTCACAGGGACCAACACTAGTGGTCAAAGCTTGGTTTTTAAAGGGAGAATGTCATCGTTATATAAGATCAGGGAGCTACTTTCCAACTACGAACAGCAAGCCTACTCCATTTCTTCTATTTTGCAGCTATTGGAAGAACTGTTTTCCACAATGCCTTCCCTTATCAAAATATTAAGACATGACTGTACAAGGTATGAAGAGATTGAAAATCTGCAGGTACTAATTTTATTCAGAAAACATATCAGATTCTTAAGACACTGCATAGCGTCAGAGGTATTCCCCCCCCCCCATTTCAAGATGCAAGATCCAAAATTACATAAAATAGTATTACCTGTATGCTGGGGTGTTTCAAACAGATCTTTCATGTTCCCTTCCAATCAGTTCATTTATTACTAAAGCTTTCAATAAGCATCTACTGTTATTTAACAGGACATATACCATTTTAGAAAAAGGACAGTAGGAAATGCTTTAAAAACTCTTCCAAAATTTGTTATAAAGATTAGTATATACCTTCATCCTCTATATTTAGAAATTATATTTATGTCCATGTAAATCTGGATAAACAGAAGTTTTTAAAAAACAAAAACCAAGGTTTATTTTTTTTCCTTAAAATATGGTTAGTGCAAATCTAATTATGTGAAGTCTTCATCCAAAAGGTAAATGGGGTGGGTGGGAAATCCAGTCATCTTATAGCATTTCACTCCAAATCATAATCTTGAGGAAGACTGGATAGTTTTATAGCTACCAGAAATAATTATAAAGGTTTTTTTTTTTAAAAAACTATAAAAGTTAGGATTAATGCCAGTGTTATTCTGCTTTCTCAAACTCAGCAACCTGAAAATGTGAATTGGTCAGAGTCAAGATTCTTTCCCCCCCCCCAAAAAAAAAGATATTTAAAAAATCCCACAAGAACTGCAAAAACATTGGTGTAACAGGCACTTAAGAACTGAGGGCTCTCACAAAAAGGGAATGTTATTATTGATCACATCCACTTTTTGTGTGTGTGTTGTGTGTAACTTTCCATTTCAGCCACCTGGGGAGATTTACGCTGCTTAGGAGACTCATGATTTCAGTGGTGTCCCCTTTTGTGGAAAAGATGAAAGCAGCATCACGCCATCGCGACACTAGCCCTCTCCCTTTCATATATGCTGCATCCATCACAATTCACCTACAAAAAGGGTGGAGCCTTAGCACCATAACTGCTTTTAT
Organism: Bothrops alternatus; assembly: GCA_034064705.1. Classification (NCBI taxonomy): domain Eukaryota; kingdom Metazoa; phylum Chordata; class Lepidosauria; order Squamata; family Viperidae; genus Bothrops; species Bothrops alternatus. Next base: position 23,641,082 of record JARGCV010000052.1, on the reverse strand, counting down.
TATTCACCCATTGAGAACAGTCCTGCATAATTTGCAAGCCTGAGATTCAATATTCTCATGCTCCAGTAGTGCAAATGGAAAATTTCCAGGTCTAGGACACTCTTTGGTTGTGTACAGGAAATCTTTCTTCTCTTCCCTGCACATAAACCATCTTGAAACCACTGCTTGCCACTTGGAATCAGTGGGGCTCGTAAAGCAGCAATCTGCAGAATCAACTGGTTTTTCCAGGAGATTCCACATCAGCTGGGAATTTGGACACCAAGAAAAGCCCTAAAGGACAAAATACCCTCCTTTGAGTATGAAAAAGCTTCAATCCTGAAAAGGGTGATTTAAAAAAAAAAAAAAGAGGTGTGTGTTTGAGGAATTTAAAGTTTTGTGCATTTTTGAAAGGCGGATTATCTGGTAAATACACCTAGGATTTCTATTTTATGTAAGTTGGATTCTTATCAGCGTACATTTTTTGATAAGACACATCTGACTCTTGCTTTGAGATCAACCCCAACCAAATAACAAGTCAACCAGCTTGGACAGTTCATCTGCACTTATTGTTAGGAATTTTTTAATTGAGAATTGGCTTGTTAGATGGAACTTCTTCCTACCCATCCCCCCCACCCCCACCCCAATTTTTACAAGCTCCCACACCAACTGGGATGCATGTCAGTCCCAGGAGCTGAAAGGAAACAAGCAAACACCTTAAGGCTGCATCATACAAGCTAAACCAAAAAAAAAAAAAAAAATACTCATCCAGCCAAAACTGGGCCACCTTTTGGAAAACGGCAACTTATTATTTAACAAGGAAATCTATTTTCAGATAAGCTTCTATATTTTCACACATTTTCTTTCTGGGGTGATGATGCATGGTCAAGCAGCTTCACTGAACTTTGAATGGGGGAGGGGCAGAAGTGAGAAAGTCCCTCCCCTCCCCCGGCAACAGAAGGCTGAGAATCAGAAAGAAGACACGTTTTCACAGTAAACCATAAATAAAAGTGCAGCAAGTGTTCAAGTAGGCTAACGGGGCTATGTGGACAGCGTGGAGTATTGGTTTTGGTCATCTTTTGGAGGCTCTGCGAGGGTCCCTCCCATTACTAATTGTGCTTTGGAAGGGACGAGCGTTATTAGAGTGCACAGGTGTGAGAGGAGCGGGACCCCGTCCGCCAGACCTCCCAGAACCTGCATAGGTGGGGGGGGCATGATTGTAAGCAGTTGACAGCTCCGGTCCAGTTGGCAAACCATTTCCTAAAAAAAAAAAAAGGAAACAATTTAAAAAAATTATCTGCCATCAGACTTTCTGTTTTCTCAGGCCTCACGTCTTTAGCAATGAAGACTGCTAATACTCAAAAGAGCCTGTTCTTAACTAGGGAGCATTTAGCCTTAAGTCGCTGAGAGCTGGTGAAATCACCAATGGAGACCACAAAGTCTCAAGAGAGAGCTTGGCATGCAATGGTAATCAATGCACCAGAAAAACAAGCAGCTGACAGTTTTAGTGACGTAGCAGGATCTTGGGAGAGTTCTGTATAATGCACATAATTCCTGCTAATCTATAAACAGGCACCAAATTTAGCGAAAGAAGTTAACGTAACAATCACCATCTAAGTCAGTGTTTTCTAACCTCGGCAACTTTTGAAGATGATGGACTGGGGAATTCTGGGAGTTGAAGTTCACACATCTTAAAAGTTGTTAAAATTGAGAAACACTGATCTAGACCAATTGAAATGTACGTGATGGTGCAAAATCTTTTAACTTACCAGGAACATTTGGCTGCACAGATTTGTTTAGCAAAGTTTTGGGGTTCTTTATTTATTTATTTATTCAATTTCTGTTAGCTGCCCATTTCAGTCAATGATTTGGGGGGGGTCATTAAAAATGACCCCAGGGCTGGGGAGATAAAGTATGCTTGCTGTTTAAATTCTGTACAAAATTTGCCTTTAATTATTACAGTTAATCTAGGAGCAAGCCAAAGTTAACTGCAGTTTCTTATCTTTGCTTTTTAAAACCAACCACAATTTAAATGAATGCATCTTTCCACATAGCCATTCAATGCTTTCTCCTACTTCCATACGCTTACTTACCAGTTGGCCCAAAAGTACAATTACCCAAATTAGCTGACAGGATGGAATTATTAGCCGGCTCACCCTGTGCCTTGGGGGGAAAAAATGCAAAGGGGAAAAAAAAACATCATGAAAACAAACCATTTTTCCTTGAAAAAGTTATTTCCCCCCCTCCCTTTGCTTATTTTAAAAGCCAGTTGTTCCCATAAAGATGCAAAATACACTGCCACGAAGAAAGACCCAAGAAAAACCTAGCTTAAAACTGCTGACAGCAGACCCCAGAATGGAGCTGCATGTGTGACAAACCTACCGCTTTACTCGACTGCCCAGGATGATCTGAACTGGGTTCACTAAAGTTGGGCACTTCTGAGTACACCATGCAGAACCTGTACAGAAAAACACACTCGTGAGAGAATGAAGTTTCTTGCCGCAACTATTTCTGCAACCTCTATCCATTTTCCAGCAGTAAACCTCGAGGCAGCCAAGAACGGGCCACAAGACGACCAATGAGAAATACGGTACTCAGACCTGATGCTTTAGCTTATCCAAAGTTCAGGCTCGGAGAAAACTAAAGCCCGTAAAAGTGGCTTCCAAGTTTGCAATTCTAAGCTCACCATTTCTTCTTCTGTAGATTAGATGCCCATATTTAACATTCTAATCATTTCTGCGGAAGGATAACACAACCAGGGCTGCAACCCTTTTGTACGTTTCCCTGAGAGTGAGATCTACTGAATCGTGAATGCCTCACTTGTATGAAAATGTGCCTCGATCTGAGCCCTACAGAGAAGACACAGTAAGGCCACTGTACAACAAGTTCAAAGAGAAGTGTTTGAGATCAGTTAACATTCCAAATGCATTAAGTGCACCCAAAATTCTGCTCTTTAAAACCTCCTCTTCCAAACAACTATATTTTGAGTCTGAGTCCCCTGTGGGATAGAATCGGCTAAGTGACGTCTTGCTCAGCAGACTGGCAAATCCGAAACAAATGCAGTTCAATCTCTTGGCGTCACTTAGCCTCCCCAAACTAAAATCAGATAGCCACCTATTTCAGAAATGTACACTAATCTTCTCTAAATCCAGATCGTCAGGTGATCAGCCCTGGTTTTGCTAAAATATACCGAACCCTATGCCATTTCTATTTGCAACACTTATTTTCTGTTCATTTTTTTCCCTTTATGACAACATCCTACAAGTTTCAGAGACCCTTTGGATGTTTTGCTTTAATTAAAAAAAAATGGAAGCAGAAATAGTAGAAGGTAATGGACTGTGAATAATCAGAGATCACATTGCATAAATTAGGCTACGAGTATAATCACATAAAGGCCACTTAACATTCCAACTGCTAGAACTATGCTCTAAATATCCCTATCTATTCTAGCCTGGTTCACAATGCATGATTATCACAGAATGACTGGAAGATGAATTATGGACCAATTATTCAAAAGTTTGAGTGGGGTCACTAACACATTAATCCTCATTTATTGAATATACATAGCTAGCCCAATTCACAGAAAACAGAGCTAAAAGCCAAGAATTCTTCCACTGTATCTGACACAACGCAAGGAGAAACAAACATTTTCAGTAAATCTTCGAAACAGGGCTAATAAGCCTTTCATGATCATCTAATGCTCCCAATCATCATTCAAGATGAACCAGCCCCTGAAGTTAAAAAAAAAAATCTGAACTGGTTCAGTTATTTGCTTCTAAAGGTTTATTACAAGTCTCAATGAACAGCCTACTTAAAGTTGATAAATGCTAGACAAGCCAACAGTCTGACTCAGGACCCTGTAGATCTGAGAGACCTTAATTAGAACCTAAAAGATTCTGCTACACAGAGGGGGAAATTTACCTTTACACCCCTAGAGAGGCTGACTCCTCCAGGACAGACTGGAGCTCAATACCAGAGTAGGATGTGGAAGCTCGCATTGCGGCTGCCTCTACCGTACCTGGCCTGTGGATAAATAGAGGACTTCAGATTTTCGTGCTCCAAGTCCTTGACAGTGACAATGTCTTAACCCAACAAAAGGCTAAACTTACCTGCTTAAAACTATACTCAAAAGACAGAAATTATGCTAGATGGGAAAGATTGATCCAGATGTCATTTCTTAGTACTGAAGTTGAAGTTCCTAAGTTCTATATTCCTCCACCCCACTTTCAGGCAGAATAAAACCAAATAAAGTTGGATCAACACCACGGAGGAAGAGTAAACAGCAGAGACACTTTTCCTCTTAAGGCCCAGACTTTGCCTTACCTATCAGGTTTCAAACAATGAACAGATTATGTGCAAAATGAGATACTCACTCCCCAATTTTTTGCAGGTCACCTCCCCTTCCGGTATAAAGTGTAAGGCATCCTTTCCACAGAGAGGCATACCTAAGCAAGGAAACACATGCAGCATTATGGAATGGATGGAATCCAGGAGAGAAGCAACCTGGAATTAAGGAAAAACTTCCTAACAGTGAGGACAATTAACCAGTGGAACAGCTGGCCATCAGAAGTTGTGGGTGCTTCATCACTGGAGGTTTTTAAGAAAAGACTGGACAACCACCTGTCTGAAATGGTACAGGGTTTCCTGCCTGAGCAGGGGTTGGACTAGAAAACCTCCAAAATCCCTTCCAGCTCTATTCTGATTGAACTATTAGACACTAGGAAAAAATGGACTGACGGTGCAAGTTTTATCAGAATAAAACATAAGCCATCACTCATAAAACAAATGCCATCACATTTATCGTCACACTCTTTAAAACTGGACAGAACAATAAAAAATACACTTGAAGCACTGAAATGTTACACCTGGATTTGCCTTATATTGTTGACTTCTATACTTTGGTTGTAATTAAGAACCAATTGGATAACTTTATTTTATCAAGTTAAAGAATTAAAACAACTGACATTTGCATTGTGGTTCCTATTTCTACTTTATGCCTCCGTTTGGCCCTTGAGGCTCATAATTCAACAAAATAACTTTTTACCAAGATTTCACTGAGGCTGATAAAAAGATACAAACTGCTTCTAAAAATTAATATCACTTCTAAAACTTTTGCACAGATAGCCAAAGTGTTGCATTATCAATCTTTAAAGAAGTTAACCATCTCTTTGTGTGAGTCACGTATTACTTCTGCTAAAATGCAAATAGAAAGCAACTCTAATATGGTATTGTGCCAAGTTGCCACATGAAGAGCTTACAAATTAGCCTAAGGGTAAAATCTAGTTGCACAATGATATAGAAGCAAGTCTTGCATTATTGTTCCCAAGTAAGCAGCCATGACTCTGTTTTACACTTAAGCCAAAGAATATGTTCCAGCCTCATTCAGGATGTATCATATTTGCATCCAAGCCTCTGTCCAACGTATGCTAAATGTGTAAATGGGTGCAAGGTTATTCCATTTCATCGCAGCTGCAGATTATAAGGCCAGTTATACTGGAAGGAATAGTTTTATGTCCTGAGCAGGATATCATGAACTTGATAGACAAAAAGGTCCAAAGACAAATCACCCCAGTTTAACTACAAACTACTTACTGAATGAGTCTTACTAGTGGGTAATTGTAGTCTAATATGCAATGAGAAAACGTATCAGGAAACATGTACTAGACCAGCGGTTCTCAACCTGTGGGTTGCGACCCCATTTGGGGTCGAACGACCATTTCACGGGGGTCGCCAAACAACGCAGTCCGCCATTTTTTCCTTTTCCCCTCGGCCAGCGCAGGGGGCAGCACCGCGCATGCGCGGGGTAGTACTGTGCATGCGCGATGCGGGCCGTCGCGCCCCACATGCGCGATGCGGGTCATCGTGCCGCGCATGCACGATGCGGGCTGCCGCACCATGCATGCGCGATGCGGGCCGCCGCGCCGCGCATGCGCGGTGAAGGTCGGGGTTGCACCGCGCATGCGTGGCGCAGGTCGAGGTCGTGGCCTGAAAAAGGTTGAGAACCGCTGTACTAGACCATTCTAATTGAATGAGCAGCCACAGGGGCAAGTGTCAATTAGCAGAGCTGTGTGCTGAATTGGATTCAAGTAAAAAAAAAAAGATCCGGAGCATGGGAAGGTGCCAATACAATTCCAATCAGCAATTCCTTAAAACCACTTCCTTTCCTCCGATTACACAAGAATAACTGTGCAAAACTGACCAAAGGCTTTTGAAGAAGAGTGGTGTTACCGGCAACCAGAGTTGTATTTATCACTGCCACATCACTGATTTTCTAAGCTTTTTAAAAGTTTTTCTTCTACTCAAAACATGTCATCGTTACAGGTATTGTGCAAGAAGAGCTACCCTATTGTGTCCATAAATTCTTCTCAGGAAATTCATAGCTGATGCAGTTTGGCCAGGATATACATTGTTGTGTATTTTTAATTTCTAACATAAAAAAACAAAGACAAGTTCAAGCAATTAATTATAAAAAGTCACTGAAAGTCAAACTCACTGGAATGTGATGAAGTAGCTTCAGTCCTTGTTTTTAATACTAACTGGCAAATAATTCAACAAGGCCTGAAACCTGTTAGCTATCTTTAGACTGAATTTGACACAAAAAAATGCAGGATACCTATAATAAATTAAGATGATTTATTGCTAACTATTAATTGTGTCTCTCTCCATTTTAAAATAAGCCAGCTTTCTCAGTAATACTTGATGGAGGCTCTCTAACACAGCGGTTCTCAACCTGTGGGTCGGGACCCCATTTGGGGTCGAACGACCATTTTACGGGAGTCGCCAAACAACGCAGTCCGCCATTTTTTTCCCTTTTCCCCTCGGCCGGCGCGGGGGGCAGCACTGTGCATGCGCGGGGTAGCACCGCACATGCGCGGGGCAGGTCGGGGTCGCACCACGCATGCGCGGTGCAGGTCAGGGTCACGGCCCGAAAAAGGTTGAGAACCGCTGCTCTAACAGAAGAGGCAGATATAGCCAGCTGCAACAGGAACAATGTGTTACAAATCACATTATATCAGATCTCAATCCTTTACTATATCTTATTTCAAAGGAGCATTCTACCAGTATATCTAAGCAATCAGAGCCATTTACAGTCTGTGTAAGACTCCAAAGAATTGCCCTTATTTATAAAAAAAAAAAAGTCTGAAAAAAGTTCGCCTTACAGGGCCTGTTTTAATGAAGATGCTGGAGGGAGGAAGCCTTGAATTTTCAACTCCATAAGAAACCCTACTTTGGGCCAGCTCAGAGACTGAAAAATGAGGTGTAAATTTAAAAATAGCAGTGAGATCCACAATTTACAAGAGTGGGTCACAGAAGTACCAGCAAGCAGGAGGTCTTGTCCAAAGGCTGCTTCGGGGGTTGGTCTTTATTGGGAAGCCATGCAAATAAAATTTATTATCATGGTCTTTTTTTTAGAAGCTCAGGAAGTTAGACAAGGTGTTGAGAGCATCACAGTCCTGGTAGTGCAGTGGTTAGAATACAGTCCTGCAGGCTACTTCTGCTGACTGCCAGCTGCCAGCAGTTCAAGTCTCACCGGCTCCAGGTTGACTCAGCCTTCCATCCTTCTGAGGTCGGTAAAGTGGGGAGCCAGTTGGGGGCAATATGCTGACTCTGTAAACCACTTAGAGGGCTGTAAAGCACTGTGAAGTGCTTTAGAAGTAAGTGCTATTGCTATTAGCCACAGGCTATGAAGCTGAGCACCACCAAATACCTTGTTATCTCCCACCCTCTGCAGAAAACAGCAGGTTTTTTCCCCTTCAGTTATGCGGAAGTCAAAAATTATCTTCCACCTAAACTACTCTATCTACAGAGCAGATATGAACTCAGAGAGTGGTTGTGATCCGTCCTCCTGCTGGTAATTAAGAAGCGAAATCTTCCTTAGATCAAGCTTGACTCTTGCTGATTTTAGGACATGCCATGTTGTTTCCTTGGCAACAATACCAAAGTTGTTTCCACTGCTTTCTTCCTATAAGATAAATAAATCTAAATATGCTTCCTTGGTTTCTGGCCCAAAATTTTCCCAACAGCCTCCCATCCAAATAGTTACCTTATCTGACCATGGCTTGTTTGTTTTTCCCAGATCAGAAAAAGTCAGTTAAGTTCTGCTATCTGGATATCTCTCACAAGTCTTGAGCATTTCCCAAGTCTGAGTTCTATTACTGCAATGCTCAGCTTCGCTCTTGAAGAGGAAGGACAGAAGGGGGAGAGAATAGCTTTGCTTCTCCATTGTAGGAAAGTCAACCCACTTCTACAAAACGGGCACAGAGACAATCGGGAATACTGGGCAGGTCTCCTGTTTTCTTAAGCCACCCTTCCCAACCCATTCTCTCAAAGTATCACCACCTGCAGCCAACTTGATCAGAGGCCATGTTGGTTGGAAAACCGGAAGTCATAAGGTTGGGAAAGGCTACTTTGAGAGGTCAGTCAAGGCTAACGTGTGGTTAAGAAAGGCTTCACTGCCCTACAGCAAGCCAGAGACAACACTTTTGTTTATATCTGGGTCAATCATATACAAAGCACTGTGTTGACACAGAGAGGGCAGACCAGTGGAAAGAGTGAACCCTTCCTGTACCTGCCACTTACCCTCAGAGGAGCTGATCTCCTGAACTAGTTCATGGGAAGCAAACAATGAGGGGACAGGTGCTTTTCCAAGAGACAAAGTGGCAGAGGGGGGGGGCTTTCCCCCTGTTAAAGGGATCAAGCAGTAGGGGATGGGAACAACCTTGAAGTATTATCAACAGGCATTTGTGGGCTAAATGTGGCAAAGGGATGAGCCAGCCCAATAGTTCTTCCTATGTGCAGTATATGATTGAAGCAAACCCAGTTTAGAGAAAGCACAACCAGTTTGCTGTTCCCACTTTAATGGCAGCCTTGCAAGAGAAGAATTCCTGTTCCCATTGCCCTCTTTTTTTCCAGAATAGATGGTAGTCACAGCTGCTCCAGTGCTAGTTTTACCTAGTCCCATGTTCAGGAACACTGCCTTCCAAGTAGCACACAAGCTGCTTCTAGAGCAAACAAGCCAGGCTGAGCTCAGCCTGGCATCATCCTTATTTTTTGCATTACGTACCCTTTGGTCAACCGAATAATATCACCTGGCTGGATGAGGCTGCCAAGCTCATCCCACACAGAGATGGTGATGCTTCCTGTCTTGTCAGCTACTTTGCACGCCCTGACCTCATGTCCATCTTTGGTTTTGGTAACACGCCCTACCAGGAAACAGCAAAAAAAAGAGAGAGAGAAAGAGAGAGAGAGAATAAGAATGCAAATAAGGTAGACTTGAAAGAATGACCCAATAAAATACAAGCTGTCACCATAATTTATTTTCCTGTAAATATGAATTAGGAAATTAACTATGGAGTTAAAAGCTTTGGAATTGATTGCAGAAAAATACTAAAATAAAAATAGAAACAAGATCCCTAAAAATGTGGAAGGGGTCTATTTAAAAATAGGACTTTTTTTTTTTTAAAGGGTGGAGCACACTACCAGTGGGACTTCCAACCCTTTCCCTGAAAAGTGACCACGTGTCCCAAACTCAAACACACACAGAGACACAGACACACACACATGTAGCTTCTTAGTTGGAAGAGGGAAAAGGAAAGATAGGAACGGGGGCGGGGAGGAGAGAATCGAGGGAGGAAAACAATGAATGCGATGGTTCCAAGGGATCCCACTTACCTATCTCCAGTACAATAAAGACGACATTTAAATTTTTCAGTCCGGGCTTTATGTCTTTTATGAAGAGGTATGTTTCGTTTGCCATGCTCATGCTACTTGTTCAGGAAGAAGACACGGGCGTTTCGGGGACAGAATGAGCGGGACAAACCATCCCTTTCCCAGCGGAGCACTGGGTAGAAGAGGGCAGCCGGGGACCGGGATGTGAGTTTGACCAGCTTTTCAAAAAATAAAAATAAAAAAAATTATATGTACAGCTGGGGGTGGAAGGGGCAGAAGGCGTTTGTTTTTTTTTAAGAGACAAAAGCACGCACAGCAACCGTCCCTTTCCTGTAGCTCAAACTGGTTGAACTCTCCAATCGGGGAGAAACCCCTGATCGCAGATCAATCTAAAGCCGGGTTGGGGTTAGCAGCCTGAGCCCTGTGATTTATACAGGCAGAGTTTGGCCGGCTTCAGCTGCGACTTCCGCCCCTGCCGGTGGAAGGAAAAAACCAGTCCAGCATTCTCCTCCTCCCTGCTTCTTACAGCGCTTAGCTCCACCGAAAAACGAGGGAGAAAAGAAAGCGGAGCGCTTTCTCTTGTTCCTTGTTATTTTACAACCACTAAGGTGCTTTCCTGCTCCTTGTTCACACACACACACACACCCCAGCCGAGCACCCCAACCCTAGAAAAGCAAGCGCAGTAATTTCATTCCCCACACGCAAGCCAGCTCCTTTCGCAAACGCTCCCCTCTATGGAAGGCAAGCATGTGCCGCATCGCGCTTTTATAGCCAAGCGGACTGGTCCATTTGCGCCTCACGAGGGGAAGGGAGAAAAGAGTGTTAAGGATGGCACACGGAAAGCAGAGAACGGAGACGCTGATTGTCGGTTCAGTGGGCAGCTGCTGAGTCTTATCAACCTCGCATCGTATGTTATCCGTGTTGTAACCAACCAGCGCCGGAGATATAAAAAATAGGACGGGGCCTACCCAAGCGAAATGGTACCGTCCAGTGGACGCGGGATGGAACTGAATGTGACAAAGTGCCTCGTGAAAGGAGCCGATTGGTCGGAGGAGATTCTTTTGTCCTCTGACCTAGAATATTTACTCCTGTTCGTCGCTGTCCACACCTTCTTTTCCTTCGGCTTTCAGGGGCGAGTTGAAGCTCGCCTCGCCCGAGGACAATGCTCTGTTCTCATCGGGAGCTTCCCGGAATGGCGGTCTCTGGCTTTTTCACATGCCGCTGATTCCTTCACAACCCTTTTCAAAAGAAGGGTGCCGTCCAACCTGCGCGCGCCAGGATTAACCCCCTTATTTGTCGCGTATAGTAAAACATGTTTTTTCCCCCCAAACTGGATACGTTTAAAACTGAGCAGAGTAAGCAGCAAATCCCATTTGTTCCGGATCTAGGAAAGCTGAACGCTGGAGATAACCGAGAATCTTAGAAGGGACTGTAATTGACCGTGGTGTCTTGCAGCCTGAAAGCTGCACTTCTTTTTCAGGCGGAAAAGAATATTTGAGCGCGTTACTTTCAAAGATCAGTGGTCCCCGACGTGGTTGATGGGCTTATTTCTCGGTAGCTGTGGATAAATAGTGTAATTTAGATCAGCGGATCTTTACTTGGAAAAAGAGGCATATGTAGTGTACAGTCGAGCGTGTAATCATTCAGTTTATTAAGTGCCTCATAAAATACATTTCTCCAGGCTTAAAACACCTGGAGAAGTTACAATTGTGGGTATTAGAGCTTATTCAATGTGTAACTTATAAAAGACACCGATAGTTAAAGTGAAGTATATATACCCTGTAATTTCACAGAATTTATCTGAAACCAAACAGTGCTGTATTCTTGTGCTTCCTGTAGTTTTTCCTCAGCACTTTTTATGTGCAAGCAATATTGAACATGTATAAAATGCTTAGATACCAGTAAAAATGTCTCAACAACCTTACATCGTTCACTGAGAAGGCATTGCTGTATATAAATACCTCTTCCCTGATAAGCCCCGTTGGATTTTGCAATTTTTTCTACAGAACTGACTTAAGAGAATTCCACAGTTAATCCTAACAAAACAAGCATTTTTGACCACCTTTCCTGCTAATCCACTCTGTAGTTCATACAATTTGGGATAAGTTTCATTTTCTTTAAAGTGTTTTAGATTTAGATTTTAAAGAGGTACAACAAGCAACAGGAATGAAATTTGAATTGGTAGAAATATGGTCACCTGTTTATTTGATATGATTTTATTTTGACTCAGGATGAATTGCATCCAAGAATACTGTAAGAATATCTCTACCTAATCTAGGATTGCCACACCCAAAAAGGACAGCTTGGAGTAATAAAGAAGCAGATACACCCTTCAGCAGATATTTTCTTTTGGATCAAGGCCAAAAGGCAGAAAATTACTTCCTTTGTTCAGTATGAGGAAAAACTTGGTGGTCAGTTCAGAGATTGCAAACTAGACTAGATTACAGGTAGTCCTCAGTTTATGATGGCAATTGAGTCCAAAATTTCTGTTGTTAAGGAAGACAGTTAAAGGCATTTTGCCCCAATTTACGACCTTTCTTGCCACAGTTGTTAAATGAATCACTGCAGCTGTTAAGTTAGGAACAGTTGTTAGGTGAACCTAGATTGCCGTTGACTTTGTTAGAAGGTCGCATAAGATGATTGCATGATCCCAGGATACTGCAACCAACATAAATAGGAGTCAGTTGCCAAGCATCTGAATTTTGATCGTGATGGTGGGAATGCAACGGTCATAAGTGTGAAAAATGGTTATAAGTCACTTTCTTCATTGCCATTGTAACTTCAAACGGTGACTAATTGAACTGTTGTAAGCCGAGGACTACCCTTTTACATCCATTCAATTTATGGATGAGGATAAAAATAACTATGCAGTCCTACTTTTTCTTAATTACATGGGTCTGATTCACTAAGTGATGGCTGAATACACACATGTTCTCAATTTTTAAAAAATCTTCATATATAATTGCAGATCATGGTTTGTTTAATCTTGTTTTGATGAGTAAACCAAAAGCATGTTAGTTTGCTTAACATGCTAGGCCAAAATCTTATAAATTAACAATGGGATATTGTGTATGAATCCAGCCAAAATTCAGCTCATAATATTTATAGGAATATTCCTAGAAAAAGCCATTGTTTAGAGGAACAGTTACTATTTTCTTCTTGGAAAAACAACATACTTCTATCCATTTTAATTATGATGCATATTCATAATTTTATGTGAAGCAAATGTCAGCTGTAATGCATTTATTGCTTATTTGATTTCCAACTGATTACTATTTTGAGCAGGTTTATATGGCCACATCCTTGTTCCATACTAAAGAACTAATTGAAGCATTCAGTTAAACAAATCCTCCATTGAAAGGATCAGTTTTCCATTTATATGACATTTCTAACTGTGTATCTTTAGGCACGAGTTTTGAGTATATTGCCTTGATTGAAGAGAGGAGTACGGGATCTGTGATCAGGTCCATAGGTTTCTTCCAAATAAATTCCGTTTATTGAATCAAATGCTGCACTGAGATCTATAAAAGTTGTAAATAGTTGGCTCTCTTTAGCTGTGTAGTTTTCAATAGGATAACATAAATTGAAACAGCTATGGATTAGGGTCAGGGTCAGACTGATTTAATGTAGGGATGATGACTTATTATGAACTTGTCCCATTGTTTTCTTTGTATCCATTTGTATTAGTTTTATATTCTGATATGGTCAAATAACTAAATAAAGTTTCTATTCTATTCTACCCGTATGAGCTGAAGACTTTACTTTTATCTGACTAGTTTGACTTTGAAACTCCTTGAAGAGCTATTCTAATATTTCTTAATCAAGGCTATTATTTTAAGTGACATTTTTAATTGTCCTGTTTTTTTATTGTATACATTAGAATATTGGTGCTAATATATATTAGCATAAAGGATTTCAGTCATTTTTCTTTCTTTCAAGTTGATCCATTTATATAACCAAGACATTTAAAACTCTTTAGGTCGAGTTTTTCAAACTTTATTCTACAGTGATCTGCAAGGATTTGATGGGATTCCATAATAAAGGATTTTTTTTCCCCCACCCAGACACCACCAGTCATCTGTCTCTAAAGCTTTGCCTCTAGGAGTTCTGGAACATTATTTATTTATTTATTTACAGAACTGTTGGGTTCCACATCATCATCAAGTTTGAAAATTCTGATCTTGATTGCTTGGCACAATTTGATCTTTTAAATCATTGGGGATTTTTTTAAAAAAAAAAACTTACTGTAGAATTAATTTCTAAAAGAAGTACTAAATTCCTGAGAGATGAGAAGAGAGTGGCAAAACTTTAAAGATTACAAAAATCCAGCACAGGATAATCAAACGGTGTCTGGGGCTGTAACATTTTAATAGAGAAAGTGTTATTCTTAAAAACATAGACATGATTTCTCCACATAGAAAATAAATACATTATAGAAAAGAACTAGAGTGGTAATAAGAACCAAACCCTCTTCTGGGATTTCCTGGGTGTATCTGAAATTAACTTCTCTGGACCTAAAGGGACCAGCTGACACTTCTGATTGTGCTTTGCAGACATAACCCATGACACCCCTTGCACTTCACAATACATGTTTGGAGTAGTGATGACTTCGAAGCCCAAAGCCTCAGAGGGCATATGGGGAGTAAAAGCCTTGAGATACCAATCACAATGGGTTAAAGCACTGAGTCCCAGAAAGAAAACTAAAGACTTTTTCAGCCTTGCCAGGTCATCATGTCAAGGGCTTCCAAAGGAGACAAACTGTTGAGTGACCTGGGTTACAAGCTGGGCCAAACCTTAGGAGAAGGAAGCTATTCCAAGGTAAGAGTGGCCACCTCGGCCAAATACAAGGGACCACTAGCAATCAAAATGGTGGACCGACGTCGAGCACCCCGGGATTTTGTGGAAAAGTTTCTACCCCGGGAACTCTCCATTTTGCGAGGGATTCGGCACCCACACATTGTAAGAGTGTATGAATTCATTGAAGTTTGCAATGGGACTCTCTACATCGTGATGGAAGCGGCATCCACAGACTTGCTACAAATGGTACAACAAGCAGGGAAGTTACCCTGTGCTCCCGAAGCACGAGACATCTTTGCCCAAGTTGTGGGTGCTGTGCGTTATCTTCATGACAGGCATTTGGTGCACCGGGACCTGAAGTGTGAGAATGTGTTACTTACTTCAGACGGCCATCGAGCAAAATTGACTGACTTTGGTTTTGGCAAGGAATCGCGTGGATACCCTGAACTGAGTACTACCTACTGTGGATCAGCTGCATACGCATCCCCAGAAGTGCTGATGGGCATCCCCTATGATCCCAAAAAGTATGATATATGGAGCTTGGGTGTAATGCTATATGTGATGATTACTGGCTGCATGCCCTTTGATGACACTCACATTCACAACATGCCTTGCCGCCAGAAGAAAGGAGTCATGTTCCCTGAAGATCTGCACTGTCTATCTGAGCCCTGCAAAGCTCTTGTTAGGCAGCTGCTCCAGTTCAATCCGGAATCTCGACCCGGTGTGGGACTCGTATCCAAGAACAACTGGCTGAAAGGGGACGCTTAAATTGGGTGTCCTTCCCTACCTTGCACTTGCACGAGCAGCCAGTTTATCTACTACAGGCAGCTGTTTCAAGAGGGGATCATGGGGAGAGAAAATTGGAACTACATCACCGTGGAAAAAGAGATTTCTGGGATATTGACTAGGGGAAGTAAGAGGGCAAATTGCTTTAGAGGGGGTAAAAACAGTTCAAATATAAGTTCCTCTGAAATTAAAGGGACTTACTTCCTAGCTAACGTATTCCTGACTGGATGCAGTGAGATTTTTTAAACTCTCTTTTATGCATTAGCTGTCAATCCGTGTTTGTCTCTATTTCTCTCATAGTTTCTGAAAGGGAAAGCATGTTTCCTATGCTTTAATTCAAATTTGGGAGATGTCTTTTGTGGGGAAAGAAGGAAAGTGTTGCCCACATTGACAAGGCAGAATATTCTACCCACACATACCCCAAATATTTCAAAGGATTATGATCTTCTATTTTGGATTATGCAGGATGCCATAATGCAGTAAAACTAACAAAGAAATATCAAAATGACACCCTCTACATAGAGTAGCTTAATATTTTTAAATTGTAGTCTGTGTAATTGGAGAGTGATCAGGGATAACAGCAAAATTATTTCAAGAATCCAACTCTTCCATTTGCAGAGTAAAACTAACAAATTTAGAGTTGCACATTATCTCTGATTTTCTGCTCTCTGATTTGTGCTATCCGAGACGGTAATTTTAGTGTGCTTGCATTATCAGATCCCCCCCCATGATATCAGAATGTTTACAAGTACAAACATCTAATCATCCTAGAAATATAAAATTGGATTGAAATCAAGCTCTTTACATGTCGCTAACGTTTATGGAACCAAACATTCTAAAAATAAACAGATTTACTTATGTATTGCTTAAAAAGCAAAAAAAAAAGAAGCATGTGATGCCATTCTTCTCTCTTCTCAGCATTTAAAAATATGAAATGAAAGCTAAACAGAAAAAGGCCTGAGGTCAGTTTTAGTACCAAGACTTTTCCGTTTTACATACTGTATAGAACAGTGGTTCTCAACCTTTTTCAGGTTGAGACCCCACTTGCGCCGCCCATGCGCGCCGCGACCCCGACCTGGGCGCGCGCGCGCACAACGGGCCAATCTGCGCATGCGCAGTGCGTGCGCGACGATAAAAAAAATAAAAATAAAAAAAACAAAATGGCGGACCGCGACGGGCCAATCCGCGCATGCGTGGCGCACGCACGATGGGCCGATCCGCGCATGCGCGGCGCGCGCGCGACAAAATAAAATAAAATTTAAAAAAGTCAAAAAAATGGCGGACCGCGACGGCCCGATCCGTGCATGCGTGGCGTGTGCGCGACGGCCCAATCCGCACATGCGCGGCACGCGCTCGACAAAAAAAATAAAAAAAATAAAAAAAAATTAAAAAATGGCGGACCACGGTGTCCGACGACCCCGCGAAACGGTCATTCGACCCCAAATGGGGTCACGACCCATAGGTTGAGAACCGCTGGTATAGAAGAATGCAGCTAATATGGAGAATCTTTGGAATTCTCTTAACAAGCCTAAGAGATCTGACTTCCCAACATCACATTTCATTTATTTAAGATACAGATACTCTTCGATCCACAACCATTCATTTAGTGACTATTCGAAATTACAACGGCACTGAAAAAAGTGACCTGTGATCATTTTTCACACTTATGACCGTTGCAGCATCTTCCTGGTCAAAATTTGGACGCTTAGCATCTGGCATCTATTTATTACGGTTGCACTGTCCCAGAGGTCATATGATCATATGATCACCTTTTGCAACTTTCTGACAAGCAAAGTCAATGGGGAAGCCAGATTCACTTTAACAACCGTGTTACTAACTTAACAACTGCATTGATTCACTTAACAACTGTGGCAAGCAAAGTTGTAAAATAGGGAAAAACTCACTTAACAACTGTCTTGCTTCACAAGAAAAAATTTGGGCTCAATTATAGGTCATAAGTCAAGGACTACCTATGCTTCTTGGCTACATTTCAAAATGCTTAGTTCCTGAGGATGACATGGCATCTTTTCCAATTAACACCACCAGAGTATTTGAAAATTAACAAAGCAAAGACGAGTGGAGAAATGATAAAACCAATCGTTTTATTTCTACCACCATATTCTAAAAATAAGACAACTAAAAAGAAATGTCAATGCAACTATTCTTTCAGTGTTGTATATATGAACACTAGACCAAAGTGACTCCATTTTAAGCCAGGCCAGGAGCATTTATGTTCTGCAAGTCTGGTGGAAAATTACTAAAGGAAAGTTCCAGAACATACCAGAACTGGTGGACGTGACCAAAGGAGGGTAGGCAAATGGGAGGAGAAAGGGGAAGGCCCAAACGATGTGGCGCAGCAAGAAATTCATGTATTGGGTAAAATGAGACATGTGATGTACAAAGAGTTTGCATATGTGAGACAATAAAAGGAGGGCCCAGGGATTGTTCAGGGCTCTTTCACCCCGAGAAAACCGGTGTCCTGGTTTTTCTTTATTGGCCCGTGTAGAGACCACCAAGTTGGAGCCCACTGAACCAAACCCCCGATGCTGTTCCGGGGGACTGAGGCTTAGGAAGCTTCAAGTGGTGACCCCGAATGTAGTCTGAAATAAAACATGTTTTTAGGTCTCTTAATTTAAACAAAACTAAAGGATTAAGTTGGATGACTCTTCCAAGGATAGAGGTACTGAATGTGGAGCCCCAACAAAAGACTGTGTTGTTGCTGCTGCATTTTGTGCATTCAGGTATCAGCTTAGTTTCTGGAGCATAAAGAGAGCTTCTGCTCTGTTTGTGCTTTTTCACAGAGTTATTCTCTAACACCTTAAAGATCAGTATCAATGTTTTGAATTGGACTGAGAAGTAAATGGCAGCCACCAGAACTGATGGGAGCATTGGCTTAATAAAATCAGTTGATGGAGAGGCTGCATTATTTGTGCACTAATCTCCTCATATGGAACATGTCACTGAAGTCTTGCCTGGCTATGGGCTAGGTGGAGATGAATTACTATAGCAGGTTCTACCACATCCGGATGGGAGTCACAGTTAATGAATCATTCTATGCTGATAAAAGGCACTCGTTATAACCAATTGTGGCAGTCTTAATTGTATAAATAAAATTATCCAAATTAAATCTGGGAAATTGCAAAGATTTCATGCAAACAGAAGTTCTAAAATGAATTCTAGTGGCATCCATTAACTCAAGATGCCTCAGATCACGGGTGTCAAACTCGCCACGTCACGTGACGTGTCGTGACATACGGCGACTTTTTTTGCATTGCCGGAGCTGGGATAGGCATGGTCTCCGAGTGATGCAACTGGCCTGCAGGCTGGCAGTTTGACACCCCTGCCTCAGATCGACACTATGTTCAAGAATCAATAGGATTGTATTCCCCACCACCACCCATTTCCAAAATTAAGCATTCATAAAAAGTCAGACTGAAATCAATCTAGATAATATATTGCCTTCAGAAGTATGGGAATAGGACATTGGATACTAGGCAATAATTGTCAAGATTCAAACGTTTGTACTTTTTTTTCCCTAATGGAAACTGTATTGCTAGCTTTTTTTAGGACAGCAGGAGCACCATCTCCCATCAAGAAGTATGCGTCATTTGAGAACCATGTGGTAGATTTCACTGTCAGAAGAAGCAAGAGAACAGGATAGTGACCCAATGTTCAAGCAATTTATTTACATGTTATGGTTGCACAATCTGAACAGTAACTAGACAAATAAGGCCAAAGGGATACTGGCAATACACCTCTCTCCTTGTTTTAAACTCACCTATTTTATTTACAGACTGTAATGTACATGTCTGGACAACTTCCTGAAATTTTTTTGACAAGATTCCAGGTATAGTTTGCCATTGCCTGCTTCTTAGGGCTGAGAGAAAGTGACTGGCACAAAGTCACCCAGCTGACTTTATGCCTATGAAAGACATGTTTTTCCAGTTTCTTGCTTAGTACCTTAAGCACTGCACCAAATGGACACTCCTTTGTAATCATAATTGTAAGTTAATGTGTGGTATCAATTTCTTCACTAAAAACAATAAAAGAAGGAACAGGCGTTGTTTCATGCAATCTTATTGTGGGGGTTTTTTTTTGCCTAAAGTTGTAATGGAGATCTTGAAATATATATCATTTTATATACAACTGCAACATTTTTTCTAACGTCCATATAACTTCTTGCTTAGGGAGAGAACACTAAGTCTTATTTCATAATACCACATCCTGTTTTAAAGTCACTTGCCCTAGCTTAGTTTAATTGCCATCACTAATTATAGGTGTTGTTCATTTTTTAAAAGTCAGGATTCCATCAGATGAGTTATTCCAAAAGGTTTTGATTAATGATTAACAAACTGATTAACAGTTTGAGGATTGTGCCATTTACAATAATGTATTAGTAAGACTGACACATGAACAAACAGTACATGTGTCCCATTAAAATAGGGTGTAGTAGCAAATATAAATAAAAGAATGCAATTGTTAACTAGCAACTGAATCTGTAATAATCTTGTATACATTCTGTTAAATAAAATCAGACCATGTGATTTGTTTTAATTCTATGATTTTCATTATGAACTTAATACCTTTTTAACATTCTAATTATGTAAAATAAAAGTCCCAAGACAATATATCACACATGGTTAATTCAAGGGTTTCTTAATTTAAGCTTGTTTTATAAAACACATTTCCACTTAGAAAAGTATCCAGTTAAACCATTACAGAAAGTCCTCACTTAATGAGCATTCATTCAAAAATTGTTCGAATTTATAACAGCACTGAACAAGTGGTTCTTCTGATTGGTCCTTGAAGTTCCAGCTGTTGCAGTGCCCCTATGGTCACATGATCACAACTGAGGGGCTTGGCAACTGGCCCAGATTTCTGACTGTCCAGCATTCCACAATTACTGATACAAATTAACAAAAAAAGTCAATGGAGAAGCTGGAGGGAAATCGAAAGTTACAGTCACATGATCTCCTTTCTCAACAACCCACATGTTTAACGATAGCATAGGTATAAGCTGGGTTTTCCATATCATTTTGTCAGAGTTGGGCAGGAAAGAGCCATACTGGAACAACTCTTGTGTTGTTGCCATTCCAGAAAAATAGACTTGTAAAGCATTTAAGAATGGTGGTACATTTTGTTTCCATTTTTTTTTCCACTGCAAAATCTCTCATATCAAGTGAATTCTTTTATATGGATCACAAGAAACTTATCACTGTTGCCAAAACAAATTATCTTCTGTACTTTAAGCTAAAATAAACCCAGAGCTAAGTTTGTAAAACAAAAAAAAGTTTTCTGTAGAAATGATAAGGAAAACTTGGTGTCTCT
Source organism: Bothrops alternatus (assembly GCA_034064705.1). Classification (NCBI taxonomy): domain Eukaryota; kingdom Metazoa; phylum Chordata; class Lepidosauria; order Squamata; family Viperidae; genus Bothrops; species Bothrops alternatus. The sequence goes on along the minus strand of JARGCV010000052.1, from coordinate 23,620,526 downwards.
ACTACATCCTGCGTTTTTCAGACTTCGTTAATTCTAAACACTGCTGCACAAAACTAGAACTGAATGAAAATAAATAGCTTAACAACATTAGGCAGTTTGATTTTAACTGATTAGGTCAAACTAGGATGCCTTTTCTAGACTAAGGCTTTTCAACCAGTGGTATGGGTACCACCTGTGGTACATTGGCACCTGGCAGGTGGTACATGACCATCCTAGAAAAGTGGTAGCTGGGGAGGGGAATGAGCTGAACCGGTGGCAGCACCGCACAAGCCTGAGCGAGAGATGGCTGGAGCTGCAGGGCTATCAGGGCTCAGCGGAAGCGCCAGGATCAGTGCTTCTTCAGGACTGTCAGGGCTCAGTCCAGGATCAGCGCCATGCTCCAGCTGGAGCTCGGTGCTGATCCTGGCGCTTTTGCTGAGCCCAGAAGAAGCACTGATCACATGGAATGTTGCAGCATCTCCAGGGTCTTGTGATTTACATTCAGATGCTTGGCAACTGATTCATATTTATGACGGTCACAGTGTCCCAGGGTCATGTGAAATGACGAAAACCTGCTGCAAACACCCAGCAGACGGGGGGAATAAAAAACAAACAACCCCCACCCCACCCCACTGCCAATCCTCAACAGAAATGCTCACAACAATGAAAACCTCGGACAGGAGGAAGAGCACCGCCAGGTGGGCAGGCAGGTGTCTTGCTCGGCTGTGGCTTGGGGGGCACTTTTTCAGTGCCATTGTAACTTCAAACAGTTACTAAGCAAACTGTTGTAAGTCGAGGACTACCTGTACTTCATCACTTTTTTCCTTTTTTTTTTTTGGTCGTCAAGTTTTTGACACTTTGCTAGGCGACTGGTGCTCCTCGGATATTGCCATATCCTAAAAGTGGTACAATGGGTGAAAAGGGTTGAAAAGCTCTGTTCTAGACCACATAGCCTCCTGTCTTCTTACTTACTGTGGCAAGGGTAGGCAATTAATTTTCGTAAGGGGCCACATGAGAAACTAGGAGTGTTGTGGAGGTTCGCCACCATTTCAGCTCTCCCTGCCGCCTTGCCACCATCCCATCCCTCAGCTGCCACCACTTTGCCCCACCCGCTGCCACCCTATCCCTGCCATTGCCATCCTGCTCCTCCACCACAACCCTGCCACCCCCCTTCCCCCACCAACATTCCTTCCCCCAACTGCCTATGCTTCCAACTCTGTGGACCAGACAGGGAGAGCTGAAGGGCAAGACATGGCCCATAGTCCATAAAATGCTCAGATACATACTATAGCACAGCAACAAGAAGGAAGAGTTTTGCCAGAAGGTCAATAATACCCATAAGTAATTGTCTCCAAAGAAGTATCTAAGCAAGAATCAAGAGGACTACATGACCGATATTTTGCTACGTTCAGAAAGTGAGATGTTGCCTTCTCTCTTTCAATTATGAAGGCATAGATCAGGGGTGTCAAACTTGATTTCATTGAGGGCTGCATCAGCATTGTGGTTGCCCTCGGAGGCCAGATGGGTCTGGCTGACCAGGTGGGCGTGACTGGGTGGATGTAGCCAGATTGTGTGCCTCTGCCTCTGCCTGCTGCTTGGAAGGCCGGCCCGGCAGTCACAGTGCTTGGACTCACCTGTGCTGCGGGGCTGTGGGATCCACCAGCCCCCGCCACCCTGGCCCACTCAGCCCAGCCAGGTGCCCCCTCCACAGAAGGCAGCGAGAGCACGAGGGGAGCGGTGCCCAGATGGGCTGGCGTGGGCTAGGGCCAGGCAGTGGGGACCAGTCCCTTACCATCTCTGAGTAGCCCTGCAGGCCAGATCTGGCCTCATTGTGGGCCTGATTTGGCCCGCAGGCCTTGAGTTTGGCATGTCTGGCATAGATCAATGCTGAATGCTATTTCAGCACTTTTGATTGGATAAGATCTTCATGCCATTGTCTTGCCTACCAGGATTTCTGCATCTCCTCAGTATCTGTGTATCTGAGGCAACTGTGGTTCAATTATAGGAAAAGACAGCATATCATGCCAAAAGGTACGGAAACAAAAGAAAGCAAACAAAAGAACCACAACAGCAGGTGTGCTAAAAGGAATACATTTGAGTATTTTTAGCAGAAATATTTACATCTTCCTGTGAAATGGACATACATTGGGCCTATTTTGAGCCAGTAAAGCCATGGATCATTTATAAAAATGACTGCACCTCAAATATGGCCAGTTCCAAATTAATCTCTTTGGATAGTCATCTAAACAGGTAGTCTGATAATTTCCAGGAATGGTAATTAAGCCGGGGCTGTTCAGAGTGATAAAAGGAAGCCAAACAGAATGACTTAACAGGCTTACCTTCTTCTGTATTATATGAAGGGTTGCCATGACAGCACCCTACACCTAAGTGCTTATTAGTCTCAGCAAGCCATTTCCCATTTGAGTCAGATTGCACAATTCTAGGCAGAAATTGCTAAGCCATCTTTGTGAAACAAAATATTTTAGCAGACAATCATGGCAATTAGCATCTGCTAGAGAGAGCTGAAAGACAGTTTTAGGACCAGATTACCTTTTTAATGTTTATCATTTATCATGGCTGTACTTATAATAATAGTGGCTATTCTGTCAAATGCAAAGTAATTCTAATTCCAAATGCAGTTTAATTTTTTTTGGAGGGGAATATTACACTTTCTTTTTTATTCCTATCAGAACCCCAGAAGACTAAGACAAGAATGGAATAAACATTCCTTTTCGCCTTCTATTTAGCTTTGTTTTGCATTTTTACACAAAAGTAAAATAGCTTCTGAAATTCAGTTTGAAGGAAGAATGAAACTGAAGTCAAAAGGAGCAGGGAAAACTGCAGAGGAGATACTACAAATATTTGGAGAAGCATTTAAAAAAAGTGACAGCCATTTTTAAAGACCATCTTTAAATGTGATATGATTCCAAAGGAGTTCTCATTTCTCCAACAGTTGCCAAAGAAAAAGAGTAAAGGCTGCTTTCTGAAACTGGCTGCAATCCAGATATGTTAGGATTGCAGTTTTCAGAATTCTCAGCCAACCTGCTGATTGGTAATTTGGTGAGTTGATCTAACCAGTCACAGTGGTGGTTTTTGTCAAAAATCTCACTACATTATATAGCAATAGCACCTAGACTTATAGTACTTTAAAGCACTCTCTAAGGCAGTGATGGCGAACCTTTTAGAGACTGAGTGCCCAAACTGCAACCCAAAACCCACTATTTATCGCGGGGTGCCAGGTGGGCATGGCCCACTAGGTGGGTGTGACTGTTGTCATGGCAAACTGGGTAGGTGTGGCCAAGGTGGGCGTGGTCACCTCGATGTTGCTTGTGGGGAGGGATGCCTGTGGGGGCCAGGCAGGATTGGAGAAGATCCAGGGGGTCTCTGGCAGGTGGGGCGGTGAGCAGGAGGCTTGTCCTGTGGGGTAAGGCAAGGCAAGGCGAGGCAGGGCAGGGGTGCTATTGCCGCAAGGCGAGGCACGGGCTGGTGCAGCTGCTGCCTGACACCATCGGCCCCCACACACAGAGGCCAGCGAGCGCATGGGGGCCAACAGTGTCCCCCAACAGCCATAGCCTGCCAGCCCCTCAACCGGCGCACTCTGGGGCTCCACAGCAGCTCAGAGAAGCTGCCTCTGAGATGGACGGCCGGCTGACAGTTGAGGAAGTGATGCAGTGGGTCGTGCCTGGGAAAAGGAGAGCATGCGAGGCCAGGAGGGATGGGATGGGGGGAAAGGAAACCAGCTATCCTGGGATGCATCCAGCCATGTGGAATCTTGCTGAGTTAGCGGGCGGCTGGTTGGAGAGGGACGGTTGCCATTTCCGGGGCATGGTGTGCACGCCCACAAAGAAGGCTCTGAGTGCTACCTCTGGCACACGTGCCATAGGTTCGCCACCACTGCTCTAAGGGGTTTACAGAGTTAATATATTGCCCTTCATTTTATCAGCCTCGGAAGGATGGAAAGCTGAGTCAACCTTGAGCCCATCAGGATCGAACTCCTGGCAGTGGGCAGAATCAGCCTGCAATGCTGGATTCTAATCAGTGTGCCACCACTGCTCTGGTGGCACAGTGGTTAGAATTATTTCACTATGGAGTTGAAATAATTAATGGAAAATTATTGGAACCCACAATGATAGCTAATCTATTTATCCTGAAGGATATGAGCTGCACATTGTAGGAATTGTGATCCAGACCCAATTGGAATCTCATGCTCTAGACCAGCAGCCCCCAACCTTTTGGACACCAGCGACCGGTTCTGTATAGAAAAAATTTTCCATGGACCGTAGGGGGCGTGGTTTTGTGTGCTGCCTGCATCCCATGGGTGGGACTTCAATTCTTTGCGTGGCCCAATTTCTGGCATGTTGTGGCCCAATGCTGGTCCATGGCCCGGGGGTTGGGAGCCCTGCTCTAGACCAAGTCCAATCAATGGCTGTACCTTGATTAACCAGATGCTTCCTAGAAGCCCATACAAGTTAACGTCACTCTTGGGTTGAGCATGATGAATATATCAATGCAACAATTATTTTTTTGGCAACAACATTTAAGGACTTTGCAATTGCCTCATCTTCCCAATTTAGCTACTGCTTGGAATTCCTGATAGTCTAAGTGTTCAGGTATTTAGCAGGCCAAATCCTGTTTAGATTTTTTCTAGATCAGCCTTGGTTAGTTAGGATTTTGCTACCTGCCATGACCCTCTTCTGCTCTTACTCCCAAAAAATAGATATACAAAACACAATGTACTTTGCAAGTTTAGTTTTTGTAAGCCCTTTGGATTTAGTGGTCATCATCCAAAGTAACTGATCCTGCCTCAGTTGTTCCACCTTGAATTACTGTGTTCATTATGTCCAATGACTATATTTTTTGTATTTCCAATATTCTTTTAGTCATCTGGCATTCAGCCCCGTCCATTTTAATTTTTCCCACCTACTTACCTCCCTTCAACCTTTCGGTTCAATATGACTCTCATCATGCAAATATCACAACAATAATACCTGAATACTATATTCATCTTTGTAAACATGACAGAAATATTTGTGCAAGAAGCTAAATAAAGCATAGAAATCCAGTAATTTCAAAATATTTAAAAGAAATGATGAATTGTAAAACTATTTTAATCGAAAGCATGTCTGTACCAAAGGTTTATAGCAATTGGCTGGGAAATCACTAGGAAATACCTGGTAAATAGACTGTAGGTTGGGGAAATAATACACACACACACACACACAAATGAAGGCAGTAGCAAACTACTTATATTACAGCCAGGAGAATAACACTGAGCTTGACTCAAAAACAGCTTTATCTTAATAGTAATTCCCCTTTCCAAGGGAACTCTGAAAAATTTAGATCCAGGTAATAACAAGTGGTCTTAAACATACAGTTCTCCGCACTAGCCAAATTTTAAAACATATAATTCTCTGGAGAAAGCATGTTACTTATGTAATGTATTGAGTTAAATTTATGAAGCAGTTGGCTGGGATCTGTGCAGGAATGGTTAGCAGACCACATGGCCTGCTAGCCAGACTTGCTGTCTACAAGGCTGTTTATTATGCATTTGAGCGGGAGAATGCTGTGCTCTCATTGGTTGACACCGCCCAGAGCTGAATGTATAAATAGGGGCGGAGCAATGCTTGTTAGTTTTCTGTTTTGACCTTCCATAAATAAGTACTTGTTTTTATTGCTGCCTCTTCAATGCTGAACCAAGCAGAAAACAGAACAACTTAAATGACTGTATGGTTTCAATTTTAAAATGACTTTTACCTTATTTCTGTATCCCTTTTAATCAGCCCCCCTCTCTCCAATGCACAGAAATTACTGTCTTTCAAACTTTTGCTTTTTTGAAAAACTTGTTCCTTGGAAAGTTTATTTCATTTTACCAGATCGTACCAATCTGCCACAATGCCAAGCCACAGAAGAACTCTGGACAAATTTCAAATATTGCCCACAGTTTTCTATTAAGTAATGAGTTGTCCATACCGGGTTTGTAGTGTCCAGAAGATAGATGTCACATGAGAATGAGCTAGTGCCTGTGAATATGTAATTTCAGGTTAATGTTTACCTGGAAGCCAACCTAAATCCCATCATTTAGGGAAGGATGAGAGAGAGGGATGAGAGAAAAGGATGATTCACATATTTGTTATTTTGCTCATCTGGCATCTGACTATAATTTTTCCCCCTCAGAGCTATCTTACTCAATATGACTCTCATCATCTGAATACCATAAACAAGTCCTATTATTATTGTCTTTATTAACAAGAGAGAAGTATTTTGCGCAAAGAAGCAAATGAAGACATAAATTCAAATAATTTTAGTGCGCTTCAAAGAAACAATGGATTGTAAAATCATTTGTGAGGGTGATTGGAAGCGTACTATATTTGACATAAACAAGAAATTACCATCCCAGGACTTACATGGTCTCCTGTTCCTCTCTTGCCCATCAAAAAAGTCTTGCCCTGTCTGCTGGTGAATTTTGCGCATCAATAGATTATATCCACTACTTTTGGCTATCTCACACTTTCCCCACCGCATACACACACATGCACACCACACACTGCTTTAGGGTTACTGATTAATGGTGAACGGTTATTTCTGTGAATTTCAGTATCTGTGTCCTAATCAAAACCAACACTGTATATCACCCCAATCAGACAAAAACTTTTCAGATATGACATTCTAATGTTAGTGGCAGGGGGGAAAAAAACCATGAGTCTTTGCCCATTTTAGACAACTAACTATGTGTTATAAAGTAGCATCACATACACTTAATATGATATACCCATAAAATCCTACTCAAATGCATGGGATACTGGGACTTATCTAAAGGTTCCATAATACATACACCTGACTGGGAGCAACTGCAAGGCATCTGTAAGGACCCACCTCAGCTAACCACCCAAGAAAGCAGAACTCTTGAAACAGGCATTGTCTCGAAAGGAACTTTTATTAGGGATTAGTGATAGTAGGGAAGTCAAGGCGAGATCTGGGGGGGAAACCCGCTTAAACGGTATAGTTAAACTAGCAATTTTCCTCCTCCCACCAAAGTCATAGTGTCCATTTGAAATCCAGCCAATCCACAGATAGCACGATGTTTGGGTAACTGGCACAGTTGATGCAAGCATCTCAAGGTCTTCTCCAGTTTCGTTTCTCCGTAACTGTCTCCCTGATAAGGGAGACCCATTCTTTTCTCAAGTGGATAGAAGCAGGAGAGGAAAAATAGAAAGTGAAAGTTATCCCAAGCGAAAGCAAAACATCCCCCCCCCAGCAAAATGGCAGGCCCCAAACAAGAATACATGTAGTTGTGGAATACATATTGTCGGTTACAATACTCATGTTCCAAATATACATAGAACTACTTACTTTGCAATGTCATATTGCACAAAGTTCAGCAGGTTACAAATAATACGTTCATATTGTATATAATATAAAGAATATAAAGTTCAAGTTAAAGCTTTAAATCACCACTGTGGGGCCTCTCTCTGGCTTGCTCCAGCTTCATCTTATTATATGAGGAGAGGGCTATATTTTCATCTCCCACAATATGCAGGGAAAACAATAAGGATTTGGGGAGCTGACAGGATCGTTCACTCATGATGGGTAAACGTCACATCAATGAAAACTACTTTGTTGCTTCCCATTTACATGTGACTATAACGCTGAATCGCTCAAACTAGGGAAATCATCTTGTGCAACACAAAACATGCTAAATTCTCTTCCTTTTGCTAAGCAGGCAATTTAAAAAAAGAGAAACAGTTAGGGCACATTCTGTGCAACTGATACTTTCACCCACTGTATGCAGTGCTAACCTCTTCTTTCCTTGGCACAGTACATGCTCATTCCAGTGTACTAAGTGAAGTAAGAACACAGGTAGTCCTCAACTTACAACAGTTCTTTTAGTGACTGTTCAAAGTTACAACGGCACTGAAAAAGGTGGGCTTATGCCCGTTTTTCACACTTATGACCTTTGTAGCATCCCCAGCATTATGTGATCAAAATTCTGATGCTTGGCAACTGATTCATATTTATGACGGTCGCAGTGTCCCAAGGTCACGTGATCACCTTTTTGAAGCTTTTGATAAGCAAAGTCAATGGGGAAGCCAGATTCACTTAACAGCTGTGTTACTAACTTATCAGCTGCGCTGATTCACTTAACAACTGTGGCAAGAAAGGTCGTAAAATGGGGCAAGACTCACTGAACAAATGTCTCACTTAACAGAAATGTTGGGCTCATTTCTGGACGTAAGTCGAGGACTAACAGTGTAGCATAGTCAATAGATAGAAAAGATGAAATAAAATTCTAGAGGAAGTATAAGAAAAAGGAGTTCCTTCAAGGTAATTAGTGCTGTGGTTGGTTATTGATGGAATTTGAAATTATGACAGTCCCCATACTTATCTAATCCTTACTGCAATTACCCCAAAGCACAGTGACTCTTCTTCCTTTATTTCCCACTTATTATTCTGTTGATACAATCAGAGATGTGACATTAGTGATTTTAAAGCAGAAAAAGCATAAATACCTCTGCTATTGTATAAAGTATATGCACTTTGCAACTATATTTCCTATCATGCAAATAGCTTTTGCTGCTACAGATAGTCCTTGAGTTATAACCAGTCAAGTGATCATTCAAAGTTTCGTCAGATGCTACAAAAACTTCTTATGACCCATTTTCAGATTTACAGAAGCTGCAGCAGCCCTGCAGTGAACAAAATTTGGGTGGATTTGCTCTTACAATCAACTGCAGAATGCCGCTGCTGCCTCCACCCCCATCCCGCTCCACTGTGACCCCACAGGCCTTGGGCCCTGCCAGGTATCTGATGACTTGCTGATATAATGAGCTAGCCAGGAAAGGAAATGGAAGCTGCTGAGGTGAAGACCCAGAAGTTCCTCACAATGTAGGGAGGTCTCCATCCCAAGTCCAAAATCCTGACACTGTACATCAGCCAGAAAGTGAGTAGAGTCTCATAATGTCAAAGCCATTGTCCTGAATGAAACCCAGAGCATCCAGGAGTACCACAGTAAGATGGCACCTAAAGATGAGCTGCTGGGACAATGCCTAAGGCAGCAGCAGACAGGGGAGAAAGATCAAACAGACGAAGTGCCATGGTAAGTCAAGACCATGTATGGAATGTACCATCGACAGATAGCTGGGGTGGCAGACACTGGAAAACCCTACAGTGTCTAAAAAGGGCGAGACTAAACGACAGCATTGAGGCACTGTTCATAGCTGCATAAGAACAGGTACTAAGAACCAGATCCATCGAAGCAGGGATCTACCATACTAGACAGGACTCAAGACAGTCCAATACATAGCAGCAGGATTTATGATGCAGACAGGGACAGCATATATTGAATGGTATAACTAAGTAGCTGACATTGTGTACAGGAACATCTCCACAGTGTATGGGATAGCGGCTAGACCTTCCCAAGTTCAGATGGGAGATTCCACAGAAGGTTGTGGAGATTAAGAGGGTTAAGGTCCTGTGGAACTTCCACATCCAGACAAACAGGCAATCAATTAGATAGAACAGTTATAGACAAGAACCAGAAAATAGCAGTGGTGATAGACATAGTAGTGCCAAGTGAGAGCAACATCAAGAAGAAGAAGTATGAGGAGTACCAAGGCTTGAAGAGGGAAATAGAGTGGATGTGGGAAGTAAAGGTCAGAGAGCTCTCAGGGCTCTGACTCCTAAGCTGGGAGAATTGATCCAACAGATCCCAAGAACAATATCAGAACTGCTTGCCCAGAAAAGTGCACTGCTAGGAACCGCTAAATTCCTGCTCAGAACCCTCAAACTCCCAGGCTCCCATAAAGGTGAGAAAAGAATAATGAACACAAACACACATACATACATATACTTTTATCAAAAGCTTTAAAAACAAGAGTAAAAATAATACAAATTATAAAAGAATGAGAAGAATAAAAGAAAAAGGAAGAAATAAATTGGGGAACTAAAGTGCTAGAAAACAAGTGCTAGAAGAAAAATAGAAAAGAAAGAAGACATAAAAAGTGGTTTCCAATCTTTACAGCAGGTATAAGCACAATTATAGGACTCACCACTCCTACTCTTTTTTTCTCCTAGTGACATCACTGCATGGTTAAATTTGATTGGATAATTACTGGTGTAATCACAATGACTAAATAATCCTTGAAAGGAACGGGATCACTCCCATAAAGAAGTACTTTGAAAAATATGGAAAACTAACAGTAGTCCATGAAAAAAATGGTTACAACCAGAGGCTGTAAACCATGCTGAACAAAGCTGGAGCAGCATATCCCTACTCATCATGCTATTCCCTTTTAGGGTAAGTAACATTATGCCAAAGCACGGAAAAGGCTAAGAAATAGTAAGCGGGGACATCTAAATATATGAATCAGAAAAAAAGTACAATGATCTAATTTCTACAAGACATTTACTCTAGTTCTCCATATTTTTTTTCCGTTGCTCCCATCCATCCACGGATTCATAACTTGCCTTCCATTCTTTAAACTTTTCACTCGCTGTTTTGACAATCTGATTAGGTGCATTCAACTATGAGTTCTTAGTCTTCTATTTCTGACCCATTCACTTTTTCTTAACATTCTTAGTATACTTACGGTAATATACTTTTTCAATTTGATTCTTATCCATTCCCTATGCATGATCAAATCATTTCAATATCTTTCTTTTATACTGGTCACTCATTTTATATGCAGTCTACGTTCATTCAATTTCCATCCATCCATCCATCCATCCATCCATCCATCCAGTCTTAACTCTGTTTCTTCTTATTTTATCACCCACATGTTTTAAATACTCCATTTCCACTACACTCATTTTTTTGCTTCTCCTGATGCTCTTTACTGTTTTGCCACAGCAAAGTTTGAGCATCAGGTTCATGGATTTGAAGATAATGAGCACACAAATGAGGTAGAAGTAATGCATTGAGCAAATCAAATCGAAAGAAAACAATCCACAAACTACAACAGACAAGAAGTGGAAACATTCAATAGATGAGTACAAATACAGGATAGATCACAATCTTCAGATTTTGGGATCCCTGCCTTTGTCAAAGGCAAAGCAACATCCCCTCCCCAAGATTATTCTAGCTAATGCATAACACCTGCCCAGCGTAGGGCTACGCTGAAGGTCCTATGCAGGTCACCAGAAGTTTTAATATAATATACTATCGCAATTATGCCTTCTTATTATTAAGCACTTTTATTGTTTCTTCTTATGTAGTATTATCAAATGCTCTTCCATTACACCCTTCTTATATAACAGACTGGTCTTGGAGGTAAAAGGAGTGATACTCTACATGTTAGGTTGCATGAGAAGAACTGCTGATTAGAAAAAAGAACAGAAAAGGAGGAAGAAGCTCTGAGGTTTGTATTTAGAAATCCTTCGCCTTGCCGAGCCATACTACGCACAAAAATACAAAAAGGAAGCTATTTTATACAGAAAAACACAAAGATATTGAGATGTATGTTTTATATCTTCTTGCTGTTCCAATGGAATCACCAGTTACCATTTTCACTCCTTTTCTGGTAACTAAGTGGCTATTTGACCCAGTGTGATTTTTCCTCTTAAAAATGGAACAATTCCTATAACAAAATTGAAAATTACAGTTGAATATTTTTATTCCCAAGTTTGTATTTTAGTGAGAAAATCTTTTTAAAACAAATTATGAAGGAAACCACAATCTTACAATCAATCACTGGTAGTTTTATTTAACTTGTCTTCAAATTAAGACACAAATGTAAATGTCATACAAGTCTGAACTACAAGACGTGAGAAATCTTTTTCAAAAAGATTTCATTTTCTGCCGGGCGATTCTCTATGTTAAATGTACTAGATACATGACAGAGAATCTGAGATAAAATTATTTACAGATGATGCAGTGTTTTAGATATTTATTATTTATTTCTTAAATTTCTATACTGCCCCTCTCCCGTAGGACTCGGGGCGGTTTACAGCCCAATTAAAACAGATAATAATAATAATAAATATTTAAAAATAAATTAAATTAATACATGGCTGTTACTAAAACCTATTAAAATCCCAATTCTAAAACCCGAACAACCTTGTTTAAAAAAATATACATAGAGATTTACATAAAAAACCCGAGATATCACATAATCATTCATTTTCTGCAAAGGCGGCACTATCTCATCTGAGCGTTGCGGCATGTTATTTTATCATAGCCAATGCTGTGAATGGGTACTTTGTTCATCTCCACCAGTACATAATGGAATCCTATTTGTGAAAAACTAAAATAATTCTTCTAGTGAGAAAAGTGCACATGACTAAGATTGAATTAGACCATGGGATAGCTTGAGGCAAAGGACAGGGTGTTGCCCCCTTAATCTCACTCCATATTCTATGTAGCAAAGTCAATCAGATGGCCCCTAAGTTCCTTTTAAAAATGTCTTGTCCTTGGTAGGCAAACTTGGGAGATGAAAAGCAGAATTAGTCTGTTCAACACCTTGCTTCTGCTTTCTGCACATCTAACATCTGAGGGGATAGCTTCATTCAGCCTAATATAGGGCCAGCCTAGAGATTTATCCAACACAGATTTATAACTATGTTTAAAACTGTTCTCTTTGCTTTCTGTTGGCATTAGTCATATTGACTGCTGTCACACAACTTAATATTTTCTAGGTTCACATAATACTGTGATCTGTAATCTAACCAAACATTCACACGTACATACTAATCCACACAAGAAACACCTAACAGTAATGCTAAAGAAACTTAGTGTCTTTAACATCAGGGGAGAAATCTAACTTTGCTGCAGCAGCTGTAACTTTACTAAAACCTTTAGAGAGCTGGCATTTACTTTTCACGCTGCCAAAATTTCATTTTGCAATCTAGCTAAAGAAGATGGAAGTACACAACCTTTTGAGCAATAGGGAAATATCTCAGATTGCAGGACGATAGCTGGCATGGTCTGGCAAGACCCATACATTAACAAACCAATCTCTGGTGATCTCCAGTTTCTCCTCTTTGCTTGATATGCCCCTTTGTTTCCTCTGAGTGAATTATTACAACAGCAATTTGAAGCACCAGCACTGTTCATCTTCTCCTTTGCTTGTACACAGTTGAGCCAAAGGAGAAAGGAAACGTGGACATAAATAGCAGCAATAAAAAGAGGTTGAACTCACTGAGGAAATCTCACTCAAACATTTTAGACCAAAAATGTAAAAAATTCACTGCTCATACAAGTGTTGCTGTGGCCAGCAAAGATCCTACTAAAATCCTGTTATCAGAACTATATGCAGGGCTTTTTTTCTCATAGAATGCCCAGAATGGAGTTCCGGCACCCTTTTTTGATGGAACCTTGTAGGGTAGGCAAGGCGGGTTGTATGAAGTGTGTGAGTTCCGGCACTTTTTTTATTTACAAAGAAAGCACGGAATATATGTGTTATGTCCTGGGTCGGCAGGCACAGGCTGCAGCGATTGGCCCGGGCAGACCATGTGGATGCCCGGGACAAGAAAGGCTGCTTCCAGCCTTTGCAATGATTGGCCAGCAAGGTATTGTGCAGGGGGACTATAAAAGGGGGCCGCACCATTTTAAAACCTGTTCTGTTGGTGTTGCAGTAAAGGAGACTGTTGGAACTTGTTGCTTCGTCTCAGTGCCTCTTTTCCTGAAACAGAACATTGGCGACAAAGGTGGGATGCCTGCAAGGCAAACAGATTAAGAAGCCAAGCTGACTCACCACAGGGGGGCTTGCAGCTCGGAGCAGTGTGGCTCCTGGAGATTGACTTAGCCTGCCAGCACTGAGACACTGGAGGTGAGCTCAGAAAAGGGGGCCCCTTCTCAATCCTTGCAGCAAGAGGCGTGGATAAGTTCCTGGGCTGAAACGATGGCAAAGATAGGCCGGCTTTCAGAGTTTGCACAGCTCACCCAGAACACTGGAGCTCGTACATGGCCCAGGTGGAGAACTACCTCCGGGTGAATCAAATTCATGAAGATGACCTCAAAGCTTCCACGCTGCTGTGTGTGTGTGGGCAAGAGACCTTCGATATTGCGGAGAATCTGGTTGCCCCAGCACCACTGGAATCAATCACCAACACAGAATTGAAGAGGATGCTTCGAGAGCATTTTGAATCCAAGCTCTCAGTGATTGCCTGGCGACACATGTTTGAGCAGAGGGACCAGAGGCCTGGTGAGTCTGCAGCAGAGTTTGTTGCGGCCTTGCGACAAGTAGCTAGGCCCTGCGAATTCAAAGACTTGGAGGAGAGACTGAGGGATCGGCTGGTCTGTGGCTTGCGAAGCCGGGAGTTGCAGCAGAAGCCCTTCACGAAGGAAGGCCTCATGTTCCAAGATGCCCTGAGGGAAGTTTCAGCCGAAGAAGCAGAAGGAGGAGCTGTGAAGGCCTTGCGGCTCTCCAAGCCTCTTCAAGTTCCAGCCACCGTCCATCAAGAGGTTGCTCACGAAGAATCCGAACAGGATCCAGAATTGGAAGTGGACCGGCTGCATCAGACTCCAGGAAGAAGGCCTCACAGAGGGAAGACCCAGCCAGCATCATCCCCTCGGTGCATCGGGTGTGGAGGCCACCATCACCGCACAGACTGCCATTTCTACTCCGCCATCTGCAGGGCCTGTGGGAGGCAAGGCCACATTGCCTCCGTCTGTTTGGGTCACCAAAAGGAACATTAGCCAGAAGAATTGCCTCAGAAAGGTACCAGGGTCCCCAGCCAGAACAGGGTGGGCTTCTGCGTGTCACGTAGGAGCATTTTTAGAACAGGGGTCCACAGGCCACTTAGGAAGAAGCTTCACATCGATGTGAAGTTGCAAGGAGTCCCCTTCTCGATGGAGCTGGACACTGGGTCTGCTCTATCGATCATCTCCCTAGACACCTTTAACAAGGTCTGCAGCAGAAGCGGCCTATGGGTGAAACTCAGGCCATCAAACCTCATCCTCACAGATTTCCAAAATTAAAGAGTCAACGTGAGGGGGGAGGCCACACTCAAGGTGCAGCGTAGGAATTTTGAGGGGCTACTGGATGTAGTTATGGTTGGGTGAGACCGTACGAGTCTCATTGGACTCGACTGGTTTGAAGCCCTGGGAATTCAGGTGACTGGAATACACAGCGTGCAAACAACAGGCCTGGCTGGGGTATGCAAGGAGTTTGCAGATGTGTTTAGTCCAGAATTTGGCTCCTACAAAGGCCCTCCTATTTCTCTGAGGCTAGACCCAGCCATAGTCCCCATTAGAATCAAGCCACGCAGGGTGCTCTTTGCCTTAAAGAGAAAAATAGATGCAGAGCTGGATAAACTGATTCAGCAGGGTATCTTAGAGCTTGTGGACAGTAGTCCATGGGAAACGCCCATAGTTACGCCACTGAAGGCCAATGGTGAAGTCTGAATCTGTGCAGATTACAAGTGCATGCTTAACAAAGCACTGCAGCAGCATTCGTACCCAGTACCAGTGGTCAGTCACATTCTAGCCTCCCTCAAGGGGGGCCAGATCTTTGCTAAGCTTGACCTGGCTCAGGCCTATCAACAATTGCCAGTTTATGAGGAAACGGCCAAGGCCCAAACTGTAGTGACTCACAGGGGGACATTCAAGATAAAAAGATTGCAATTTGGAGTAAACGTGGCCCCTGGCATCTTCCAGAGTGTAATGGAGTGAACGCTCCGAAATATCCCTGGCATTTGCCCGTACTTTGACGATGTCCTCATCGCTGGGGACTCAGCTGACAATTTAGCCGAAAGGCTGAGAGCCATTTTGCTACGTTTCCGCCAAGCGGGGCTGAAGCTTAAGCAAGACAAGTGCAAGATCGGGGTTACCTCCACGGAGTTTCTAGGATTCCGCATTGATGCTCAGGGCATCCACCCTGCTGAATCGAAGCTGCAAGCAATTCAGCAGGCCCCAAGTCCCAAATCTAAGGGCGAACTTCAGGCCTTTCTGGGACTGCTAAATTTTTACCACTCATTCCTTCCTCACAAGGCTGCAGTGGCTGAGCCGTTACACCGGCTCTTGGACAAACAGTCCCCGTGACAGTGGACACAAGCAGATGAAAAGAGCTTCAAAGAGGTGAAGGCCTTGCACTCTTCAAATGCAGTCCTCACTTCAATGAGAACTTGCCAGTGTGCATCGACTGTGATGCGTCTCCTTATGGGATTGGGGCTGTGTTAAGTCACTTGAAGGCTGATGGAACGCAAGTCCCAATAGCATACTACTCTAGAACCCTATCATCAGCTGAACGCAATTATGCACAGATAGATAGGGAAGCCTTAGCCATAGTGGCTGGCATAAAAAAGTTCCATGACTTTGTATATGGCCGCCACTTCACGGTCTTTACAGACCATAAGCCACTGCTGGGGTTGTTCACAACGAACGAACAAGCCCCACACATAATATCCCCACAAATGCTGAGGTGGTCTATTTTCCTGTCTGCATATGACCATACACTGGTTCACAAGCCAGGCAAAGAAATGGGTCATGCAGATGGTCTCAGCAGGTTGCCATTACAGCAGATAGAGGCAGATCCAGCACCTGACAACCGCATCCTGTCTATTCAGGACTTGCCTGAATCTCCCCTCAGTGCTAGGAATGTGGCTGCAGAAACAGCCACCAATCACACGCTAACACGCGTGCTGACCTGGGCGTTGTCTGGATGGCCTGACACATGTCCAGGCTCAGAATTCCAGAGCTTCTGGCAGAGGAAGTATGAGATTTCCACCTTCAAGTGGTGTATCCTATGGGGTAGCCAAGTAGTAATCCCAACCTCATTGAGGACTAGAGTGCTGCAGTCTCTGCATGAGGGACATCCAGGAATAGTCCGGATGAAGGCGTTAGCACACAGCCATCTTTGGTGGCCTGGGCTCGACAAAGACGTCGAGGCCCAGGTCCACGGGTGCACTGTTTGTCAACAGTCAAGGCCGGAGATGCCCCAGGCCCCAGTTCATAGGTGGGAGGAGACTCATACCCCATGGTCGAGGGTCCATATCAACTACGCTGGACCCTTTCAGGGGCAATTCTTCTTAATTCTCATGGACAGCCATTCCAAGTGGCTAGAGGTCATGCCTGTCTCCTCCACTACCACTGCTAGGACCATCCAGGTGCTGAGAGGGATCTTCACTGCACACGGACTTCCAGATGTCCTTGTCTCCAACAACGGGCCCCAATTCACGTCGTTTGAGTTCAAGGCGTTCCTCCAGGCCAACATGATCCGGCATGCCGCATCTGCACCGTTCCATCCAGCTTCCAACGGCCAGGCTGAACGAATGGTGCGCACAACCAAGGATGCCTTAAAAAGGATCACTCACGGGACCTGGCATCACAGGTTAGCGGACTTTCTTCTTTGCCACCGCACCGCACCGCACCTTGCACAGCTACTGGAAAGAGCCCAGCTGAACTCCGCTGGGGTTGCTGCCTCATCATGAAACTGGACAGATTGCACCCAGACCGGGTGGCTTCATAGGTGTCACAGCCGCGGGCACCTAGGAGACTACAAGTGGGAGATCTGGTCTGGGCAAGGAACTATGGACCAGGACATCTCTCGGTCACAGCAGTGGTTTGCAAGGTCTCTGGGCCGCTGTCATACAAAGTGGCCTTGGACGATGGTCGTGTGATCTGACGTCACATTGACCAACTGCGCTGGAGGCTTCCCAGCAACTCTTCTGCTCCTAGCTCTGCTCTCGGGGGGGAGGAGGACCACAATTACGATTGTGGACCACAGTCTCTCCAACATCCCCAGGCTTCAGCTATTGCTCTAAACAGGGAGTCCGCAGAAAGGGGGTTTGCCATGGAGGCAGCTCCGGCCTCTGGCACTCAGGCTACTCCAGCTGCTGGTCTAGGGCTCAAGGGACAGTGCTCCCAAGAGGAGTCCATTGGGGACTTGGGGAATTCCACCCCCCCCAAGGAACCCTGGCTTGGATTTAGCAGATCCAGCCAGTCAGCAGCTGGGTGGGTCCCCTGGGTCTTTGGGGCAACAAAGTCCTGGTCTGCCTAGCCTGGCAGGCTAGCTGGCAGGCCAGGCACACACACCAGTCATGAGAAGATCAGGACGGGCCAGAGGTCCTCCCAAATACTTACAAGACTATGTACGGTCCTTGTCAGTTCATGGGCAGGCCTGGTAGTCTGGGTTAAGTAATGCAGCTCAAGGGGAGTGGGGAGCATGGCAATAGCAAGACTGTAGTGTTGTGTATATATAGATGCAACGTAAGCAATGTAATGGAGTATTTAAAATAATAAGTGTGCCTTATTATTTTAGTCAAGGGGGAAGGGGTGTTATGTCCTGGGTCGGCAGGCACAGGCTGCAGCAATTGGCCCGGGCAGACCATGTGGATGCCCGGGACAAGAAAGGCTGCTTCCAGCCTTTGCAATGATTGGCCAGCAAGGTATTGTGCAGGGGGGCTATAAAAGAGAGCCGCACCATTTTAAAACCTGTTCTGTTGGTGTTACAATAAAGGAGACTGTTGGAACTCGTTGCTTCATCTCAATGCCTCTTTTCCTGAAACAGAACAATATGTATATGGAAGACATGTGCTCAGAAGAACCAAGTCTATTCCAGAGGAACAGGAGCAGCTTAAGGGTCCGCTCCCCCCACCTTTTCTCCATGGCTTCAAATTCTTCTTATTCCACCCCTCAGTATTTCCAGCATTTAAGAGAGAAAGTTTTCCTCCTTTTAACAATCTCTTAATCAGCTCATCCAGGCGATCCTCCAATTTTCTTTCTGATTCTTGGAAGCAGATGCCCAGCTTGTGACAGCTCGCAATGGCTGTCTGATAGCTGCTGGTCTAGGAAGCTTCCATTCAGCTCTCCAGGAGTTTGTGGATCCCTCCAGTGCTGCCGAACTATCCTTCCCTTCTTCACTGTCCCTACAGGACAGCTCTGGTCTGTCTAGGACTAGGCAAACCTCCCCCAAACAACTGGAAAGCAATGATTCCTAGGGAGCCCCCAAGGAATACGTCGTGCCACCGAGACGTAAGATTTAGTAGTACCTATGAATTTGATACACATTTGCTTAGAGAGAAAAATATTGATTAAAAAATATCTTTTTCATTTTTTTTATTTGCTGATCTCACCTGAATTATGATTATATTGTCAGCATCATCAGATTCATACACAATTCCAGAAAAGATTTATTAACTGTCAAACCGTAGTTTCACATGTATAACTTCAAGATTAAAGGGATCTGGAGATCATCTAGTCTAACCGGTTTTTCTAAAGAAAGAAACAGTATAATGAAGTTGTTTGCCTACACTGCATATTGTACACATTTCTTTTGTCTTACTGTCTGCTGTATGTCACACATTTTCCATATTTAGAAGAATTACGAAAGCTTGAAAAAAGCTGTTAGGCCACAGATAATAGGTTTGGCAGACATTAAATCACATTATGGCTTTGCATAACAGGAATGAGCCCTTAGTGTTCTTTTCAATATTATGGATGACAATTAATTGTTGGGGTTACCATAATTCTTCTTCCTGCCAATATATAGCTACAGGAAAATGTTGAGTACAATTTAGTGTGCAATCTCTATTTACCCAAAGAAATTAAATGAGAGTGTGAATCAGGAATGGCCCAACAAGTTGTATGAGCCAGCTGTATATTCTAGGATCTTTCCAATTTTCTTGATTTAAAACAAAGTCAAATAAATATTTGCTCACGTACTTTGTTTGAAATCTGCTTTTTAAATGTTTGTCTCATAACTCCAAATGCAACAATTTAACCAAATGGATGTTTAGCTTAACACTAAAGTAAATCCCACTAAACTCAAAGGAAGATGTTTCTGACTAAAAAATACTGTTAAGAACTTTCTGGACAATTTTTCAAACAAACCACTGAAATATTGTTTTGGTTTGGGAGTTAACAGTCACGAATTCAAAACAAAAAAAAAGCATAAAACAGTGTTAAGAAGCAATTGGAAATTTTACGTAATCAAATTCTTTATAACCAAAATACTCTCTCCTTCAGAATACATGCTGTTGTGGGTGTCTCACGACTGGATGATGACATATCAGAGAATGAGGAAGCACAAGCCGGCCCCTCTGGGTATTTTCCCCCCCCCCGGCAGCCGAATCAGACAATGAGGAGTTTTGTATGCCTTCTGATTCAGACTCTCCAAATGATGAGTCAGATTTAGAGCAAGACGAGCAATGGATTGATCCGAGGTTCAGAAGGTTTGATAAGCGAAGGTGTCAGTTAACTGGAAAAAGGAAGTAATGGGGGGAAGTGACGTATCGGACACTATATTAGAAGGGGGAAGTAGACTACGCCCTTGTTACGGGCAACGTTTATCAATGAGAGGTTTGGAAGCTTTTGCAATGCTTTGAAAGTCTGATGTTTTGAAAAACCTAGCGAAGGATAATGAGGTCTCGGACACTGTGATAAAGACGGAGTGAGTAATTGGGATGTTTGGAAAGAGTTTGTTGTAATCTAACTGTAAATACTTAGTCTTAGATGTTTTTGCCAGCAAAATGTCAGCAGTTGGCTTTGAAATGAATCCTTTTGAAATGTGTTTAATAAATCTCTTAAAGACATTTACGTAGCTTTTAATGAGCTGAGAGAGACCAGACATAACACATGCTCACAACATTCTTTGATGGGAAGTATTGCTTTGAGGGACTTAAACACTTCTTTTAATGTGGAATCGTGATCATGCTCTCATTTCCAATATTTTAAAAACAGGGAAGCGCCCTAGACAGCTTCTCAACATTTACTGCAATCATGGCCAGAACATGGAAGGGAATACAATGACGGGGCTGAAACCAATCATTATGGTCCCATTTTATTTCTCCATAATGCATCAATATATTAGGGTACTTTGTAGGATTTTGATGTATTTATCTCTGGATTTTCTTTCAGAAATTTGAATCTGTACACCTCACCTCAACTTTAAGATGCCTGGACTTCAACTCCAAGAATGCCACAGCCATACAACAAAAAGTGTTAATTTGAGATCATTGCAGACAACAGAACTTTTAATTCGCAGGAAATGGGATTAATTCTTGGATACAGGTTTAACTGAGATGGATGTATTTTTATGCCTTTAAGTCAGTGTTGACTCCTGGCAACTGCCTAGATGAATCCCTGAAGTTTTCTTGGCAAGGTTTTTAAAAAGTGCTTTGCCTTTGCCCTCTTCCTAAGGCTAAGAGAAAGTGGCTGGCTCAAGGTTACCCAACTGGCTTTGTGCCTAAGGCAGGACTGGAACTCAGAGTCTCCCAATTTCTAGCCTCATGCTTTAACTACCACACCAAATTGTCTTACATTTATATTTCTATTAACAAATAAAGGTGATAACGTATTCAAACAAAACCACAGAATGTTTTTGAATTGCCAATGACAACATAGAATTACTGTACAGTTATGTCAAATACATATTTTTTTCAGAAATCCAGGAATGCTTAGGTTGAGAACTAATCAATTATTTAGGAGTAAATGCCACCAGATTTAATGTCATGCATTTCTAACTAGTTTAGTCTAGCTTATAAAAAGATTAAGGCAGGATAAAGCACAATGAACTAATTCCTAAACAAACATGCAGAGAGTTATGCAGCATAAAACAAATGGAAAAGTATCCCAGTTCAGTATGGGGTACACTGAATAAGAGATGAGCACTGCCACCTACAGGCTGTAATTATACCTTATTTATTTGTTTGTTTAATCTCATCTTTATAATTTTTATAAATAACTCAAGATGGGGAGCATACCTAATATTTCCTCCTCCTCCTATTGTGCCTTACATCTCTGTTTTGTGTAACTCTTCATAAGGCCATACTGACAAACATAATAAATTAATAGTAGTGCCATATTTTTATCAGGCCAACCAAGACATAAAATAGTGGTCAAGTGTTTTGAGTTCTCATTTTCATTAGGCAAAATGTTTGCCTTTTTTCATTAGGCAAGAGATTAGCAAAACAGAGAAGCAGGGAAAGAAAACCAAGCAGTTTTTAGAATCAGGGAACTAACTTTAGGGATAATCATAACTTTTGCCTGCACTGTTGCAGAAAAGAATCCAACTTGGAGACAGGTTTTATGCCATTTAAAGAAGGGGTTATAAAATATTCCTTTGACTTGCTGGAAAAGGTGGGCCAATTTGGCTGCTATTGGTTAAAATAAAATTATAGCATATTCCCTAAAATAAATCTAAGATAATCTAGTCAGAAAGTTCTAAATAATGGATGAATATTATATTTTCAAAAAGGGAAATGGAGCTAGTATGTGTTTGTTTATGTCAATGAGCTCAAAAGCATCTCTGGGTGAGGGTACAATCTACAATACAAAATGGACCTGCTTTGATTAGTTTGAGTTAGGAGTATTGAGAGTGATGCAAATGCAATTTGCTTATTGTTACTTCACCTCTTCCAGCTTTACAAGTCCTAGAAGAGCTTGCAGAAGATTCCTTGGAGCTTTGAAAAGTGAAGTTGTGCAGCAACTTTGATGTACTTAAAAAAAAAAAGAGGCTGGATTGCTTTGCCAAACAGCTTCGAAAGGTAATATTGCTTCATATATTGCCTTTATTGAAGCACAATTCTACCATCCTGTTTCTCATTTTTTTAGTTGAAGATCTGTTTTGGCATCTGCAAATCTGCCCCCAAAATAAATTTGCACTAACGTTCATTTTTTGTAAGTTACTTCATCAGCATCCATCTGCATCCTTTGAATAAGGACATCGTCATGTATGATAAAAATCACATCATTTGTGTAATGCTGTAATTATCCAAATAGTATAAATCACCTCAGAGAGTTGGTTCATTTCAAGTCCATTGCAACAAGACCTGCTAAACTGAGGGTCTCCCGTATGTTCTATGCTGTGTATGCATAATTTGCAAACAATTTGTCTCTAACGCAACACAGTAGTATACTCATTTTTAAATTGCGGACTACATTGCAAGATTTCTGAAAATCTGTATTTCAACATACAGTTCCATTATGGTTTGGGCCACAGGTCAGCAACCTGCGGCTCCAGAGCCACATGCGGCTCTTTGAGCCTTCCCCTGTGGCTCCCAGCCTCCTCTGCCATTTGCAGAGAGAGACAGAGACAGAGAGAGGCACTTGCGCTGCTCTCTGTCTCTCTCTGTCTCTCTGTCTCTGTCTCTGTCTCTGTCTCTGTCTCTCTCTCTCTCTCTCTCTCTCTCTCTGTGTGTGTGTGTGTGTGTGTGTGTGTGTGTGTGTGTGTGTGTGTGTGTGTAAAAGAGAGTGGACTCAGTGTTCTTTGATAAGCTGAAAAGCTTTTTGGGTGGGGCTCCTCCCTTTGCTGTGTCTCTGAGCTAGCTAGCCCAGCTATGCTGACTCAGGAATTCTGGGAGTTGAAGTCCATGAGTCATAAAACAGCCAAGGTTGCCTACCCCTGAGCTTGTTGGAAAACAGCTTGAAGCCAGCTTGCCAGGTGAGCAGAAGATCAGAGAGAGGGGGAGAGGGGGGAGAGAAAGAGAGAGAGAGAGAGAGACAGAGAAAGAGAGCAAGAGAGAGGGAGGGAAGGAGAGGGAGAAAGAAAGAGAGTGGGGGAAGAGGACTGGCAGACCAAGGGCAGAAAGAGAGAGAGAGGGAGGGAGAGAGAGACACAGAGAGACCCTTCTGATATCTAAAATGAAGGTAACACTGCATATATCCTTTTTTATCTTTAATATATATATATATACATACATACATACATATATACATACATACATACATACATACATACATACATACATACATACATGCCTTTCCATTTCAGCACAGAAACAGTGCTTCTTTGTTTGTTCAGGTGTGCAGGTTATTGTGCTCAACCCATTTAGAATATGTTCTTATTTACTGTACTGGAACAAAGCCTAGCATGTTGCTGAATACTTCCCCATATTTTCTGCAAACAATAAGAAGTTTCATGGGCATAAAGTTTATCCGTGCTAATTCCCTTTAAAGTCTGATCATTTGAGGCCTGGGTTTCTTTAATATAATCATTATCAGAGTTTTCCTGGTCCATCCTGGAAGTGAAGGTTTCCTAAGAATGCAACGCTTGATAAATTAGATTTATCACAGCATCTACTGTACATCAGTCAGTGTTCAACTCTTAAACCTTTTTCTTCTGTCTGTGTGGCTCCTTCCCTCCTTTCTCCTTCCCTAAGTGTGAAAGAAGGAACAATTGACACTTGTGGTTTGTTACTTGGACAAGTCTGGTCTCAGACTCCTTCTGGCCATGCCCAGTCTAGTCCTTAGAATCACTATTTTCACTCTCCGAACCATCAGAAGCAGTTTGAAGACAATCCACAATTATGTTTACTTCTACTGACTCAGAAATGCCGGGACAAGGGAAGAAAATTATTCCATCTAAGCAGCTAAAGGGTTGGAATACTTGTATCCTCCTCACATCTTTCACTTCTGTGGTGTTTATTTGGCTAGTGGGCATGCTGATGGGAAAAACAAAACAGCCCTTTCTGGAGGGGGAGCTAAAACTACCTTTCCCCTTGAAACACTGCCTAGCATAGCTCCACATCAGCAAGCAAGGCTGGGCAAAGGTTTTCATGCAGAGATTACAAGAAATGATCAAGAAGAGCCATGGTGGCGCAGTAGTTAGAATGCAGTATTGCAGGCTAACTCTGCCCACAGCCAGGAGTTCGATCCTGATGGGCTCAAGGTTGACTCAGCCTTCCATCTTTCCGAGGCTGATAAAATGAAGGGCAATATGTTGACTCTGTAAACCCCTTAGAGAGTGCTGTGAAGTACTATGAAGCGGTATATAAGTCTAGGTGCTATTGCTATATAATGTAGTGAGATTTCTGACACTTTAACTGTGGATTGTTGAGGGTTTTTATTTCTCTTTGGCAACATGTGTAACAAAAGACAATGGATGTATCTGAAACTCTAAAATTGTTTCCTTTGTTGTTGTTGTTGTTTTGCCAACTCTCTCTAAGATAAGGTAATATATTCACTGTAGAGCAAATCCTATCAGATTCCCAACTGAATGAGGAATGTAAATCACTTGGTATGCAAAGGTGGAGAGGTTGGAGAAATAATGAGCCAGAGACCTCTTCCTTAACTGCACAGCCATTCTTGCCATAGAGCAGGAAGCAAAGTACATACAAATTACTTACCCATCCAGAGCAAAATTAACTCTGCCTCCCCTGAACCAATTTGCACAGCCAGAAGACTCAGAGAGGAACTTCTCACTCTAAACAGGTCTGAGGAATTGCTGATTCTTTCTGGCCATTCTGCGAGGTGTTTTTTATCGGGCTGTTTTTAATTGTACTACTACAGTTTAGGGTGGATAACTGAATTACTTGCATTACTGGATTTTATCACTCCTTGCTGTTTTATTTTTCTTTATTATTATATTAATTTTGTGTATTTAACTTTTTTATTGTTGTATATACGGTAAAATACAACATGTATTCTAGCCATTCATTGCTGGTGAAAGCTAGGCTGGAACGTAGCTCTTTTCCCTTCCTCCCCAATGGATTGTGGGAGTATGTTGCTCCATGTTGCACATTCAGTTCTCTTTTTTTTTTTAAATCATATATTATGATGAAATCAAGATCAGTTCTGCTCTAAATTCTCCTTGGCATATCATCTTCTTCAGATCCTCTGTGTAGCATAACTACTATATTCCCAAACACGCTTTAATATTACCTTTCTCATTACGCAACCTAATGTCTGGTGGGGAAGGGACTTTTGCTCTTAATAATGATACACGCGCACACATATATTTACCTCCCTGAATTCTAAAACAAAAACACTCTTCAGGTTCCATCCTGTCTCCAGTTAAATATTTTTGCATTCCCATTGTATAGTACTTGTAAATACTGGCGTTATGTGGAAATGGTTGGTTTCGTTTAATACATTCTTCAAAGAGTCTATGGAGATGTCTACGATATCAGAATATTATTTCTGAACTTTAATTATAATTTTAATCAGCTCCAGTTTTCCATTTGTTTGTCCTGTAATGCAAATTATTTTTGGCTGTCAGGAAGCTTTGGGAACGATGCTTAATATTAGTAACATTTGTTGTTAAGCAACTTTGCACATTGCTGCCCCTGTTTAAATGGCAGAAGTAAAAAAAAAACAAAAACAAAAAACCAAAACCGCTTATTTCTGGTTTTTGAAAAGCCCCTGTGGAAAAGTGAACTATTCTTTAAAGCTTTTTCCCAGAATCTCCCAACACATATTTGTTCTTGTCTAGATTATGTTTTCAGTTTGGGGCCCATGATTTTAGGAAATGAGTTTGGGGAATTGGGCCTAGAAAGCTACCAGATTACCTTGAAACTGTATAGAGAGATAACTCACGCATGAGATGACTGAATTGCTATACAGAATGAACAACGTAAAAAATAATCAGAGGAGAGAAATAGATATTACTATAACTACCAAGCCTAATTTCATACATCTCAGCAAGTGCAAGCGCATGCCTACAGTGAAGAGTTAACATTCCACTTTCTTCCCTTGGGTAAATTTCTTGGAAGTGATAAAGTTCACAGAAGCCACATAGAGATAGGAGTCACTCTGGAGCACAAAAGGAGAGCTCTGCTGGTATCAGAAGGCTGGACATCAGTAAAACAGAGAGCTGTAATACACATAGAAAAAAAGGGGGCATTTAATCTTTATTTATTTGAATGTATAAGCCAACCAGTTCTAATGGTCTGTGGGCAGTGTACAAAACCAGAAAAAAACCCATAAAAGTAGATAAAAACCCTAAATTAAATGGCCAGACCAAACTGAAATAATCTTACAGACAAGAAAAATAAAAAAAAGACACAAGGGCCCTAGACAAGCAGTAATCCATCAGCCTCAGGCCTGGAACCAAAGGCAGGATTTCAGAATTTTCTGGAACCCTAAGAGATGGGCACAGTCCTTATCTCTAGAGCAGGTGTGTCAAACTGCCGGCCCGCGGGCTGGATGCGTCACATGGAAGCCACGCCCACCCCATTGCCGGCAATGGCAAAATCGGCCCGATACGTTGCGCTTCATCACGTGACGTCGCGAGTTTGACATGCCTGCTCTAGAGGGATGCTGTAGAAGATGGGGGCTGTAACAGAAAAGGCACACTTCCTCAGTCCCACAAGATTACATTGTTTACTGGAAGGGACCTGGAGTGCGCCTATTCTGCTGGAACATACTGCATGTGCAGAAAGTAATGGAGGCAAGCAGTTGCTCATATATAGGTAGTCAATTGAGCAACCTCAGTTGTGCCTGTCAACTCCATCACAAAGTGCCACAGTCATTAAGCGGAAAATCATATGACCACAAAGGTCTTACGATGTCATTTTCCATTTGGTTGTAAGGAAGTCATGGGGGTGGTTCAGCGAGACATCATATGATCACAATTTGCAATTTTACTTCCATATTCTCCATTAACTGTCCTGTTGGAAGCTCATTGTGAGCTAGCAATCATGTGACCATAGTATGTCGCAATGATCACAAATGTTCACCAGTTGGTTATAAATGTGGGGGCTGGTCACAAAGCTGTTTGTTTACACTGCCATAACTTTAAATGGTCACTAAATGAGGTAGTGACTAAATGCGGAATACCTATGTCATACACGGCTTTATAGATAATAGCCAGCATCTTGAATTGCACTTGGAAGCCAACTGGCAGCCAATGGGGCTCACAAAGCAACGGGAGACATATTCAGGCATATTGAAAGATACCTGTTCCTGCTTACACCATTGTATATTGAGCCAGCTGTAGCTTCCAGGTGGTTTTCAAGGGCAGCCCCATGTAGACCACATAGCAGTAATCCAACTGTGAAGTGAACAGGGCATGAGGAACAATGTGAAAGGCCTCCTAATCAAGGAAAGGCCCCAATTGGTACGCAAGGTAAACTGGGCAAAACTCCTGGCCACAGAAGCCACTTGCTCTTTAAGCGGTAGCTCCAAGTCCAGAAGAACCCCAAATTGCTCATCAGCCTTGAATGGGAAAATGCAGCCCCACCCAAGACCAATAAAGGTAACATCCCTGACCAATTTTAGAACTAAACCAAAATCTCTACTGCTTCATCCAAACATGAACAGCCTCCAAGCAGTGGGTCAAAACACCATCAGAGTCATTGTGCAGGCTCAGGATTGAGATAAAGAACTGGGTATCATCAGTATACATCTATCACTATTGCTGTCTTCTGGTCCTTGTTTACTAACATGATGTCTGGTTGACTGGCTAGCACCCACCTGTCTGTCTGGATCTGGAAGTTTCACAGGATTTTTAGCCCTGTTATTTTTCGTAACCTTCAGTAGAATCTCTGGATTTGGGAGGATCTAAGCCCAAACACTGTGTAGATGTTCCCATACATAATGCCAGCAACTTGGTTGTGCTTTTCAGGGAATGATGCTGTTTCTATTTGTATCTTATACCCTGTGACTATGTGTGTCTGAGGCCTTTCTGCAGTCTGCATCTTGGATCCTATCTAGTGTGATAGGCGCCTGCTTCTATGGAATTAGTGCCAAGTGCTTGTTCTTGTATTGCTATGATCAATGCCTTGCTAGGATTTCCCAGTATCTCCTGCCTCTGCTGTCTGTCAATGGTACATCCCATATAGGATTTTGTCTTGCCATGGCACTTTCTCTATTTGATCTTCTTCCCATATCTGCTGCTGCCTCAGGTATTACCTCAGCAGCTCATCTTTGGGTGCCATCTTACTGTACACCTGTATGGTCTGGGTTTCATCCAGGATACTTACTCTGGCACTTACTAGATCCCACCTATCCTCTTTCTGGCTGGTGTGCAATCTCTGAATGTTGGACTTCAGGTGGAAACCCTCTATGCATTGTAAAGAGCTTCTAGGTCAGGGGTTCTCAACCTTGGCAACTTTAAGACTTGTGGACTTCAACTCCCAGAATTCCTCAGCCAGCAAAGCTGGCTGAGGAATTCTGGGAGTTGAAGTCCACAAGTCTTAAAGTTGCCAAGGTTGAGAACCCCTGTTCTAGGTCCTCCCATCAGCAGCCTCTTGAGTTGAGTTCCAGTGTTACCTTCCACAGTCCCATTGAGTACTTGAGCAAGGTCTTTCATGATCAGCAGTGCCCTTGGTTCATTTGCAAAGAATAGGTGATTTATGGATTGGAAGATTAAGAAAGATTGAGCAGATTGAGGAGGTCAAGGGATTTGTAAAATATTTGAAAAGGAGGCAGGACAATAAGATTGTCATTATTTGTTGAAAAGAAGGTTGGAAAAGTCATTTATATATTTTTTAACTTTAGGTTTTTTTCTTGATTTTTTTTCTTTTTCTTTTTTATTATATGATAGCTCTTAATAAATATAAATAAAAAGGAGACATGGATCTCATTAGATGAAAGAAGATCTTAGCAGCCTTTTCTGCCTTTTTTGCCATTTTTTTCAGTGAAACAAAAAATGACACTTTTGTTTTTTTAAAAAGAGAAGAGAATATATCTGTTATATCCTCCTTTCACTAACCATCAATCATCTGTGAAACATCTCAAAGAGTGCTTTGAGAATATTACTTGTCACAAGAACCATCCAATAGCTGGCTGGGTTGAAGAAGCTTCAACTGTTTTTAAACTTTACAATTTTCTTTTTAACTCTGTTTTAATTTTGTTTTTTAATTTTGTTTTAAATTATGGCTTTTATATAATATTATCATTTTATTTGTAAATCACCTAGAAAGTGTGATGAGCAGTATAGAAATTTGATAGATAGATAGATAGTTGGATAGATAGATTGATAGATAATAGATTGATAGACAGGCAGGCAGGCAAGCAGGCAGGTAGGCAGGCAGACAGAGAATATATCAACTGCAAAATGTTAGCCAGGTTTCTGAAGGTTTACTTGCATTTTGTCTTCAAATTAATTAAAATTCTGCTAAAACTGAAGCATTTAGTGATGGACAATGGAAGTTCCATGGCTTTTTTGTCATAGAACACCCAGAACAGAGTTCCGGCACCTTTTTTGGATGGAACCTTGTAGGGTAGGCAAGGCAGGTTGTATAACGTGTGTGAGTTCTGGCACCTTTTTTTTTTTTTTTAAACAAAAAAAGCATTGGGAAGTTCTATAAATTGTTTTCAAGTTTCTGAAAATTAAATGGCTCCAGAAATATCCTGTCCCCTTCAGGCAATGGATTCCAAACCAACAGAGATCATTTTGGATTGACAGTAGAGAAAATGTTTTAGTGGATGTTAATAGGACCATTGCAAAATGAATAGAAGAATGTAGTCTTGTTCCTTGTTTCCACATTGACTTTAGAACTACTCTTGAGCAGATTCATGCTCTAATTTGGGCCCTGAGTCTATCTTTTATGATGCTCAGCAGAACTGCATGTATCTGTGTTTATGCTGCCCCAGTCTTAAATGGCTGTCTCTTGATACATGGATTTTATGAAGGAAGCATTAGGGAGCAGAGTAACAATATATACCCAAATTGGAAGAGGTTTTTCTATAGTTGATGGAAGGTGACAGACATTGCTGGTGGCATGCCTTAATAGTGCTAAATAAATAAGAAAAACACCTTACAAGCCAGCCAATTTAATGAATGTCTACATGTTGCTGCTCATGAAGAGAATGACGTCTGGCATGGTGCTGTACCAGAATTAGGGACGTTTGTCCTGTCAACTTGATCATTTTAACAACAGCAGTTATAGCATTTATTGTGTTCTGATATTTCATGTTTTTTCTGCATTGCAAATTGCCTTGTCAGAAGGCTATGCACAGCCTTAGTAAATAGCCTCTTTGTATAGCTGCAAAAGTTCTCTAGTTACTTCCTTATTTGTAAACTATTTCCATTCTCTTGACCTTCACACTAATCCCTTAAACCTTCCTTTTCCAAATAATATAACTTTTACATATGCTTATTTTTTTTTCTTCCCTCTTAAAGTTTAATTGAGGTGGAGAGGAAGTCACAATTAGGATTACACTGAGGAGAAAGTGTTTAATTCTTTTCCCCATGTTCATTGACAAAAATCTCTCTCCTAGAATTTAAGCTGAGGGAAGAGAGAATCCCAAAGATGTTTTGGGTTCCAGAAGTCTGAAAGCAGAGTTCCTTCTTCATATGTCCCTTGGAGCAAAACTGTAGCTGTGTGGTAGTTCACAGAATTGTCAAGTTTACGTTCAAAAATCAAAAGAAAAGCTCAGTTGTGAGGAAACCACAAAGATTCCTCCCCAGTGCTGTTAATTTTCAGTGGTTATTTCAAAGAATTGAGCAGGAACTGGCTCACCCTATCTT
This sequence comes from Bothrops alternatus, assembly GCA_034064705.1. Classification (NCBI taxonomy): domain Eukaryota; kingdom Metazoa; phylum Chordata; class Lepidosauria; order Squamata; family Viperidae; genus Bothrops; species Bothrops alternatus. The sequence continues at coordinate 23,589,480 of JARGCV010000052.1, read as the reverse complement.
TTGAGGTTTGCTGCTTGCAAAAGCTTGAATTTCAAATTTTCAAGAAATTCTGAATTTTCTCAAACATTCCTCCTATGCTGGCTGGCTGACCTTCACAGAACCTGTTACTTGGAGAATGCATACTAGCAAAGACAAATTGGTTTCCTCTCAATGAAAGAGCGTCAAACATTTCCTTAGCTGTTTGCAATATATTTTATTTGCAAATAAGCCTATATATACAAAAGTAAAGCATAGTGGAATGAATAGACTACCATAACAGATAGGCAAGCAGCATAATCCTGTAGTAGTTTCCCATACAATTAACTTCAGTCTTGAAGGCTATACCCACATTTTAACTAAAACCTCTCCCTCTTTTTTTCTATTTCCTCCATTGCCTTCAGAGATCACTTTCTACTGCAAAGCAACTAGTACCGGTAGCTCGCAGAACATCAAGGAAGGCTGCCACAATTAGCACGAAGTGTCCTTCTCCTGAAGCTCCTGGTCAATCAAATCAAAGTAATGTAAGCCTGCCCTCTTTTTTATCATAACTTGAATCTACCTTCCCCATTTTCCCCCCTAAAAGATAGTTCACCCAACCATGTAACACTTCTCGATGCAAGTTGTAACGTTCTTTCAAAATATTGACTGGGAAAAGATTCATTAAAATAGCATCAAAAAATAATTTGTAGCCACAGCTTAGAAAAAATGTGCAAGTAGGTTAATTATTCAGACATATCCTGTGGTTGCTCTAACTCAAATGTCTATTAAATCTGTGGAAACATGAACATGCTGTTTCAAAGTGATTTGGGTATATTCCTCTGTCACAGAAAATACCTTGGGATAATTAAAAATTGCCTGTATCTTTCAAATACCATCCTTTAGCTAGAAACCATTTTAAAAACATCTAAATGTCTATTCCTCTGCCTCTCCTTAAAGTCATATTCTTAAATGCTTTAAATCCAACTTTGCAGCTATTTGACATTTTTGGAGAACCATAAAGAAATCTAATTTTTGATCTCTCTTTGTACTGCTCTTAAGGAAAAATGTCAGTCCTCACTGAGTTACCTCAAAGAAATAAAAGTAAAGCTCATCCTATCTGTTATGTTTTAGCCGTCAATAAATACACTAAAATATTTGTTTGCCTTTTTTTTAATCTGTTCTGACTGATTTGGAAAAAGTTTTTCACCTTCCTTAAAAAAAGATTGCTAGCATATCTGTTTACTTCATACTTGAATGTTAAATGTGATTTTCTACATAGATGCCAATTAACTAAGTTCTTTTCCCCACCTATCTTTGATTTTTTAAAAATTGCATCTGTCTGACTTGTGTTGATAACAGTCAGTAAGAGGCATTTTAAAAAGCTATCCTAAAAAAGGATTGTTTTTAGAGATACTTTGCTAAATAGCAAAGTGAAACTAGGGTTTAGGCATAGGCAAAAATGCATATGGGATGGTTCAAATCTTTTGAGATGAGCAGCATGGATAACCCTGGAATTCTACCTCATCCAGACATCCTTATTTCCATCTCTGCAGACCCAGCATTAGGACTCAGCTTCTGCACTGGATGGTCATTTTGCCTGAAGTGTATTCCAAGCCTTGTAAATAAGAGACTTCTAAATTGATGTGTCCACCATTGATGATTCTCAAGTTATTTGTATCCTTTTGCTTGTTCATTCAAAGAAAATGAAGCCTTTGCAGAAATAAACCTAATTGCCCCAAATTTCAAAAATAGCAACTAGGGGAGCTGCCAGAAACTCGCTGGGGCAAAAAGAAACTGATTTTTACCGCAATCAGCTAAAACTGGAATGCAATCAGGGGCAGCAGATAGCTCCAAGTGCTTGCCACAATGGTGATGTCTTCTGAAGAAAGAATGCTTCATGATCCTAAAACAAAACAATACGAAAAGGGACTCCTCCCAGGTTATTATTCAAAATAATCACAAGGTTTGAGTCTTGTTGCTCACGGAGGAGCATTTTTTACAAATTCTCCTATCTATTTGATTTTTGCAATATATGAGAAGATGCTGTTACTGCCAAGGATGCTGTTACTGCCATTGGAACATAAGAAACTATTTTGTAGGCTGGACAGTTCCCCCACCCATCCACCTTCCCCAAATCATGCCCCCCTCCTGCTTTCTGAAGGCATTTCTGATCTTGCTTGGGAGAAAGCCGCACAAGGGTTTTATCTCAAAAAGGAGGCTGACTTTCAGAGACATATTTTAGCTCTTGCTAAGAAATATTAGACCTGTCAATTGTTGTCTCATATGTAAAGTACTGAATGCCATCTCTTGACATTTGGAGTCAGTATAGTGTAGCAATGTCATGGTTCCGAAAGATGAAACTCTTCAAAGAACTTCGAGGCATTGTTTACCTTAAAGAATCTTTATTAGAGAAGCATAGCATCGGCACTAACATAATCAAAGCCAAAAACTGGATTCTTGTCCCCTGAGCACATAGTATCAAAGCACAATTCCCTCCTCCAATTAACCGTCATAAATCACATTCTCCAATTAGTTTGAAATGCAGGCTTTCCCTCCAGTTCTCCAGCCTGCCAATTCTTATCATCTCTTATTTCAATAACCTTGGTTCACACACTAGTTCCATTATTGTTATGTCTAGCTAAACTCTCATGCACATTCCTCCCCCCAGGGTCATCTAACTCTAACTCTAAGAATAAAACATAAGAAGAAAATGGTTGCATCTCCAACTGTCGTCAAAGCAAAAACATCCGATGTTAGCAGCGTTGACATGGAATTTGATAACTTTGTTCTATCTTTATACATTGGACCATGTTAAAACAGATCTAAGTAAAAGCAATACTTTGATGACCTTTTGCCCTCCTGTGCAACAAACTAAAGGATTTGTTTGCAATTGCTTTACCCAGATGTATTTGTATAATTTTATGAGCCAGAGAAGCAGCAGCAAGTGATTACATGCAATGTTCATGTTTAAATCAAGATAGTTGCCATAATACATCCAAGAATAGTGGGATAGAGTTCTAGCAGAAAGATGTTTCAACATCCACTTCTACTAACTTTCCTGATGTAGGGTTATGACCAGGGCCAGCTCTAGGCTAAGGCCAAGTAGGTCTTAGGGTTGCCAAATTTTAGGGGGCACCAAAACTGAAAAGACTTTCAAAATCACAATTAAAAAGTGAAAAGCAGTAACACCACATTGTGAACCAGTGCACCCAATCAGGGCCCCCCACGGGAAGGGCTCACAACGTGGCCGGGAGGATGTTTTACCAGATTCGTCTGGTATGCCAGTTGCGCCCCTTCCTAGATAAGGACGCACTACGCACGGTCACCCATGCCTTCGTCACTTCCAGACTGGACTATTGTGATGCCCTCTACATGGGGCTCCCCTTGAAGTGCACGTGGAGGCTTCAACTGGCGCAGAATGCGGCCGCGCGGGTGGTAGTGGGGGCACCCTGGCGGGTACGAATGGCCCCCATCCTGCGCGAGCTGCACTGGTTGCCGGTGGCTTTCCGGGTGTGCTTCAAGGTACTGGTTACCACTTTTAAAGTGCTCCATGGCATAAGACCCAGTTATTTACAAGACCGCCTTCTGCCAGTAAATACCTCCCATCGACCAGTTCGCTCCCACAGAGAGGGCCTCCTCAGGGTGCCATCAGCTAAGCAGTGTCGGCTGGTGGCGCCCAGGGGGAGAGCCTTTTCTGTGGGGGCACCGATGATGTGGAACGAGCTCCCCCCAGAACTCCGGACATGTCATGATCTCCGCACCTTCAGAAGAGAATTGAAGACTCATCTCTTCAATCAAGCCGGCCTGGCCTAGATCTCCTCGGGTTTTAAATTTTTAAACAAGGCTGTTCGGGTTTTAGAATTGGGTTTTTAACAGGTTTTTAGTAGCAGCCTTGTATTAATTTAATTTAATTTATTTTTAAATATTTATTGTTATTGTATGTTTTTATTGGGTTGTGAACCGCCCCGAGTCCTACGGGAGAGGGGCGGTATAGAAATTTAATAAATAAATAAATAAATAAATAAATATAATTTTGCAGAATTGTTGCCATGTGACAACCATAGATTGCCAATGTAATTGAAATAGTGTATTGGGTAAATAGGGTGAAAATGTCTGAGAAAAGGAAAAAAAATGCCTTGGCTGAAAATCATAAAAATCATAAAAAAACTCAAAGAAAAAAAGAAACAAGAAACTCTGAACATTTTTCAAACTCCTAACAAAAACAGAAGGTGAGTCAAACCATTGGGGACACCAGAATATGACTTTTCTGAGGGTGTCAAAATGTCTAGAGCCAGCCCTGGTTATTCTAGGTTCAATGCATCCCTACTCACATCACAATGCTTCCATGTCCTCACACTGGAGCCCAGTCTGGAAGGGTCCCTTTTTAATTACAAAGTGCAGGCAGAATTACATGCTATTCATGATGGCCATTTGTTATTTATATGTCAGTACTGAGGTTTGTGCAACCCACCGAGCACTTTCTGCAGATGCTGCCAATAGCATATGTATGGTGACAGAGGGCTGACACCCCATTGCAGAAGCCTCAACCTCAACATTAAGGTGTGTGGACTTCAATTTCCAGAATTCCCAAGCCAACATGACTTGGAGCCCACACATCTTAAAGTTACTGATACTGAAAAATACTAGTTCAGATTAAGGTTGGTTTACTTCAATCATTTTGTCTTTTAATTATGAATCTACAAATAGTGTTAGTAGAAGGCAGGAGTCAGCAATGCACTTTCCAGGGGCACCATAGTGCTGTAAGATACTGTATACAGATCCCCAAATTTGGGCTTTTTTTAAGAATTGCCTTACGCCTCACAAAATTGCCAAGATGTTTTGGACATTAAAAAAAAGGGGGGGTTGCAAGCCCTCATATATAAGATACCTTGACAACATCCAAATGACTGAAAATATTACTGTTCTGACTATATACAGTGCTATATAAATGTAAAGGCTGACTAAATTTGCAGGTTTAAGAGGAAACAATAAACTGTAAGAAGCCCCCAATTAAAAAACAAAACAAAACTGAGTTGTAAAGGTAAAAATTCTACTGGTGACATATCTGTCAATACAGAATGGAATTCAATTCAATTCAGTTTATTTTCCCTGTCCTTTCTGTACATGTACATGCTTTTCAACTAAACAGATTTTTCCAGTCTGGCGATTCTTGATCTCCCATAGAGCATCAGTCTGCTTAGGCAAGATCAGCCAGATACTGCCATCTGCTGAAGCCGATGGGTTGAACAAAAGCTTATATTCACTTTGTATAGCACTGTCAGAAGCCATATTTTTTTACTTTTATTACTGGCAGTGAATTTGTGCCAGTACGTTACCATTTATCGCCAATAATAGAAAATAAATGTAGCTCAAGAGTGAAGAGTTGGTTTCTTGGTGTGCTGAACTTATTAACATCCCTGCAAATGTTGTATTATCTGTCTGTTTGTGCGTTTATCATTTACCTGGTAATTTCACTGTTCCTTCTAGCAAAATAATTCAGACTTATTTTATCCACTGTAATTTGAACATTTTGGAGAGAGAAAAAAATACAGGGAAGATCTTCTCGCTACAGTCATAACACATATTTCATACTCTAAAATGAGGGAAGATTGCCTGAAAGATTACCTAACAGGTTTAAGTGAGCAGATGTCCGATTACAGAATTGGAGGAAATTGAGGAAAGCAAAGCAAATACATTGTAAGCATTTGGAGAAAGGGTACATTTTTGTTCTTTGCTTTTGCTCCCAAATACTGGACACCCTTGAGGTATTCCCAAGAATTTTGTATAGCCAATTTTATACTTTTGGTGATTTTTTTTTTTAAATCTCTGCAAGCTATCCAGAATCCTGTACTTGAGTTGACATAGAAATCTTGCTCAGTAAATATATGAATATCAGAAAGAATAATGAATAGGATTGATCCCATATAAGTATCAAATGTGCTTTTATTTATTTATTGTTCCTTCAGTCATTCTTGGCTTTTGGCAATTATCTGGCCTAGAGCCTGCAGTTTTCTTGGCAAGATTTTCAGAAATGATTTGCCTTTGTCTTCTTCCTAGTCCTAGAGTTAAGAGTGATTGATAGGCCCAAAGTCACCCAGCTGGAATTTGAATTCATAACCTCCTGGTTTCTAGCCTGATGCTTTCAGGTGTTACTCGGTAGATACATATCAAATTGACCACAATATGTGCACTTCTTAACTGTCAGAGCAGTAAGAAGTGCCAGAGAAAAAGTCATATTTTAATCAACAAAGAACAAGTTTGCAATTGCTGTTTGCCTGAAGGTTTTGAGGGGCCAGTGTTAGGTCTGCTACTCTTTATAGATTGTAATTTTTCCCTTTTGAAAAAGAAACGTATCCTTTCCTGCAAGATAATCTCATGGGGGGAAAAACTAGGATCAATGCACATTTTCCTTTACACTTTCCTGTCTTGTCAATATCACAGTTCAATTTCAATCCCCCCTTTCACAATCCATACCGAAAATTCCCTGGCTTGATTTTCTTATATACTGCATGCCCCTTTCTCCAGTAGTGTCCTAAAAATAAAAATAATGTTGCTCAGCAGTAGGCAAAAGTTCTAATTGCCTAAAAGAAACAAATCCCACCAAGCACTAATAGGAAAAGTTCCAGATTTTGTGGGAAAGCAACAGCCAGAGTAGTAGGTTGACACACACATTGTGTGTTCCATCTGTAACATATGAAATGTAATTCTCCCGTAGATCCATCTCTGGTGAGATGCTGAGAATTTTATTTAGAAGACATCAGCCTGTTCTGTCCGCTTGTCCCGAAATTTACAGGTTCCCCTAGAACAGAGGAATGGTTGATGAAACCCACCTGTCACATGTGGCAGATGTCCCATCTCTGGCATTCAAGAAATTCCTACAGGAATTGAAAACACATTTTCCTTATTTGGCTTGATAACTCTTCTCCGAGCAAAAAGGTTGAAGCTTAGATATGAAAATAGAACTGTTTCCACTTACATTTTCCAAAGTAAGTAGATCGCTTTAGCTTGCTTTTTAAATTCCTTCCTATGACCTTTGCTCCCTAGTATTGCAGATTACTTGTGATCTTTTATTTGACCTTGAATAAGAATGATGGGAAGGAATGCTTCAGTTATTTACAGACTGTACCCTTGGCAACTGACCAGCCACTATTCTAAGATCTGCATTAATGCAGACGGGCCTTTGGTGTAAAGCTTTGTTAACGTTTTTCAAATATTTACATCTGTAAGCAAATTTATACTTCAGCACAAATGAAGGTTTAGTTATCTTTTCCTATGCAAAGTTTATCATTTTTTTAAAAAAAAATCCCCACTCTGATCAGCTGTGTCATTTGGCTCCTGCAATACACAATAGTGGCAAATATCTGTAGCTTGGGTGTAGGATGAGGGTGAAGGTTCATTCTCTTAAGTTTGTGGGTTGATTTCCGAACATTTTGTTACTAAGCTAGATAACATCTTCAGCGACATTTAGGGAATGTCAGTGTTCTTCTGTTTATCTCAGGCTTCCTTTTTTTTAATGAAATTGTGCATGTAAATGCCATACAAATATGCACATTAACTCAAACAAAGGGGCATAAAGATAGACGATGAGAGACTAATCTTGGATCCATAAGTGTTCAAGAAGTCACGCAGCTTGGCTGGAGAAATGAGAACAGCCAACTGTACCACTGTAAAATTTGGATTTGGCAAAAATAAACATCTTAAGATAAATTGTGGGCCAAGATACCTGTATTCATAAGATCTTCAGCTCTTGTTTTCTGTGTAAAAGCAACCTACATGTGCCAAAACCAGCCCTAAGGCAAGGTGAAGTGGTCATTTCAAAGTCAAAGCAAAGTCAACGGAGAAGCCAAATTCACTTAACAACCATGTTATTAACCGAATAACTGCAGTGATTCACTTAACAACTGTGGCAAGAAAGGTCATAGAAAGTGACAAAATTCACCTAACAAATCTTTTGCTTAGCAACATAAATTTTGGGTTCAATTGTGGTCATACATCAAGATTACCTGTACCGTGTTTCCCGGAAAGTAAGGCCTACACCAACAACAAGCCCTACCTTGATTTTTGGGGGATCAGCCTAATATAAGTCCTATCCCAAAAATAAGTCCTAGTTTTGGGGTGAGGCACATACCTAAAAATTTCCCCACCCACCCCACACCCACTTACCTTGCAGCCAGGTCTCTCCTTGCCGGCCCACTTCTTCTTCTGAGGCCTCTTCTGCAGCCAGGCCTGCATTTCTCAGTCACGGGGCTTTCTGGAAGGCCTGTGCAGCAGAGCACCAAGGTATGGTGCTCTGGAATCCATAGCTCGGTACTCGGCTGCTTAGGCCTTTCTGGAAAGGCCTGACTGCAAAATGCAGGCCTGAATGCAGCTGTAGAACTTCAGCCCCAGAAGAAGTGGACTGGCTGGGTGGGGCTGTTGGTGCCAGAGGTGAAGTAAGGCCTACCCGGAAAATAAGACCTGGTGCCTCTTTTGGAGGTTAAAAAAAAAAAGACCCTGTCTTATTTTTGGGGAAACACTGTATGCTTTGGGAGAAAAAAAAGATTTTAGAGAAAAATCATAGCAGTCTGTATTCAGATTTTTTTTTTTTTTGTCCTCTAAATGCACTGCACATTGGGTGTCTGTAGGTTTTGGCTGTCCAAACAGAGTAATAAAATTAATTCACCTAATTTGAAATCACATTTTATTGCTGGGCATGAGAAAAGGGGCTTGGTGGGGTTGTTGTTGCTTTTGCCTCTGTCCCACATGCTGAGGTCATCTGGTCAGCTTTGGGTACAATGCCTTGAGCCCAGTGGTGGGATTCAACCAGTTTTCTGTGTGGATGCTTCTTCCGGAAGTCCATTCTGGGCCTGGGCAACAAAAAATTAGGTACCGGTTCTGCTGAAGTTGTGCGAACCGGCTGAATCCCACCACTGCTTGAGCCCCAAGTGATGAAGAGAGTGGAACTCAGTGCCTCTATCTTAGCAAGCAAAGGGCCTTTAAGGAATTGTAGCCCGCAGAGACCCAGAGGACCCCCCAAAAAATCTGAATACAGACTGTTATGATTTTTCTCTAAAATCTTTATTTTTTTCTGGTTTTTCTCCCAAAGCATACTCTAGGTAATCCTTGATGTACGACCACAGTTGAGCCCAAAATTTATATTGCTAAGTGAAAGATTTGTTAGGTGAATTTTGTCCATTCTATGTCCTTTCTGGCCACAGTTGTTAAGTGAATCACTGCAGTTATTTGGTTAGTAACATGGTTGTTAAGCGCATTTGGCTTCCCCATTGACTTTGCTCATAAGAAGGTCGCAAAAGGTGATCACGTGACCCCGGGACACGGCAACTGTCACAAATATGAATCACTTGCCAAGCATCCAAATTTTGATCACCTGACCATGGGGAAGCTACAATGGTCATAAGTGTGGAAAACGGTCACAAGTCACCTTTTTCAGTGCTGTTGTAACTTTGAATTGTCATTGAAGGAACTGTTGTCAGGTGAGGATTACCTATATACTCTTAAAGCAAATAGTATAAGGTTTACTTTTGTAGTAGGAAAAGTTGTTGTGTCCTTTTATTTTGATTGGGCTTCCTAGGTAGCGACACAATTCTTGCTTTGGGCAAAAGAAATCCTGATTCAGCTCCCTCCATTTTCTTCTAAGATGAGCAGAATGTGGTAACTCGATCACTGCACTGCATGAAGCCATTGTGTGTTGAGACAGAATATGGTTTGTTTTGGTTCAATTATATGACAATAGGAACTGTGTTTTGTTAATCTGAAGATATGGTAAACAAAAATGCAAAAATTGCCGTCTGAGAGTCACAAGCAGCTTGTCAGTATCCTTTGGAAGGCAGGTGCAAGTTAGAGGACAGTACCTGTTATATGTCAGGAATTTCACAAGCAGGATATGGAACAAAATTTGGAATTCTCTCTTTGAGGCTTCTAAACAATCAAATTGTATCCCTTTAACAATATTCTGTACCATTCACTTCCTTCTCTCCTGATTTTCTCTTTCCACCCAACAGACACCTGGAATTCCATGTTTACTGAGAGACCAGTCGATCTGGGATTTGCTTTAGATCACAGGTGTCAAACTCGATCGCGTCACATGATGTATCGCCAGTTTGACACCCCTGCTTAAGATCATGTTCTTTTAAATTTGCCTTTCCTAAGGATTTTTTGTACTTGAATGACCAGTTTAATGACCATTGGAAGTTACAACAGCACTGAAAAAAGATTTCATGCTTACAATCAGGGCTTTTTTTGTCATAGAACACCCAGAACGGAGTTCCGGCACCTTTGTAGGGTAGGCAAGGCGGGTTGGAACCTTGTAGGGTAGGCAAGGCGGGTTGTATGACGTGTGTGAGTTCCAGCACCTTTTTTTTTTATGAAAAAAGCACTGCTTACAATCATGGCAGCATCTCCATGGTGACGTGATCAAAATTTGGACGCTTAGCAACCGGATCATATTTATGATGGTCGCAATGTCCCAGGATCGTGTAATCACCTTTTGTCAAACCTTCTGACAAGCAAAGACAGTGGGGAAGCCATATTCACTTAACAACTGGGTATTAACAACTGCAGTGATTCACTTAGCAACTGTGGAAAGAAAGGTCGTGAAATGTGGCAAAACTCACTTAACAATTATCTCACTTAGTAACAGAAATTTTGGGCTCAGTTATGGTTATAAGTCAAGGACTACCTGTAATTTACCAAAATTTGCTGGCATTTCCCTCTTTTACAGGGATGGTGCTGTTTTGGTTACATAATATTCCACATCCAAATAATGAGTTGGCTCAGAGATGATGGGTAGCTGCATTCTGGATTTTCAATACAAATGTTACAAGAAAACAAATGATGGTGGGAACTATTTAACTAAAAAAAAACAAGTCGTCTTTTAATGAAATAATACCTAAAAACCAGTAGAAGACAGTAACCCTTCAGTGAAATGCCCAGCTTGATTTTATCAAAGCTGTCTTTTTATTTATTTCAATTTAGTAATCAAGGTTTTCATGCTGATAAATCAGAGGTATAAGACTGCCTTTTACTTGCTTCCTTCTGAGTGTATTGACTAGCAGTCAATAGGAACGTGCCAGTCACTTGATGAGAGTTCTTTGGGGCCTTTAGAAAATTAGAAACTTTGCTCCTTCAGACTAGAAATTTTCTTTTGGATCTCTTTGAAAGTGTTTATCAGTTGATGCCTGAAAAGAGGAGATAGATTCTGAGTTGGCTTCCTACCTCTAACCGACAATCAGTGTCCACTCAGAAATTAGCTGTCTCTTTTTTCTTCTCCGCTTGGTGCCCTTCTTTAAAACGTCTTTCTTTCCTCATTCATAATCGCCCACTGAAAATGTTAGGGGAAAGGGATTCAAGCCCATTAAATTCACCAGGGATGCCAAAACTGAAAGAATAACAGAAAACACCTACCGGTTAAATCTTTGTGTAAAGAATTTAAGTTTTGTTTTCAGTGAAGTGATATCAGCTGAAGATATTGGCTAAAGGCACTTTCTTGCCTGAGGAAATACTATGCATCTTGAGATTATACCAGCTTTCTTCTCACCACAGCCTACAAATGGAAGAATTAAATATATTTCTCTCAATTCATGCTCAGAATATATCGAGTGGCAGAACTGATATATATTTCATACATAAAAGCAGAAGAAAGGATGTTGCAAGGTTTCCTGAACATACACTTGCCCTAAAGATGACAGAAATAATTACCTCAGTTGCATGTATTATTTAAATGTGTTATTATTATTTAAATTTGTTATATTATTATTAGTAGGAGTAGTCTTTAAATTTGTTATTACTGCCTATCCCAATAGACACTGGGCAACTACTTTTATATAGGTGGTGTGCGACTTACCACCACAACGGAGCAGAAAATATATGTTGCTAAGTGAGAAATTTGTTAAGTGAATTTCCCCCCATTTTATGACTTTTCTCCCCACATTTCTTAAGTGAATCACTGCAGTTCTTAAAATGGTAACAGGGTTGCTCAGCGCTTGCCGGGGGTAGCCGCCTCAAGCTCGTCGCGGGGACGGCGGAGGAGGCACGTCAAGTGCCGGGGAACAGCCCTTTCCTCCAAATCAGAGAATATGCCAGGCCTGTCCGGAAAAAAAAAGAAGCCCTTTCTTTTTAGCTATCTCCAGCCATTTGGATGATCTGCCTGGTACAACGCTGAGGAAAGATTATGCCAATGTCTCAGCTATAGACAAGGTGGATGATGTTGTCAGAAGAATGCTGTCTCTGGAAATGGCAAGTCAGAGGGAAAAAGTGAAAATGAAGAAAGAGCAGCTGGCAGCCAAAGTCCGCAGGAACCCAAATGACTGTGGATCTGCAGAGGTTCAAGTTGCCCACCTGACAGCCATGATCCGCACCCTCAAAGAACATCTGCATATGCACCCCAAGGACAAGGTTAACCTTACCCATATGATGATAGCCATTGACCGTCGAACTGTGTTGCTGAAATACCTACGTAATAACCACTATGATATCTTTGAGAATACATGCAAGCAGTTGGAAATTGAGTATTCACCTCCTCCACAATACCGGCGAAAAATCACACGGCGCGCAGCTGTCAAGAAGGAACTTCGAGCCATGGTCTATAAAGAGAAGCAAAAACTAAGAGCTCTGGAAAGATTGAAGCAAATGGAAAAGCAAGATGAAGGAATAAGGGAGCAAGCTCAGCCAAAGGAAGAGACCCCAGGCTGAACTAGCCATACCTTCTGTCGATGAGAGGAGAAGCTCAAACCAAGGAACAAATTTTAAAGATAATAAAACATTGGACACCAACTTTTCATCTGCATCTATGTATGTGCACATATGCACACATCCTTTTTTTTTTTTTTACTTCATGTATGCGTTTGAGGTGTAATAAGGATGTTAGATTGGGGATCTCCAGGCTTGTCAACTTTGGGATTTGTGGACTTCAACTCTCAGAATTCCCCAGCCAGCATGGATTCTGGGAGTTGAGGTTTACAGGTCTTGGGGGTTGACAAGTTTGGAGACTCTTGTGTTAGACATTAGTTATTGTTCTATTTACCTAAATATTAGTAGCGATTGTTCTACCATTCTCAGAGTTCAAGGAGGGAGATCCACCAAATTAGATGTAACCAAGAAGCATTATTCACTGTCCTCTTCCTGCAGGACTCAGCCATGTACTACCAGCAGATGACAAGTCCAGTGGCACCCTCGTTGTGATCAGTGCAAAATGGGATTTGTTTCCATCTTCTCAGAGTGCCTCGGTTTCTTTTTTAAAAATTGAAGTGGAGACCCTCAATTTATGAGTCAAAAATATTCCATTGTTTGGACAGAACTTGCGAGTTTATAACTGACCCAGCTTATTTTTTTTTCCTGAGTAGTCCATATAAAAATACTGAAAGACTGGCAGCTTTGGCCGAATGCAGCCTAAGAAATAGGAGCAGAACTAAGGCTCTTTTTTTTTTTTTGCAAAGGATCTACTACATATCTCGGGTATTATGTCACAAAACTTGCTTTTTGTTTTCAATAAGCGGTAATGTGTAATTAAGAAAAAAAATACTTGGAAAAAAAAATGGTAACAGGGTTGTTAGGTGAATCTGGTTTCCCCATTGACTTTGCTTGTCAGAAGGTCGCAAAAGGGGATCACATGACTCTGGGACACTGCAACCGTCATAAATGTGAGTCAGTTGTCAAGCATCTGAATGTAAATCACGTCCCTATGGGGATGCTGCAACAGTCATAAGTGTGAAAAACGGTCATAAGTAACTTTTTTTCAGTGCCGTTGTAACGGTCACTAAATGAACTGTTGTAAGTCGAGGACTACCTGCGATCTATAACTATTTTTTGGCAAAGCTTTCAAAATGATCTGTGATAAAATATTAAAGTATAATTTTAAGCACATAATAACATTTAACAACAGCAACAAATGACTATGTCATTTCAGGACTGTGGCCACCAATAGTTATTTATATATGTATTTATTTCCTCTATGACTCTGGAATGCAGAAGGCAATTTAGGACACTAGGCAGCTAAGGGAAAAGGATGGCCGATAAGGACTTTTATAAAAATATCCCTATTGCATTGCAGAAGCCACAAGGCAGCCAAAATTAGTTCTCAACCACTACAGTCTTTTTTAGACACCACAGAAAGAGAATATAACTACTAAAATATCATAAGATCAAAGAAGTTGTGTTTTAATTGTCCTGTATTGTTTAGAACAGGGGTGTGAAACTCGCAATGTCACGTGACGTGTTGTGACATATCGCAACTTTTTTTCCATTGCCGGCAATGGGGTGGGCACAGTTTTGGCATGATGTGACACTGCTGGTTTAGAGAGTTTTATAGGAAGGGTGCAGTGTTACATATTTCCACCATATTTTTTTCCATTTCTTTTTTTTTTTAGCATTGAAAATGCATGAAAGGGAGAAATGGTGATCACAGTGTCTTTTGCATGTTAGTGGTTAGAGTTGTCTCAGTGGAAGCATCTAACAACAAACAACAAAATCCAATAATACAGAACATTTCTCTTCTGAATTATCCATGTCCTACCTCAAGTCTATTATTCTATGTATTTTTGTATATAAAACTGCAAAAAACACTGCATTTTGCCGTAGATTTTTAAAAATAAAAATAAGAAACCAGTGCAGGGGAAAAAATTGGTGGGGAAAAGGCAAGCAGGAACCTTTGAAATTTGGGGGGGGAAACAAAACTTAACTTGGCATTTAGGCATTTCTCCTAAAATGTTTTTGTTTCTCAGCGATAAAGTTGGGCAACAGGCTACTTGAAATATATCAATATGAAATATGATATAGTAATAAACAAAGGCCATTTTCTACCTCGAACTCTTCCATGTGTTGTCAGATATTGATAGAGATATTTTGCTTAAAAAATGGTACATTAAGGAAATAGAGTCAATTCGTTAAGGGCAGAACCTCAGAAAGATGTTGCTTTTGGTATTTCCAATGCAACTTTGCTAAGAAATCCACAATTCATCATCCTGAGTTCAACTTGGATTATTAGCAAATTCAAGGGTATACCGTAAGTATGAAATTCTTACATGTCAACACCAGATGGCAGCAAATGAATGTCTAAAGTTTCATTTAATACAAATTCGACACATTCAAAAAAATATTTCAGTATTCAGATCCTGTAAGTATTGCAATATCCAAGTTTAAATACCAGCCTATCACAACAGGTTAATTAGATGTCCATAAACTTTAAGCATAAGAATGACACATATGGCATGCCTAGAAAACCTAGAAAATAACCAAAAATAGGCCATGCCAGTTTCCAAAATTAGTAACATTATCTTCATATGATCCTACTTAATGACAAGTTTTGAGGATTTTGTCACAATGGGTATCCTGTGAACTAGAGTACCACATTTTGACTATGAACATTTGCTAGAGCTTCTTAAAAGTCAATACAATATTAAAACTTCTTGACACCATCACCTAAATCCCCATTTATAGTATGTGAAAATACATCTCTCTGGCTTCAGCTCATAACACTAAATCCTGCTCTAATATGTAGCTAACCTATAACTTCAAACAAAACCTTAAACCCTGCTCAGATGCTGTCTTTCTAATGACCTTGGATACTCCCAAGCAGGAATAGCATATTGCTGGAGAGTTACAGCTTAACTTTTATCTCATTTATCCAGAAATAATTCCATTTGTTTTTAATGAAAGTTCCAGATGCTTGAAAGTAACAACAACAATATTAATTTCTCTTTAAGCCACTGAAGAACACTGTACAAAATTATCACTACTTATTTTCCATTTGTTCAGTAAAATTGGCAATGATTTATAGAAGACAGAGTAAGGAAAAGGAGGATTAAGAAGAACTGTTTGGTTTCTATGTTTTTACTACATGACCCTATATTTTGTATATATACCAAAAGCAGGTGTATGTTCTATGTATTGCTGGTTAGGTTTATGCTCTTTTTTTTTTTAAATATACTGAGCTTTTGGAAATTAGGAACATGACCGACTGCCACGTAGGTTGAGGATGATGGAAAACAAAGTCCAACCCAGCCAGGGGCCATATTGCAGAAGACTTGTTAATCTATTATTACTCTTGATTATTGCAAAAAGTTATAGTAATAAAGATGTAGTTATCACATGTCTTCAACCTTGCATTTTTGTAAAGAAAATGTCTTTTTAAAAAAGAGAAACTCAGAATTCTAATCAGTAAGCCTAAAAAAATAACATTCAAAGTGGCAATTAGTTATAAGATATCAAACTCTTCTAGCATCTTTTTCAGTCCTAGTCCTTGTGCTAAAGGCACATCTCATTCTTCTGAGATTCCTTACAAAATAACATTGCTCTCTGCCTGTCTAGAAGCTCAGCGAAACAGGAGCCGATGCAAGACAAACTCTGGGAAACATTTGATTAATTTGAACAGTGAATTTAAAGAATGAAATTCTTGCTGTTGGCTTCATCCAATGGGACCATCTCATTATGGGGGTGGAATTATACCAACTCTGTACCAAAACCAAACGCTTCCCAGCTTCTTCTCCTGAACATGAAAACGAGCATCTTCAAATAAGTCAATTTCAGGACCTTGTTCTGCCACACAATGACCAACCAATTATATGTACTCCCTTTTTTTTTTAACCTCTCCCATTTCCACAGCCTATCTCTCAGTCACATGCAGTTAAAAGGATGATGAGCTTTGGAGACATGATTACTGTACATTAGCCTTGCTGGAATTAAGGGCAATTTTCTTTCGTCTACACTTAAGGGAATTGTCCTTACCTTCCAATTTAAACCTAGTGATATAAATCAGCAAATCCCTCCTGCTATGCCAAAGGGCCTCTGAAGACACATAAAAGACTTTTCACCTCCTCTCTTTCTATAGTGCTATAGAAAAAAAAAAGGCAAATACTTCCCTGCTGATGAAGATTTAGAATGAGATCATGGTGTGATCATGAGAGGCATTACTTATGGCAAATATGAACTTCCCAAGGCAATCAGGTAGGAAAACTTTACTGAACTGGAAAACAATTCCACTCATTCCATTCATTTTCTTCTTTGAAGACCTTTGGATCTGTCTGTCAGCCTGGGTAATCAAGACCTTAGAGGAATTCTGGGAATTGAAGTCCACAAGTCATAAAAGGGCCAGGTTTGAAGACCCCTGCCTTAGCGATATAGTCTGCTCATTTACATATCAGCCTAAGAAGGGGAACACCTCTGGATCAGATTAAATGTCTATTTAGGTCCTAATAATAACCAATCAGATGTGAATAGACA
Source organism: Bothrops alternatus (assembly GCA_034064705.1). Taxonomy (NCBI): domain Eukaryota; kingdom Metazoa; phylum Chordata; class Lepidosauria; order Squamata; family Viperidae; genus Bothrops; species Bothrops alternatus. The sequence continues at coordinate 23,572,308 of JARGCV010000052.1, read as the reverse complement.
ACCTATATGCAGGCTGCTGCTGCTACTTAATGTTATTTTTTTTAATGATACCACTGTCATTTTCAGTAAGGAAACAATGACAGAGTTGCATAGATTGTTGTTTAGGAACTTGCCATTTTGATTAATGCTAATTTAGCAGATGTCAGCAGCTACTCTACCTTGGCAGGACTGATTAGGCTTTAAAAAGGAGAACACAGGGGACTCCAGAATTGTAGGCTGAATTGTAAAGTTAAAAAATATTTGGGCACAAGACATGCAGAAAAGTACATTGATGTATCCATGTAGTCTGGAGGGGTCAAATGCTACCCTTTATCTATGTGGATTAGATTGAGATTGAAAACTAATTAATTTTGCGTTATTTGCAACAATGTCCATATGCATTTGCTATCTACTAGAAATAGAACAATTGGCAGGCCTGATCCTGATCCAGGTTGTCTATATAGCAACATGAGTGTTAGCACCAGGGAAATGATAAGTTTAAGCTCTCTACAAGAATCTGAACTACTAACAATCAAAGAAAATTAGCAGGAGTTAAGAATAGAAAGAAATTCAAGGTGGGCTGAACTTAGATCTCTTGTGGGCGTGAAGGGACTCACGATTGGTGATGCATTTGACCCCTCCCTCAGGCTCAGCCTGGTCATCTCCTACAATGAGATTTTGTCAAAATGACACAATGTGTATTGTGACATCATGATGCAAGCACCCACCTTACATACTTGGCTATGACATTTGGACACAATGTCCAAATAAAAGGGCTGCAAAACACTGCAATACACATTTCACCATTTGTCTTCCCTTCTTCCTCCCAACCCACTATTGTTGCAAACCATTTTTTATGTTGTTGAATAGGGGAATAGCAAGCTATAAACTTACCTAAACAAGTTAGGAAGTTCTAAATGTATGTTTCAGGCCCACAAGACCTCTTTAGGTTCCATAGATCTCAACTAAAATGACTGTTTAACTTGATTATGACTATAATCCCAAATCAGTGAGATTTTTTTAAAAAGAATGCTATTGAGACTATGATCCTTGGGGATAACTGTCACCTGGTTTCAGAGAACTAAAAGTAAACATAGCATTCTTTAACAAATAACTAAGTTCACTGCTTAATGCCTTTGCTGGATCAGCAACAAATCTTTCACAATTGTTAGAATGAGACAAGGTATTTATTCTGACTGTGAGTACAAAAAAATGGAAGCAAGGCAGAAGTCAAATCTCCTTTGGGGTTGAGCTTGACTCTTGGTGATTCCATGGATATGGCCATGTAGATTTTTGGTACAAATATGGAAGCAGATTGCCAACAACTTCCAGTTTCTTACCTAGCTGATAACCCCAAGTTTCCCAGTTATCCTCCCGTCCAAATATTCCCCATGCCCAGTCCTGCTTAGCTTAGAAGGGTTAGCCAATTCCTGCTCCCCTCTAAAACAGATGCATTGGTTCATTGTTATATTAAGAGAATTAAGAACAGACCGCCTTCCGCCTTCTGCCACATACTTCCCTACGACCGGTGAGAGCGCACAGGGTCGGCCTCCTCCGGGTCCCGTCAGCGAAACAATGTTGTCTGGCGGGCCCTAGGGGGAGGGCTTTCTCTGTTGTGGCACCCGCCCTCTGGAACCAACTACCTCCTGAAGTCCGCGTCTCTCTGACTCTCCCGGCCTTCTGGAAAAATTTAAAAACTCATCTTTGCCGGCAGGCCTGGGGCTGATTGTAGTTGATTGTTGTATTGAATGTGTGTTTTTTATTGACTTTTTTAGATAGCTTTGTTTGGTTTTTTTTTAATACTGTACTTTTTTGTTGTTTATATGTTGTTAGCCGCTCCGAGTCTCCGGAAAGGAGCGGCATACAAACCCAAATAAAATAAATAAAAATAAATAAACATGTGATAAGAAAGCAAAGCAAAGGCTTCCTAATTTTGAGCTCTCAAGACACAGCAAAACAAAAGACACACACACACACCAAAATCCCACACTATTTTCTTCATACTCCTCTTGGTATTCCTCTTGGTCCTCTTATTTTGAAAAGAACTAATCTATAATGAAGAAAATACCTTTTCACCCCCTATCCTGACTCCCTGTCCATCATATAACCCACATATTTAAAAAAATGGCAAAGAACGGAGCCGCTGAACACCATTCAGGAATACAGGCAAGTACTAAGAGTTTGGCTTTACAAGGCATGAGGCTTTTGACAAATTAATTTGTCAGAATGATTTATTATCAAAGTGCAGTGGTAAATGTGGCAGCTGTAGAAGAGAAAGCTTAACCCTTCCCATACTTTCTCATTTCCCCTCATTTTCCCTATAGTTGCTTTCACCTCAGGATGGACCTCATACCATTGCAAAGTCTTGGAAGAACATACCTTTAGCTCAATATATAAGGGATGTTTTCTCATATTTGCCTGATAGGGGAAATTCCACAGGATTAGGGTTATTGTAAATCCCAAAGCAGTAGCAGAAATATCTGTCAGCATATAATCACAGCCCTAAAGACTCTTTCCCAGCACAGTTTGGATGAGACTGTTCTCACTCAGTGATTCATTGGTGGTATTAGCACCACTGTGGTGAAAACAGGAAAGCAGCTTAGTCAGTAGAACTCCACATTCAACGGCTGAGTAAGGTCAATTCAGGGTCGTTCCAATCCAACCTTTTTCTAACATGGTGCTGTCAAATTGCTGAATTTCCCCCAAAATGTGTAAGGAAGGGATACCATCTGTTATGTTAAATCTGCACTGTATCAACCCCAGATGGTGAGTGTTTCAGGTTGAGATATAGAGAGTTAAGACTTGGGTTAAATAGCAGCCTGAGTTGGGGTAAATTGGAGTCATCTGTGGGAGGACAGCACCCCCCCCAGAGAAAGAAATATTTTGGGAATATTAAAAGGCAAAGTATTATATTTCCCCAAAGGATCAAGCAGAAACTAGAAAGAGGCCTGGTCTGTAGACATGCAGATTTGATAATCCTATTCAGAAAGGTTGGGGCCAGGAAGCTTGGAGCTGATAAGATTAGAAAGACAAAACCCCCTAAAATCTACATCCCCCACCCAAACTCTAAAAACATGACCTTTAGGACATAATAGGATTAACCCACTACCATCAGAATACCAAAAGGACATGCTCAAAAGCTCCGGTCAAAGTTCCTGCCATAGGAACAGAAAACAAACTCAAACACAAAAGCCCAAGAAGCAGTGGTGGGATTCAACCGGTTCGCCCCAGTTCAGCAGAACCGGTAGCTAATTTTTTGTTGCCCAGGCCCAGAACGGACTTCCAGAAACAGCCTCCACACAGAGAACTGGTTGTTCACATATTTGAATCCCACCACTGCCAAGAAGGTAAAAACCCACTACTCCCAGCTACATGTAGTCAGCTTTCCCAGAGCCACATTTCTGTCTGGCTCTGCTCTTCAATTAACTACCGTACAACCTTCTTTCTAAAGCAGCCCCCTTTTTCTTTATTCCCGTCTTGGACTGGAGCCTGATGAAGATTTTTCTTTCAACAAATCTTAGCTTAAGCTTTCAGATATTTATACACACACAAACACACAGATTTTACATAGCTAAAGAGAGAAAAGAATCACGATGATTTAAAACTCTCATTGGTGAAACTAATCCATGCTTATTGCAGACTGAAAGGTAAAAATAATGTGATGAACAGTTATTTAATAAGACTTTGAGCAAAGAGGCAGCTGCAAAGCAGTGGTAAGATGTAGGGCTGAATCACTCAATATTTTATTATTTTCTGCTGAAGCCACAAATTTGTATCATTTTTGTCTAATAAAATCCATACAATTTAATTGTTATCTTTGTATATCACAATATTTTATTACTCAACTTTGGTTTACACTCTATGTCAGAGGACATACCAACTATACTTCTCGATCTATAATCCATATACATATGCCTCTCTGATGTGGAAGAATAGCATTTGCTACATTTCTCAAAGGAAAAAAAATAAGACTAAGGAACAGGAATTCTGACGCTCATGAAAACTAGGGGAAATCCCTCAAATGGACAAATTCTGCCTTCTTAGTAGTGTGATCAAACTGAAACATGCACATTCAAGCTCCTCTTAAGTTTCAATTGGTAATTATGATTCATGATAAGAAACTCAAATTAATAATCTGCTTACAGACTTTGGCTTTCAGTACCTGGCTCATTGCTAAATTTTCTGTGGTGCTAAAATAATAGATTTCCTCCTCTGTAGTTTGTAGCTCAAGATTTCTACCTTGGTGTGTTGGAAGTGAATTCTTCTTTCTCCTCTGCTTTTGGTTTTAATTATCAGCTTTAGTGAATTTAGCTTACTGTTCCTTCCACGTCTCAGTCTTTCCCTACCAAACCATCCCCCTCGTATCCCATCATTCACTGAAGCCAGGAAACTGGACGACTGCCTCTGCAGAAAGCATTTATGACTAAACCACTTCAATAGAAACTCTAGGAGTCTGCTGAATGGAAAGACTCTGTGGGTCTGGCCTGCAGAGGGCTGGAGGTTAGGCAGGACATTCAGCGTCTTCTCCATTTTCTCCCTAAATAGTTGGGAAGAAAGTTCTATTCAGCCCTTCTGGTTCGGCCCCAATTACTAAGTTAAGCATGCTGTATCAGAATGAGAGATCCAATTTGGTGGGTCTGAGAGATCAGGGAATGTCTATCTACCGGTAACAGTTTGACAGGAATAGTTCTATCCAATCCTGGCAAGATAGGTTAGAACCCTACTACCGTAGACCAAGAAAATCCTTGTTAGCCAAATGGGCAGATTGGATCTTGAAAGAATGATTGCCATCAAGACTTTTTAAATAATAATCCTAATATTCTTGAGCAGAGTCCACATTATATTGGTTGTTTACTGCATTTTCTGCATGAATGCTATTGCTAAAACAAGGACTCACTTCACTAGAAAGCCTTGTCATAGCATGTCCTATTTACCACTCAGCCTTGGTGTTCAGGGTAAGTTATTCCTAAGCGAATAATTATTTTACTGTTCTGGAAGATATTTTGAATATCAGTTCTAGCGACTCACTACTGAGACAGCCGATAACTTTGTTATACTCCAAGGGGTGCAAAGCCACTCTAGTAATCCAAGCGAAGAATTTGTTTCTTAACGGAGGCATGCAGCACCATTCGTGATAAGCAAAACATCACTTCCCATAGCAGCATCATTTAACTTTTGGGGACTGAACTTGTTGTTAACTTTAATCCAAACTATTATTGAATCTCAGCATCAATTCAACCCATTTGCATATTCACCTGATTTTGATGTGTGAGGAACTAGATTTCGCAACAAAACCATTTACTAAAAATGAAAATAATCTTTCCAAGGCTTAACCCCCTGCAGAAATTCAGCACACAGCCTAACTCTGGAAACTATCTGAATCTATCATAACTCTATCATCCATTCAGAGAAACTCCCAAATGTACAACATACCAGAATGCAGAACAATTTTTCTAAGAGTCCAAAGGCATCTGCAATAGCAGAGATCTCATTCTGCTTCTACACTAATGCAATATTATCCAATCTGTTGTTATTGAAAACTTCAGTTCATGCTGCAGTGTCCAAGATCTTTATACAACCTACTATATAAAACAAACAATTATACAAAGGTTCTTCAGGCCACCAGCCCATCTGTTTCTCTAGCCTTTACTATATACATGTAAATAAGATCAAAATATTTTTCAATTTTCCCCACAGAACTATTCTAATGTTCGTAGCATTATGACCATAGACATGTCTATGATGCATTGCTATGAACTAGACCAGGGGTGTCAAACTGCTGGCCCACAGGCCAGATGTGCCATGCCGAAACCGTGCCCACCCCATTGTGGGCAATGGGAAAAAAATCCCGATACATTGCAACACGTCACATGACATTGTGAGTTTGACACCCCTGAACTAGACCTTCGAGATGATCAATCACTGTTTTCCTCGGGGTGTTAAATTTTGAAGCTAAATAAAGTAGTTGGGAAGCAGAATCAGTTGTGGAAACTCCCTGTGGGAAACAGATGATGTTTATGGACCATAGAAGTGCTGCTGATATTTCATAGGAAATACGGTGAGGGAGACTTAAAGAGAGGCCTAAACGTTAGAGTAGAATTAGAGCATTGTTACATAATCAAATATGCCAGCAAATGGGACATTTTTCTGACAGACACTTAAAACGATAGCTGGAGGGGCTCACTCATTCACACACCTGTTGTCCAGCATAGAGATAGGGATAAAAAGTAAGGATAATCCAGAGGAATTTTTTAAAAAAACAGAAATATGAAAACTTATTTTTGTGGATGCTTCACAGAGAAGAGGGGAAAGGTTCTAAGGAATTAGAGGCCTGGCACCTGGAAGACAGCCATTTAACAAAAATAATTCCAAATGTGCAAAAGAATTTAGGAAATCCAGCAAAATGACAAGACAATTTACGGCAACATTGGATGTAGGGAAATTCTGAGGACTTAACAAGGAACCCAGAGAGAAAGCACTCATCCGGCTGCAGCAAAATCATTTGAGGTTAGCAGCATGGAGGAAGTAGGACTCCAGATCATATGTTCAAGGGCAGTCAACATTAGCTCATAATTTCCAGTAGTTCAGTAGAATCTAATTTAAAAAAACACACCCCGATTCTTTAATTTATTTCCATGGAAGAAGTTAGCAATTGTATCAAATGATATTGTCAAATGAATCATATGAAATCTTTATCAAGGTACAGGTTATTGTGAAATGATCCTTAACATCTAGGGTGATCTTCTTGTATAACTTTTCGTATCCTTCTTGCTACAAACACGCCTCACTCTTCCTTGACGTGTTGCAATTAAGGACCTATTAAGTGGTTTTCCCAAGTTTGCTGCCAAGAAGGAAGTCCTGAAAAAACACTAGGAGCATAAAGGATTAGCAAATTCTGGAGGCAGAAGAGCCGGCATGCACACACAAAAAAGATCGGCTGCCCTTTCTTTACTCCCCACTTCTGCTGCCACACACTGAATGGCAAGAGAAGGAGAGGAAAGGGTCTTGGGCATAGGGAGAGAGTTCTTAACTCTCCTGCTGCCGAAAGACAAATGGCCCTGAGAATCAGTGGCCAGAGGTGTGCTTGCAGTAGTCTCTAGGGCAGAGGTCCCCAATCTTTTGGGCAACAGGGACCGGTTCTGTGGAGAGAGGTTTTTCCACAGACCGGAGGATGCACATACTGCTTGCATCCTGAGGATGGGGCTTCACTTGTTTGCGTGGACTGTGTTATGATTCCTTGCCAACCAATGGATCCAGCAGCTAAGTCTGAGGAATCAGATGAGGAAGAAGGGCCTGGAGTGACATCAGAGTCAGAGGAAGGCTCTGAGGAGCTCCAAGACTTACAGTCGGATGAGGAGCCTGGCCCCTCTACTCGCGCTCAGGCTGAGACACAGCTGTGCTGGGAGCCTGAGTTGGACAGTGATGAAGAACACTTGGGACAAATCCAGGATGCATGAAAGCACAGGCAAGACAAGTGAGTAGGACAGAGGAATGCAATGGGGTGGCTCCAAAGGCAAAGGAGAAGGCATTAGGAAGCCGCGCCTTGGCTGAATTATAAAAAGGAAGGTGTGGGAGGTGCTCGTTGCCAAAGGCAACCATTCGTGTTGAGGATCGAGTTTCTGTAGACTGTGTTTGTTTGCCTTGGACATTGACTCAGGTCTTTGAGAATAAAAGGGATTGTTTTTTTCTTGCAGTTCCTGCCGGTTTCTTGGAAGAGAGGTTTCTCCTTGTGAGCATAACAAGGACTCATGTAGGCTGGGACAGAACAGACTGGTTTCTGGCATGCCGTGGCCTGGTGCCGGTCCATGGACCAGGGGTTGGGGACCCCTGTTCTAGGGACCAATTGCACTGCCCCCCCCCAACTTACCTTGGAATGATTCAGTAGTCTGATAACTCAATACACCTTCTATTGGCAGATGCTGAAAAACATCACTTTGAAGCAGAACAAGAAAAGAGGAAAGGATTCCAACTGTGGGCCACAGTTGGATTTGGTTGTGCACTCATGGCTTCAACAAATAGCTAGAGGGGGTATCTTTATGATAAGTTAAGCAGGATCTACTTCTTCTGTTAGCAACTCTTCCCAACCAATCTGTTTTTGTGAAAAATAAATATCAATAAATTCAGCCATTTCTTGCTATTCTCTGTGTGAACTCTAGCCCAGGTTCTACTCTGTGTTTCCCCCCCCCCCAAGAAAATCTACTCTAAACCTAATGATCCCTTAGTTTTGTGCATATTCCTATGGGGAAAAGAAATGAAGAAACTTATATACCAGCCTTGGCAACCTAAATAAGGAATGAGCCATGACACCTGCAGCACATCACAATACATGGGCAAGTTGTATAATACTCCTGCCTTAAGCCCCCAGAGGGAACATGGGAGGGGGTGAAGAGCAACATCAAGCACACACAATGGGTTAAAGCCTTCAATCCTTGCTTTAATATCTAAGTCCCGGGCACACCCAGCAGAGCTCTCCAAGGCATCCTGCACCATGTCGAAGAGTTCTGGAGGGGACAGATGGCTAAATGAGCTTGGCTACAAGCTGGGCCAAACGCTGGGGGAGGGCAGCTATTCAAAAGTAAGGGTAGCCACCTCAGCCAAATACAAAGGCCCTCTAGCCATCAAAGTAGTAGATCGACGCCGGGCACCCCCTGACTTTGTACACAAGTTTCTCCCACGAGAGCTGTCCATCTTACGGGCAATTCGTCATCCCAACATTGTACGTGTTTTTGAATTCATTGAAGTTTGCAATGGGAAACTTTATATTGTGATGGAAGCTGCTTCAACTGACTTGCTACAACTGGTGCAACAACTGGGGAAGCTACCCTGCATCCCGGAAGCTCGAGACATCTTCCTCCAAGTGGTGAGTGCTGTACGTTACTTGCACGACCGGAATTTGGTGCATCGGGACCTTAAATGTGAAAATGTACTACTCACCGCAGATGGACGTCGAGCAAAGCTGACTGACTTTGGCTTTGGTAGGGAGTCACGTGGGTATCCAGATCTGAGCACCACATACTGCGGCTCTGCTGCCTACGCCTCCCCAGAAGTGCTGCTGGGCATTCCCTATGATCCCAAGAAGTATGATGTGTGGAGTCTGGGAGTAGTGCTGTATGTGATGGTTACTGGATGCATGCCTTTTGATGACAGCCACATTCATAGTATGCCCCGCCGCCAAAAGAAGGGGGTGTTCTATCCCGAGAGTCTCCCTCCCTTACCTGAACCCTGCAAATCCCTTATTGCCCAGTTGCTTCAGTTTAGTCCAGCTTCCCGACCTGGAGTAGGGCAAGTGGCCAAAAACAGCTGGCTGAAAGGAGGAACTTTAAACAAAGAAACCTCTTCTAAATAGCTCTGACCTAGGACCATTGAACACAGCTAGAGCTTTGATCTCATTCAGCAGTTGCAAGGAAAACAAACCAATGCTAATGCACTATGAACAAGGGTGGAACGCCAGAGCAAGCTGGGGTTACAGAAAGAGGAAAGAACTCACCTGCAACATTCAGACAACCATTCTGGATTACGGGAGAAAGACTTTGACACAACAGTAGGAAGTTGAAGGAGACTGAATTCAAGGACTTCCATGATAGTAGGAGGGACAGTGAAACAGTGATTGGAACAACACCTCAAACCTTGCACAAATGGGCAACAGTGCAACTTGTGGCAGACGACAAGAATTGTGACCCTTGCCAAAAGACTTGGACATCATCACAGAATCTACACTTGCCAATGTGTAGGTGAGGCAATGAGACTTACAACAACATAATGTTGTCTAAAGTCTAATTCACAAATAAACCCTGAAGCTTCCATCTGTTGAGACTTCCATGTGCTTTTAGTCCTTTGCATCCTGGGCTTCTGCCCTTTAATTAGATATATATGAGAATTTTGGCCTGTTGAAGATACACACTCACAGGTTCTCTTATTCTCAGAGGGACCTCCTTCTAGGAGATCCACAAAATGCTGAGATGAGGGAAGTGGGCTTGAACAGAGAAAACCCTCATTTGGATCTCAATTTGGTTTCAAAGCTTGCTCGCTCCGAGTTGAAGTCCCTTCAGAAGTCAAATCAATTAACCCTCCCATATTGTAATCAGATTCTTAAAACAGATCATTTTGAACGCCTACTGCAGCATGTGTGAGTGTATAGGAGGAAGAAGGACTCTGTGTGGAAGTCATCTGGTTAAAATAGGATATTCTTATCAAATATAATATCTTTGTACTGTTAAAACTCTCTTAAAATCAACTAACTTTAAGTAATTATTGTGAGATTAAGGGTTGCACTGATATCTTTAAAGAAAATGTTGCAAGTCTATGCTTATATCTCTATATCTATTTTTAAAACCTCCCTTTTTATTCCCTTAATTTGGGGTAGAGTCAGGGCGACTGGGTGAAGCTGAGCATTTACTGACCGGATGCCCTTCCTGACACCTACATGGAGTTCACAGATATTTTTTTCTTTGCACCCTAGGCAGGGCTTTTTTTTCCTCATAGAACGCCCAGAATGGAGTTCCGGCACCTTTTTTGGATGGAACCTTGTAGGGTAGGCAAGGCGGGTTGTATGACGTGTGTGAATTCCGGAACCTTTTTTTTTTTTTTAAGAAAAAGAGCACTGACCCTAGGAGAGAAACATCTGCCGCTACCTAGGATTGAACTCTCAACCTTCTGAGTGGGAGGCGAGCATCTTAACTATGATATAGATATATAACGACAGCTATAGCTATATCTAAAGGGAATCACAAGTAAATTTTATTGGACTTAAAGAATATATAAATATAGACTATGAACCTAAGCTTTGTAAAAAAAATAACTTAAAAATCAAACTTATGACAAGACATCCACAGAAGGCTAAAAACGGCACTTCTGTATTAAAGCAAGTGGCTAAGAGTACAAACATTTTTGCTTTCTTAAACAGTAGCCCCATCTCACTTCGTATGGCAAAATCCCAATCCCAAATTGCCCCAAAACTGTTATGGTTTTCATCTTGCCCCTGGTCCATGAAAAAATAATCTTGAATTGCCTTTATGTTATGGTTCCTGGCCAATGCACCACTTCAAAGAACTTCCAGGCTTTTATTTTCCTAAAAGTCTTTTATGGTTACAAAATGTCGCACAGGCATAAACAGGTTTATGCTAAGAACTAAGTTCTCTTCCTCTGAGCAGTCTAATTATCAGCATGTTCCCTCCCTAAATTAGCTGTCATATCTCACGGTTATCCAATTAGTGTAAAGGTCAAAGGTTTTCTTCCTCTTTCTTTCCCGCTTTTTGCTCCCACCCCCATCTGCTCTGTATTAACCCCAAAGATACCAGACAGTTCTACATATTGTCAAAGCAAGAATATACAATATTTGCAGCATTGACATTTTAAGCTACATTGGTATCAACACAGAATTTCCCTCCTAAACTGTCACCGCTGCTTCAGGATATATAAAACCAGTACCAATTAAACACCTCCTATGTTGGAAGTAAGGCCAAGTGATCAGTTGAGGTATAATCAGAGGTATATTTAGCAATGTTGAAATGCACATGTACCCCCCCTCCTTTGGTGACTAGCCAGCCTCTGCTGCAGCAATTACAGAATAGTTGAAACCTAGTACAGCATACATGATTAAATAATTCTATTTCTTTAATTTGTAAAGGTTTATATATGACTCATTTGGTCATCCAAAGGAGTGCAGTCTGATTTTATTTCTTTCTAACAATATCTTTTAAAAGAAACATAGTTTTAATATTCAATTATCTGTCTCGTGCACAAGAGTAATATATTCTTTATTTAAGAAAATTTATATGATCACCCAAGCCACCCTCAGTGACTCCAGGCGTCTTTCAAAGATTTTACCTTAAAAACATTGTCATTCACATCCAGCCTTTTCCCCCCTCCTCAAACTCACCTACCCTTTATGTTTTCAGGTTGGGATTCTTAACTTTTGACAAAAAAGACCCCCCCCCATAATTTTATTTAATTAGATGCCATCAAAACAGTGTTGACTACTGGAAATTTCCTGGATTATTCTCTGCAATTTTCTTGGCAAGGGTTTTCAGAAGTGGTTTCCCCTTTCCTCCATCATAGGTTGGCAAATTGGCCCAAAGTTACCCATCTGGGTAACCCAAAGTAGGATTAGAACTCATGTCTCCTGTTTTCTAGTCTGACATTTAACCCTTATACCGAACTGGCTCTCTTCTTCATTATGGAACCTTATTTATAGAGTTATCTCCTTTCTGCAATATATTAGGCTCCAACACAGATACTGTTATTTTAGACACATTTTGAAAACTTCTTTTAAATATATGTTGGCATTTTTCCTCCTAGGAGAATTAATGCAGTAAAGAGGTTTTCAAATAAGACACTCAATAATTTGTTTCAAAGAACTGGAAAAAATATTGGTCAGATCTGGTTGCAGCTAACAAGAGATTTCTGTTCAATGTAACACTTGCCTCTAGGCAGAGGGAGGATGCCTCATGTTGGCAGCCCCTTTTAAAATGAATTATGGAGAAAAGGGGATCCATAGACCACCCACAGACTATGGCTCCACCTCTACAATCCCATTTCCTTGTAGTTTTATACCTGTTTTTTTCCAGTACCTAAGGGAAAATCCCTCTGCTTATGCTGCCAAAGTTCTGGAATCTCTTCACCAACATTCATCCCCTTTGGCTGCTTGCACTGGGGAGAATAAAACCACTTCAGGATTATATAAATGAGTAAACAATCATAATTATGTAAGCATTTCCCAGTCGGGCAAGCAAAATGTTAAACTGATCATTATAGCAACGAAGCATATGCTTAATGATTACATGTTTTGATCCATTTGTAAGGCACTTTAAGCCTGTAGCTAAAAATATGCGGTCCATTTTGACTTTATCAAATCTGTGTCTCCAAGCAAGCAAATCCTAAAGTATACTACTCCAAAAGTTAGGAGGAATTCTCATTTTTGCTGTGGACATGCTTCGTGTCAAAACTTAGATGTGGTATTTTTTAAGGTGTGAAAAAAACCTTCAAGAGCAAAACAAATAAGGGGGAGGGAGAAGAGTTTCAAGATGGCTGGGCCTGACCACTGGATGTCAGTCCTCCAAACCACATATCTCCACTTGTACAAAGCCAGATTCTTTTGTGAGAATACTTTAGGGAGCTTTAAGCCTTTTCCTCTATCTATATGGCCTACCCAGTTTAGACCTTTAGACCGAAATGTTGAATACAAACTCAGAGGGCCACGCTATCCAAGGATGTTTGCTGCATGGGACACTGCTGAAGTTTCATCTTGCTACTTCTGCCTATGTAGACTTTCTTCTGTGGCGACACCTTTGCGCTGGAGTTTTCTTCTTTCTGTTAGCTATGAACCCATTCTCTTTTGTGCTCCTACTGTAAAGCATTTTTTCACCCACAACATAATTATGGCTCTGCTTCAACAACATGCTTAACACAAACAGTCACAATCCTAATCAAACCTCCCTACTAGAGGTTGTGGCAAAAGGCAATTCCACTAAGTGATCAAAATTCATAATTGAAAGAACACAATAGCAAAGCTTCATTTTATAACTAGACTTTCTCTATTGGCCTGGGAAGAGCCGTAGACAGGGCTTCATCAGTGCAGCAAATCAGTGTTTAAGAAGAGTTACATTTTATGCTGCCTGCCCATAACAATAGCTTTATAACTGATTGCTGCAACTACAGAAGTTTCTCCACGTGAATTGAATCTTTATAAAATTGATTAGAGAATCAAATATTCAAACTACCTTGGAAAAAGGAAAAAAACCATTCTAATAGTTTTTGCAATCAATGCTTATGCAGAAATAAAGAATATGAATGTTTAGCAGGACTTAGTTTCTTATCTATGGCTTACAACTTGGTGTAATTTCAAAGACACAGGAACTCTTAATAGCCAGTGGTTCAGACAAATACTAGAATTTTCTAGGTGGGGAAACCCTCCAGAGCAGTCTCTCTGTTTCCTCAAGTCTATGACGCTTAATGTTTCTTTTCTCATGTTTTTTATGAACTGTAGTTCCGGATTCTAAAAGTTGACTTACCAAAATTGTAGTTCCAACCCTACATGTAGCTATAGATCTCTCTTTGTTGATTGGTGATAGAGAAACTGCTGGATGGTAATGGCAGAAAGGCAAAAGGCAAAAACGTGGTGCTGTTGCAAACCAACTTTTGTGAATTCTCAAAAATTGCACTTCTTTCTCCTTAGATGTATCCTTAACATGTCCCTCCTTAGCTTCAGTATTTTCCAAATTGTGCATTTGTAGTCCATATCAAAGCTCCAGGGTCCAAAGGGATTGTACAATTGGCATTCCACAAGAGAACATACTGCAGAGGACTTCCACACTGAGGAACATTGCATCCCCCCTCTTCCTCCTATCCCAAGCCTTGCATTGCAGAGATGCCTTTATTGTTCTTTATTTATAAATGGTCTGGCGTATTCGTTCCTGCCAGACAAGAAAATGGTTTCACATATTTCAGAGAGGTTTAGTGAGCATGGTGAAGTTAATGATGGGGCCACTTCACATCTGAATAGAGTCATATTGTTTTAGAGTAAGGCTATTGCTTCTGTACTGATCTCTTTCAGCTATATACTTTCTCCAAAGAAAGGTGTAAATAAAGCAGGGAGGGTCAACATTTTCATATAAACACTTAACCCTAGTTGGCCTGCTGGCCTAACTTCTTCCCTTCCATAGTTACTCAAGAGACACTTCCTAACTTTACAGTAAATCCTTCTAATTGGCTGTCACCATGACAACTAAAAGGCATCCAATCAAAATGTTTTTTTCTAGAAGTCAGTGCTCTCAAGACTAATTGAATTGCAAATAAGCAAAGACAATGGTTCTGCCACCATTATTCCTCATTGGAGGTGACACATGCACAGCTGAGAAGCAGTCTATGACAATCAGGTGAGTACTTGTGACTCCTCCTGATTCTCAGTTTCAGTCTCATACTCCATATTCTAAGTGGGAAAGATATTGGGATAAATACAAAGAATTTCCTTATTTTCTTTATTATTTTAATTTTTAAGAACCATTTGAAGCCCTATAAGGTGGCTTACAAATATTAAAAATAATTCAAGCAGTACCATCACTGTCTATATCTTGATGCTGTCCCTCTATTGATGCAGCCTAGGACTGCATTGGCTTTTTTTGGCAGCTGCAGCACACTGCTCGCTCACACCTAACAGTGGTCCAGCAGGACTCTTTGATCCCTCTCACAGGTACTACTGTTGAGCCAGGTAATGTCTATTCTGTACCTGTGCTCTTTGCCTAAGTGCTGGACCTTACTTTTCTCACCATTGAACTGTGTCTTGTTGGATGGGGTCCAATGCTCAAGTTTGTCAACATCCTTTTGGCTCTTGGGCTTATCTTCTAAAGGAACAGCTCCCAACCTTTTTGGGCACCAAGGACCAGTCCCGTGGAGAAAGGTTTTTCCGCAGACTGGAGGGGGCATGGTTTTGCATGCTGCCTGCATCCCATGCATCGGGCTTTGCTTGTTTGAGCTGCCCAGTTGCTGGCATGCTGTGGACCGGTGCTGGTCCAAGGCCCAGGGGGTTGGGGACCCCTGTTCTGAACTGTTAGCAAATCCCCCCAGCTTGGTGTCATCTGCAGATTTGATGAGTGCCTCTTCAATTCTCTTTTCTAGGTCATTTCTGAAGATGCTGAAGAGCACTGGGCCTAAGACAGAACCTTGTGGTACCCCATTGCATGGTTTACTCCATGTAGATGGAGTTTTCATCAGCTCATAGTTCCATTGAAGACCACAAGCTGAGTGTGATTGGTCAGCCAATTGCAAATGCATCTAGTTGTAGTAGTGTCTATCCCGCATAGACTTTATCAAATGCCTTACTGAAATCTAAGTATATTATATCCACAGCATTTCCTTGATCCACTAATTTGTCACTTTATCAAAGAAGGCATTAAGGTATGTTTGACATGCTCTGCTTATAACGAACCCATGCTGGCTTCTAGTAATCATTTTGTTCAGAGTAATTGCTAGATGCTCACAAAACCGCCTGCTTGATTATCTTTTCCAAGATTTCCCCCTGTATAGACTGATTGGTCTGTATTTTCCTGGATCCAATTTTTTCTCCTTTTTTGAAGATTGGAACCACATCAGCTCTTTTCCAGTCCTCTGGCAGTTTCCCTGTGCTGAGGATCGCTGCAAGATTTCATTCAATGGTTCCAAGATCACATCTCCTTCAGTACCCAGGGATATAAGCCATCTGTTCCCAGAGATTTGAATTCATCCAAAGTGGATAGGTGTTCTCTTACCATTTCCTTGCCTATTTTGACCTGAATTCCTGTTCAGTCTCCCACATTGCTGTTTTTCGTAGGTTGGACTATTTTTCTTGTTTTTGCATAAAGAGAGAGAGGCAAAGAAGGAATTAAGCAGTTCTGCTTTCTCCTTGCTGCCCGTCACCTTCTTGATATCTTCCCCCATTAGTGGACTGATCATTTACAACCCCTTCCTTTGTTTTTTCTAAATAGAATAATTACTCTGGCATAGAAGTATTACACACAGGGTTTTAAATGCATCCCCTCCACCACCACACAACCCTATTCCTCAGCATTCCACTACAGATTTTTAGAAATGCTGTTTCTTCATCTCCCTACTACAAACAGCTTTTTCAAAGATGAACAAAAGTGAGAGGTCATCCTTTTTTTATGGCCATGTCTGTTACATCATTTGTAGCAGATCCATTTCACAGTTGAGGAAGGCAGTCTCAATATATTGCTTAAAAGGGAACAAAGATTTGTAGGAATCTAGGATCTACTAGGCCAGGGGTTCCCAAACAGGAGTGCGAGACAATATTCCAGGGGGTGCGAAAACTTGGATTTTCAAAATTATAGTGTATATGCATAATTTGTTGCTGTTATTTCAAACTTTTGTAAGGGGTGTGAGAATACATCAGAAGCGTTCTAGCGGTGCAGGGTATAGAAACGATTGGGAACCACTGTACTAGGCTAAAATCAATTTATGAAAATGGTACCCTGGTAAAACAAAGGTTCTTTCCCCCCTGGAATTTGTTGGTTCACTAGGTGAAGGAACAGAGACTGACAGCAGTGATTAAGGGGTTTGAGTACTCTGCTATTGAAACGTAAGTTGAAGGTATTTCCAGCAACTTCATTTTAAAACATCCAGGAATCACAGATAGGGAGGGCAAAGAGAGGAAACCCATATTAGTTTTTAAATTCTCTTCAGAATGTTTTTCAAATGAAAGGGTGGGGTTGTAGCACTGCTTACAGCTGACGGTGTTTATAAACAAGTTGATGTAGGAAAGTCAGCAGCACTTTCCATGTTTAATTTCAAAAACTCACATCACTTCTTCAGAGAACAATGGTGAGTAGTAATAGCCTGCAGATTGGTTAGACATAATGCTCATTGGAATTCTAACACAATGGCTTGGAGGCAGAAATCATGGAAGCTGGCAGGAGAGGAATGAAGGTGGCAAGACAGAATCTGCCTGTGGCTCCCATATTCAAGAGAACTGATGTCAATGTAACTAGCTTCTGCTCATGGACTTACTTCTCAGTCTTCTGCTGAACAGCAATTTTGTGAATATAAGATTACATATCTAGAGAAACACATTGTGTCAGCTCTGCCTGGCTTGGCTGGGGCTTCACAGGCATCCTGCCATTGAAAGAAGAAGAAAAAAAAGGGGGGGGGGAGAGAAGGATGAAAGGGGAAGAAGGGAAGAAAGGATGAAAGAGGGAGAGATGAAAGAGCAATAAAGCCGTGTGTATACATGATAGGAAATTGGGAAGGGGGGAATGACAGGTGAGAAGGAAATGAGCAGCCAGATCTTGTTTGTACCAGCATCCCAGGGCAAAGGCACCTTGAGAAGTATGCGGATTACCCCCAAACACCTCAGAGTTCTCAAAACTTCTTGGCGAGCTCCGGTTGGCTGGAAACAGACTGGTCATGGGGGGAGGGATGAGCTGGGCGCAAGTCTACACCTTATTTTGCATCCATCGAGCGCAGTGATTCCAGAGCTGGCTTGAATTGACTGCAACCAACACTCTTAGTAAAAGAACCCTTTGCTTTAATCAAATGGAGTTGAAGGTTTTTCTTTCCTAAAGGATCGGATTGGGGCAGGTCTGACATATCGTACTTCCATGCCTACCATGAAGCTTGATTAGGGGTACTTCCATGTGGCCACCTTAAGCAGAAGGTCTCCTATGGTGTTTTTTTGGGGGGAGGGGGAGGGAAGTAGTGCCTTTAGTCATTCTTGACTCCTGGCAACTGCATGAACAAGTTCCTGCAGATTTGTCCATGCTTCAGCCTTCCTTGAGCTGATACAAAGCAACAGCCCAAAAGTACTCAACTAGTTGAGGTAAACTAGAACTCATAGGCTCCTGATTTCTAACCAGCTGCTTTAGCCAATACACCAAATTTTATGTTGTGAGCCGCCCTGAGTTCTTGAAATAGGGCGGCATAGAAATCTAATAAATAATAATAAATAAATAAATAAATAAATTCAGTCTTCTCCTATTGTGGAAGGAAATTAAGCCAGTTTAAGATCACTATCTGGATTTCAATCTATGGCAATGATGCTGGACAGGTTCTTTAGCAAAATAAAAAATAAAAAATGTATATAATAAAGAAGAAATAAAATATGCGTTCTTTTTGTTTTCTCTTTGACAATTTATATGCCACTTTCACTATTATTTTTGGTGTTTTCTTCTTTTTGTGTTATTAATTAAAAAGCAATAAAATAAATTTAAGACATGATGCTGGACATCCATTCTTCCTGGATGATAGTTACCATGGACCACAGTTGATGGATTCTCTCCTTGTTTACCTCTGCCAGCAGAGAAAACACTTCTTACAGGCAGGTTTTGGAGGCATGTGGTTGTTGTAGTGAAGCCACAAGGTTGTTGTAGTGAAGAGTAGGAGGAAAGACACACGCTACACAGTAACCTGAGCTCCTGTACAAAAGGTTGGATATCAATTTAGTGAAATGAAAAGATGAATAATTATGGGTCCAAATTATCATTCATAGAAATGGATTGGTACCCGGCAAATATAGAAATGTTTGCTTAATTTTTATAAGGTATGGAGAGGTCAGCATTTCTGTAAGCAGGCTTTGATTTAATAGAGTGTATTTTATTGCTTTGCTCTTGGATTAATGATGCTTTTATGTTATCAATGTTTCAGCACAATTAGGGCAAAGACTTCCGTAACTGCAGCTAATGTCAGCTGAAGGTTAAAATGTATAAAGTCATACCACAAATGCATTTCCAGAAGACTGCAGAAAACTCTTGCTCTAGCAAGAATCTGCCAGAGAATAAGTCATAAATAATGTGCCTGGAGCTACAAGCCATGTTATAAATACAGGGTCAGCAATGGTGATTTAAATTCCCTTGCAACTACAAATCTGGCTTCTGCAGCCCGAATGCATGTTTTTGCTCAGATAAACAGATTATGTAGAGAACGCAAATCAGATGCAATAATATCTCCTTTCATTTATCCCAGGTCCAAATGACATTCTCAACAAATTTTAAAGGCTTAATAGGATGGGACTTGCCTTCCCCAAATCCATGCTGATTTTTCTTCAAGACTTTCCTTCAGCTGCCTGATAATTTTATCTTTCATAATGTTTTCTATCAATTTCACAAAAATACATTGAGTATTTTTTGCATGTAATTTCCTACATACCCTGTTATCAGCTATATTCTCAGATACCTGATTAAAAATCAGCTATTTTGTATTTGATTTCATTTAAAGCATTCAGTTGGATGCCACTTAGACTCAAATACTTTTCAGTGTTTCAGTATTGCCTCAGATTTAATATCTTATCATCATTTTCCATCTATCTCCTCAGACTTCCTTCCTAAAATATAAACAGGAATTCATTTGATTTATTTGTAGTTGTCTTTTAACTGCTCTAGCAGTCTAAACAATCCACAGTTGGCTTCCTACATTTTATATACTTCTTAATTTAGTATTAATATTAGCGATATGCTATGTGGGATTCTTTTATCTGGATGCTTGCGCTCTCTTTTTCTGAAGAAACTTTTCACAAATAGCTTTTCTGACACGCAGTTGAGTTCTTAGATTCGGTGTTAGATTTTAAGATCTCCTATTGTGGTTAAGTTACAGTACATATTTTCAAATATTTTGGATAGGCCCAAATTTTCTGCCTTTTCCACCAATTGCCCTCTGACTCATTCTCTCATTTCCTCTCTTGAAATAAAATGTTAACGCGAGAGACTTTGGTGCAATTTTTCACTAATATATCACTCCAAGTTTTCTAGGCCAAATCACTTCAACAGTACAGTTCCAAGCATCCTTTTGCCACAAAACTGGGAGATCTGGAATGTGAACTGGATTTCAGCCTTTTTCATGCCAAAGGCTTGTCTGTTATTCTAAAATCAAAGGTGGGAGGAGAAAAATTTTGCCTGATTATTTCAAAGTACCTTGCAAAGAGATTTCTGAAAATATTGGCAAATGGCAGGGCTTTTTTTCTCATAGAATGCCCAGAACAGTGTTCTGGCACCTTTTTGGGATGGAACCTTGTAGGATAGGCAAGGCGGGTTGTATGACATGTGTGAGTTCCGGCACCTTTTTTTTTTTTTTTAGAAACAAAGCACTGGCTAATGGTAATTATCTGGTTTTAAATAGAGACTTCAATTAAGCATTGTTCATTTGTGCGTATGTAGCTATACTGCAAATATAGGATAGTTCTCTTAATATCCCTTGAGTAGTCAAGCAGACCACAATTTGAAGAGGCTAAAAAAATGTGTATATAAACAAGCAATTGAGGATGAGTAGAGCTTGCAAGAGCTGAGGACCAGCATACTGTGTCAAAAGAAAGTTCAGCAATTTTCCCAGACAGCTGAATTGTGGGAACTTTTGCTTTAGCGATGAACAGTTATGCTATTTTTAACATTTTTATGACACAGTTTGTCACAAACTGTCTCAGGAGACTATCAACAATCTATTTCAAACAAAACTTCAACCCCACACATTTCTCCACTGGAGATGCTGAACATCTGGAATAAAGGGATATAGTTTCCAGGATGTCAAGGAACAGAGTGGAGCAGTTCATTCTTTGGTTCTGACCTCATAGTTGATTCACATTTGCTTCAGATTTGTCACACTGGACAATTGAACAGGCTCTGGTAACACTCAGCTTTGATAAGAAAGCAGCTTTCCTCTAATCCATGAAAAATTGAGGTTTTGTTTCATCCTATTATGTTGTAGGCTTCCCAACCATTTGTTAATAATGTCCCCACCAGAAAGCATTATTCAACCTATCCCATTATTGAGGGGATGCACAAATCTGTAGCCCTTTTTGGACTTGATGAAAACTCACTTGCCTGCAAAAGATGCATTTTATCACTGACCTAAATCTGTCCCTCTCAAGTGGTTGAGCTGGCAAAAAAGCTTTTGTTTTTTTTATTTTTTATTTTTAAAATTTTTTTTAAATTTTTTTTAATTTTTTAATTTTTTTTAAATTTTTTTGGCACGTGCGTGCCGCGCTTGCTCAGATCCACCCGTCGCGCCGGGAAAAAAAAATAAAAAAAAAATTAAAAAAAATTAAAAAAAAATAAAAAAATAAAATAAAAACAAAATGGCGGACCGCAACGGGTGGATCCGCGCATGTGCGGTGTGTGCAACGGGCCGATCCGCACACGCGCAGATCCGCCCGTCGCGGCCGCCTTTTTGGTTTTTTTATTATTTTTTTTTAAAAAAATTAAAAAAAACACAAAATGGCGGCCCGCAACGGGCGGATGTGCGCATGCGTGGCGCGTGCGACGGGCCGATCCGCACACGCGCAGATCCGCCCGTCGCGGCCGCCTTTTTGTTTTTTTGATTTTTTTAATTTTTTTTTAAAAGAGGCAGCGAAGACTTCTGGTGGCTCCGCCGGCACCGCTAGAGTCTCCTCTGTGAGGCTCCGTTCCCTGGGTCTGTAAAGCCGCAAAAAACAGCGTACATCAGCTGTTTTTTTTGCGGTGAAAAATCCCCTCTTCGGGCAAAGAAGAGGTGTAGAGCATCAGGAGCAGGGTTGAGCACCTCTTAAATCCCTGAAAAAGTTTTCAGGGATCAAGAGTGGTAGCTCCCTAAGCTCCTGAGAACGCTCCTGCCCAGAGACGCTTCTGTCATTAGACAGAGAAAGACGCCGCGACCGCTTCTGCTTATAAAAATAGATCACAAGAGAGACTATAAGCAGACTGAGTGAATACAGGAGTTCTTATTGGATTGCAAGTATTTTTTTTATTCTTTTTCTGGCTATACATTTCTAACTTCTACAATCAACATAATGCTTTCAAAATGGCGTATAGCTTTCACTGCTTTCACTGTTAAAGGAAAGTGTTTGAAAGTGAAAGTGAATTCTCCATTTTTTTCCTCTCTCCTTGTTCTTGTAAGCGAAGCTAGAGAGACGGTGGTAGGAATTGTATTAAAGCCAGTGTGATTGTTTTAAATTTAAAATGGAGTGGAATTTACATTCAAATGTTAAACTTATTTTGGATCGTATTGATGAATCTCAAGAAGAAAGGCGTGTAATAGTGAAAGAGATTAAAGCAATACTGAAAGAGACCATTACAGAAATATTAACCAGATTCTTTCTTCCAAATGAAACTGATTTACAACCGACTGCTGAATATTTTATAGTGCAACCTAAACAAGAAGAAGAACAAGAACAAGAAGAAGACAGTACTGAGAATAAAGAGAATAAAGGGAAATGGATCTTGCTTGATAAACAGTTCATCTATGGAGTGGAGGAAGAGGATTTGTTTCAAGAAAGGAGGGGATGGTTATCCCTTTTAGATAAGCAGTAAGAAGAGGATTTAATTGAGAAAAAAGAGACATTGATTCAGTTTAAGAAGCAACTTACTTATGGGCCTGAGGATTGGGAAAAGCAAAGACAGAGATTTGAATTATCTCAACAAAAGTTTATGGCCAAGAGTAACAGAGGACTAATGCAAAGGTTAAGACGGTTTATTTGGACTCAAATGATATTGCAAGTAAAGAAGAGAGACTTATTATTTGGAAGGGAGGCATCGTTATGGAGGTTTACCTGGTTAAAGGAAAAACCTAGAATTCGACTGAAGGAGTGAAATTTAAAACTGTATGCAGGAATTATGGGTAATTCAAAATTATGGACTGATTTAAGGACTAAGATTATGAGTAAGATGTAAGAGAAGATGATTAATGGAAGATATAATTAAATTGATGAAGAATGTATTTGTTCTGAAATGATCTAGGTTTGACATTAGATTGATTGATTGATTGATGGGATAGATAAGCATTATGTGATTTGATAAGGTTAAAGGAATGTAAGTTAGAATTGGAATAAATAGATTGTATTTGTTATGGAGGTTTATTTGACAGATGAGAAAGCCCTGAAGTCGATTGAAGAAGTGAAATTTAAAATTAAATGTAAGGAATTAAGGCTAATCTAAGATTATGGGCTGAATTAAAGACCAATTTTATAAGTAAGATGTAAGAGAGGATGTTTAATGGAAGATATGATATTATTTGTTTATTTTTCTAAAAAGATGAATTTTTTTTTGTTTGATGTTCAATGGTTTGAAAGAGGTTGACTACTGGAAGATGTATATAAAACTTGATTGTTTGGGCGATTTTATATAACCTCTCAATGGATTGAAGTGATTTAAGGTTTGACTTAGATTGATGGTTTAGATATGTAAATGAAAATTATTATTCTTAACAAGATGATTTGTTTGTTTTGTTTAATGGATTGAAATGATTTAGAGATTGTATATAGTATATAGTTTAAAATTCTTGTTAGGATTATATAATAATTTTGTTTGATGTAGTGGGTTTTCTTTTGTTTTACCCTGTACTCACTCTGGGAAGTCGGGGGGGGGAGGGCTAGGGAGGGTTTATAATTTTATATACTATGATTTCTCAACTGTAATTGGGGTTGATGTAAGAATATGTAATTACTGTCATTAAGGGGTTGCTCGGGTGGCCTCTGGGCACCACATCTGTTGGAAAGAGGAAGGAGGAGTGAAGGCTGATGTAAGTGGAAGCTGATAAGAAGGGGGAAGAGTAGGACGGAGATAAGGAAGGAGGGAGGAAAGTAGAAAGAAAGTAGAAAGAAAGTTGGTAAGAGGGGGGATGAGTAAGGAGGGTGGAATATAGAGAAGTAGAGAAGGAGGGAGAAAAGTAGGTAGTTAGTTGGTAAGTGAGGGGGGAAGGTTAGGGTTGGGGGGGATGTGGTGGTGGGGGTACCGAGCAGTAATGTTAATTGTGTGGTATGATTATTTTCAGTTGAGTTATTAGTATTAGATGTATTGAAAAATGTATTTATGTTTTGTTTATGGATGATTGTTTATTTTAACACTATGATTTGATTTGAGTAGTTCTTCTTTCTGTAAAAATTAAAAAAATTAATAAAATATATTTCCAAAAAAAAAAAAAAAAAAAAATGGCGGCCTGCGACGGGCGGATGCGCGCATGCGTGGTGCGTGCGACGGGCCAATCCACGCATGCGCAGATTTTGTTTTTTTTTTGTTTTTTTGATTTTTTAAAAAAATTTTAAAAAAAATTTTTTTGCACGCACACGCGCGCGCCCCCGGGTCGGGGTCGCGGCACGCATGGGCGGGGCAAGTGGGGTCTCAACCTCAGAAAGGTTGAGAACCACTGCAATAATCACATTCTCATTAAAATTGATTTTTTGTTTTTTTTTAAAAAAAGCAGCAATAGCACATATAGCTCTGTGATTCTTTGAATAATCTCGGGGGGGGGGATTTTCTTGGGGGGGAATTGTCTTTCAGGAAATATAAGAGAGAAAGAATAAGAACTTCAAATCATTCCCTAATATACTGCCGTTGCCACCTCCCTCTGTCCCTTTTGCACTCTGCGTAATCATTTTATTCAAGGTTACTAGTCTCCAAATGGTGGTGGATAATGGCTGCTTGTGGAATATGAACACTGATTTATTTCACTGCTGAATGAGCACTTGGGGTCATTGGAGCTACAAAGAGAAAATAAGAGCAGTAGCAGTTGAAGAAGAGTGATGGCATAATCTTCTCTCCTCCTGCTTGTAGCCTTTTAAGTAGGAAGAGGCCTTGGGCTGTCATGCAAGCCTCAGAACTGTGGCCATCCGACTTCAAGTCTCCAAATTGTGGCTCTGGCAGTTGGGAATGAGTTGGAATTGAGGGGAGACAGGTAACATCTAAAGGGAGGCATCTATGAATCTAGTTCTTGGAGGGTTTCTTCCAAAGTGTGTAATTACAATATAGACTGCCCCTTTGACCCTCTGCTTAAGGGAACAATAATAGCAATGTCCCAGTCTTCCTTTTCAGTTTGAGAAATTCCGCTTGAATGCTAATAGGGCAATTATCTTCCCCCTTGCCTAGTTTTCTTGGAAGAGAGGGTGACTAATCTTATTTCCGATTTAGTTCATACTTCCAAGGGGACATTGTGTTTAAAAATTGTCTGCTCGTGATATAATTATAACTTTTGGGGAGCCCCTGCCTATTTTCTGAGCTCACAAATTTAGACTGGAATATATTCAGAATCTGAGCCACGGATGGAGCTGCTGAGCTGCACCACCCAGCATACCTCACTAATCCTTCATCCGCCAATAGTTGTAAGTCAGCACAATTCCCCAAAGCAAAAATAAACAGACTTTTAGGTGCTACCGGAAACATTTGGCAGCTCTCATTTCTGCCAAAGCTGGAGTCACAGAAAACATCCAAAATTTTGTATCTGCCAAATTCACTGCACATACAGTAAATCATAAGTCTGCATCCAAATTTGTAGAACAATGTCATTTTGTTTTGTATCATGTCAAGGTTGCAGGTTTTCTTTCCCTTCATATTGTTTTTTTTTTTCAGCCAGAGCAGAAGCAATCTGGCAAACGTGCTGTGTAGTCATGACCTGTGCTTGTGTTGCATTCCTTCGCCCATAAATGAGAACTGTAGCACTTCAAAACTGTATTACCTGAATGCCTCAACAGAAGCAATAGGAGTTTGAAAGGATCTCCAGCAATATACCCATCAGGCTAGTTCTTAGAAATGGAAATGGAAAATTAAAACAGCGAGCCAAATGGCATGTCCCATAATGAAAGTCAGATGGCTAAAGCATAAAGCAGCACTTTGGGAATTACATGTTAGAATTTATTGCAGAATTTATAATCCATAGAAAATGCACTGGACTTCCCACCACAATTGATGAGGAGCTGTGGGAAAAGAAAGATTGGCCAGTCTTTCCTGTAGGAATGTGTAAAATCCCCCCTCCCATTATGAGGCCTCTTTTTCTTTTGGCCAAACCTCACAAAGGTCCCTGGGCTATCCCAAGCCGCCCACTGAAACGGATCAAGCAAATTGTAGCTGACTTGTAGCGTTTGCCTTGGCCCTGCCAGAAACAAGCTTACTCACTTCTCCCTCAGAGCTGCAGAGGCTAGCTGAGGTCAGCAAAAAAAAGAAAAAAAAAGAGCTTGGAGGCATTAGTCTCTTGAGGCACATTAACTATGAAGGAGAGGATGTGAGTGGGTTCCCATGGATACACGAGATCCATTCTTTTCTCTAGTCTTTAGCATTCCATGGAGGGGAGAACGAGCAGAAAGATTGAGCCACCATGGATCAGCTCCTCTCCATGAATTCTGTAAAGAGATCCAGTGGAACGTCAGTCAAGTAAACCTACTACTGGTAGTTATACGTATGGGCCAGTCCCTTTGGCACTCACAAGAATTCCACTAAGGGCAGCCATGTTGTTTAGGAGTTGCTCAAGTGGGTGGAACTTGAAGTATGCTTGTTTTCCCTACTTTAGTAGTTTAAGGCAAATGGTGTTACTGAGTAAGAAGAAATGAGATGCAAGGCCATTCTACTGTATTATCAATCTTCATCCCACAAACCAAAGAGCATCTCTATATATATTGTGAGCAGGTTTGATTCATGAATATGGTACAACAGAAATCCTTTAACCCTTCCCACATACGCGCATACACCAGTTCAGAAATTATTGCTAGGTGTACATTATCAATTCCCACAGTAACACTGACGAGATATGTTCATGTGTAGTTTGAAATCCTGATTGGGAATTTCATTGAGAAACTAGGATATGGAAGTGTCAGCGTGCCTTGCATAGTACAATGTGCTTTTTAGTATTTTGTCTTCCAAGCTTTGAAAAATGGTCTTTGTATAGTCCAACCAAGCAAGATAAATTTAATCGTTTATTTAAGCTATAGTAATTAATTCACTTCATATTACTTTTGTCCTGGCTGTTACAATTTTGACTTAGGAAGAAACACAGGCATTTGCAAAAAGGGTGATAAATCTCATGATTCTGGCAGTTCACTAGCAGTATGCTTACAAAATAGTAGTCTAATCCCTTTCCCAACCTGCCTTCTGTGGAGTCCAGGCCTTTGCTGCCTTCTCCTCCTGCACTTATCATCTGGGGGGACCTGTAGCTCTTCTACGAGACTTGTTAACAAAAACCGGGGGACCTACGGCAAGCCTGGGAATTCTGACCACCATCTCACCATGCGCTGCTCCTGGGAACCCACTGCAGCCTAGCTAGGAGCTGGTACTGCTTCCTGGCATCATGACTCTTGGTACCCTGCATACTCTCTGCACCAGCTACCAAGCAGACCCCAGCCAGCGTGCTGCTCATCGTTCTCCCACCAGGCTTTATATACTGCCTCAGCTGCTACAGCTTCAGACACATTAAGCTAATTGCTCTTTTTCCTTTGGCTTTTCAGCTGATTAGCTTCCAATGCTGTAGTTAAAGGAAAAAAGCTTTTCCAGCACCCCTGGTGAAGAATATTTATTTTATTTTCTCACTCCAGCGAGCATTGATCTACAGAGGAAAACAAATTCTCTTGCCTCTCTATCATCTCTCTCTCTCTCTCTGCTGGCCTATAAATGTCTTCTTTTATCTTTTTCAAAGCCATCAATAGACTGTAAGTAGATGGGACACACGGGAACAGGCAACATATTTCATAATCACGTGGGGCAAAAGGTAAAACATTCAGGTGATATTTTTTGAACTATCTAGTGCATGGAATTTGACAACCAGAGGATGTGCTCTTAATACAGCTAAACGACTGATACTGCAGCATTGGAAAGAAAAATGCTTCCTTTATCTTTCTCTCTGTGTGTCTGTCTGTGTTTGTGTATTCAGAGAGAGAGGAAAAATTAGAATAGTATAGGTGAGGTGAACAAACAGATCCCAGAAAGAAAGTCTGGATAATTATCACAATAACAATGAAACCAATCATCTTCGCTTCAAAGTTCATTTCCATGTGCCTTTGAGTATATTTGTGTACTTGCACCTGTAAACGTCTAAATTCAGCTCTAACCCTAATTCAGAATATGGAAGGTTTTTATTTTTCAGATGATAAGCTGTAACACCTATCATTTTGGGCACAGTTCACTCTAGGGAGGCCAGGTGGCATTTAGTAATATCTGAAAAGCACCAATTTCAACCAATGTTGTAAGCAAATGTCTTAACAGAGTAACAGAATAAGAGTTGCATGGGACCTTGGAGGTCTTCTAGTCCAACCTCCAGCTCAGGCAGAAAACCCTATATTATTTCAGACTGATGGTTGTCCAATTTCTTCTTAAAAACTTCTACTTCCAGTTGGAGCATTCACAACTTCTGGAGGCAATTGGTTCCACTGATTAATTGTTCTAACTGTCAAGAATTTTCTCCTTAGTTCTAGGTTGCTTCTCTCCTTGATTAGTTTCCATGCGTTGCTTCTTGTCCTGCCTCTTCAGGTGCTTTGGAGAATAGCTTGACTCCCTCTTCTTTGTAGCAGCCCCTGAGATATTGGAACACTGTTATCATGTCCCCCCTCGTCCTTCTCTTCATTAAACTAGACGTACCCAATTCCAGCAACCGTTTCTTATACGTTTTAGCCTCCAGTCCCCTAAACTTCTTGGCTGCTCTTCTCTGCACTCTTTCTAGAGTCTCAACATCCTTTTTACACCGTGGCGATCAAATCTGGATGCAGTAGTCCAAGTGTAGTCTTACCAAGGCATTAGAAAGTGGCATTAACACTTCATGTGATCTTGATTCTATCCCTCTGTTAATGCAGCTTAAGACTGCATGGGCTTTTTTGGCAGCTGCAGCACATTGCTGGCTCCTATTTAAGTGATTATCCACTAGGACTCCAAGATCCCTCTCACAGTCTTGTCCAATCTCATTCCATCAGTAAAAGCCATTTTCACATAAGGAGAAACTTACCATTGCATTCATATCTATATATCTATATCTGATAAATATCCTAAGTGAAAATCACAAATAATAATTGCTTCAAAGCTTCTTTTTATTTAAACTTGGGCTGTTTAGCATCACACTTCTTGGTAGTAATCTCTTCTTGAAGGCAAATTCTTAACCAGACTGAGAATACAACAGATCCAAAACCATTTTTACACGAACAATATAAAACACATTCAGCCATCTCCTTTAGCTAATGTCTACTGAAACACTTGAAAACAACATTCCAAAAATCAATGCTTTTGGCTAATTCTCCTGGCTCAAATAAGTCTTTAAGATGCAACTGGTACTTGGAAAATTTAGACTGCAGTTCTTGATTGTAAAGTGCTTCTGTGCACACTTTACATATCAGGCACACCAACTTATATAAAACCAGTTGAGATACAAAAATATGGTTACTACAAGAGTACCAAACAGCACAATACTACAATTATTTATCATTAACATCAAATGTATATTTGTCCTCCAAACGATAGTTTTGTTCAAAGTGATAACTGTAGTGTAGATCCAGAGAACAAATTTAGCATACGGTGAAGCTAATGTCAGCCCTTATAACAATGAATACTCAGCATGTCCCAACCATTTTTATTACCTACAGATATTATTATAAATAATTTTCACAAGTTGTATGAATGTTTTATTGCACATGGTACAACGTGTATTCTCACCTTCATTCAACAAGTTTAGATTACTTACCCTCTGTTTTCCCATGCAGACAATGGCATGTTTTGGAATTATTCTTAAAAAGTTATATTAAAAGTGAGGATATGAGGAAGCACCCAAAACCATGTCTTGAGCTACATGGTTATTGTAACTCCTTCCCCTTGTAAAGTCGTTAAAAGTTCTCAATTAGAAAATGCAGTACCATTGGCTTTTTTCCACTGCAAAAAAAAAAAAAGTATATGCAGATGTGCTGCATATATGATCAAACATATGTTCTGCTTTGCAGAATTAGGGTTTCCTGGTCTATGTTCCATTAAAGATCATTTTACATATGGCTTATTGCTGTTTGCAATTAACAATATAGCTTTCAGTCTCAGAATCTGTCAGCTGCTCCTATGTTTCTTTTTGATTAATGCTTTGGACTGAGTTTTACCATGGAAGAAATCCCAAGAAGAAGAAGAATGACACAGTGATCATCATCAAGCTATTCCGACAACCTAAACAGCTGGTAGTTAAGATCAAGAACGGCCATAAAAGCCTGAGGGTTTGTAACATGCAGCATTAAGAAATAAAAAACAAAGGGATTACAGAAAAAAATGCCTGTTCATAAGATACCGTCAGAAGCCAAAAAGTGTATATATCAACCAAAAGTTACCATATGAAAATTAAAAACGTGTGCATTGAAAAGATTAGTTGCATCTTTTAGCGACAGCTTTCCAAAAAAGCTATTTGCCACTACCAGAATGCTCTTCGCCATTCCACAAAATTCCCTCCCATGGATAAAATTGCACCAATGCAGGAATTATGTCCATGTAAGATATGGATGTGTGTTACTATGGTACTGCAACTTCAAGAAGTCTGTTATTTTTTCGCTTGCAGGTGGGGATGCTGCCATTTTTCTGGTTGCTTCGTACAAATTTCACACACACTTTGTCCTGTCTGAACTGAACTAGGAACCTGGAGAAAGCAAAAACATAGGGAGTAGTTAAGGAATGTACCCACCACATGTAGGTGTATCAGCAAAGAAAGAACAGGTGTTAATAGCTCACAAATTCTCTGATATTAGTAATAAAATAGAACTAATAGCAGCTTCTGCCACAGTACAGGTAGCTTCCGACTTACAACAACAACTGAGGCTGGAATTTTCACCACTAAGTGATGCAGTCATAAAGTGCAACCGAACTGATAAGCGACAGCAATTCCTGCAGGCACAGTTGCTGCCATTCGTTGAATCCCATGATCATTAGGCAAGACAAGTTCCTGTTTACTTCCTACAACAAAGTCTTCTGGGAATCCAGCAGGAAGTTGCAAGTCCCAAGCTTTCGGGCAGGTTAAGTGGCTGCTGCTGGAAAGGGAGCGAAGAGGTGTGACACAGGTGTGCAAGGGCACAAGGGAGAGTGCACGAGGGGGGTGTACATTTATTTATTTATTTGTTTGTTTGTTTTAATTTCTATGCCGCCCTATTCTGGGAACTCAGGGCGGCTCACAGCATGAATAGAAATCTACATAAAAATACATATATAAAAAAACCTCTGAATTAAAAAAAACCAGTCATCCATCAAACATACACACAAACATACATGAAAGACACAGCATGAGTCAGAGAGGGTTATGGAGGATATGTGAGAGGTGTCATGTGGGTCAGGGAGCGTGCACAAGTGGGCTGGTGTGAGCACAGAGGGGCTGGAAAAAGAGGCATGGATGGGGGAGACCTAGCCCAGGGATTTGCAAACTTCCCTGCTGGCTCCTCATTGACTTCCTGATGAAGCCAGCAGAGAGGGTTGCAAATGCTGATTATGTGACTGCAGTGTCAGAATGAATGGGTTGCCAAGCACACAGATTGTGATCCTGAGACCACAGGAGTGCTGGCATGGCTGGAACTCCAAGGACCAGTTGTAACCACTATTCATTCAGTGCAGTCATTACCTGGAACGGTTACTGTCCGAATGGTTATAGGCTGAGGACTACCTGTAGTTTTCTTTTTGTACACTTTGTTTCCAATTATTTTTCATAACTCCAAATTTACCTGCAGTAGAGCCAATGCCATTGGGCAAAGTAAGACAGACAGAAGATCAGGAATAGTAATAAAGGAATGGAAACCAACATTTCCAAAAGTAGTAGAGAAAAGGACTCAGGGAACATGTACATTTTCTAATACAGCTATCTAAGCAGCTGGGGATTATGTAATCCAAATTCCAAGCCCAACCTGAAAAACATAAATCCTCAATAACGAAAAAGAAATACTTGATTGAAACCAATCGAGAGTAGATGTCTTCGAAGGTGATGCCTTTAAAAAATAGTTTTGCATTAACTTTAAACTTTAACTTTCCTTAAAAAAGAAATTTATGTCATCGTATAATCAGAGGTTCCATATATATATATATATATATATATATATATATATATATATATATATATATATATATATATATATATATATATATATATATATATATATATATATATATATATATATATATATATATATATATATATATATATATATAATATATATATATATAAAATTGTTAACAAAGAAATAAGGGATTTCTGAGATAGCTATTTCGAGTTATTTAACTCTCTTCAGTGCTTGAAGATGGCTCTGGGTTGAGCTGAAACAAGCAAAGGAAAGAATGATTTCTTCCTCCCATATTTGGGTTTACAGAGTGCAATCTAAAAAATAACCACTTGACACACACACACACACACACACACACACACACACATATATATATAAGCACGAAGCCGAAAGCACCAGCCTGAAGATGACGAATCAGAGGTTCCTTCTATATATATATATATATATATATAAAAGCACAAAGCTGAAAGCACCAGCCTGAAGATGACGAATGTGACTTCGTCGAAATGTTGCCAAGATACTTCAAATTCTACGTGGGAGAAAACCCGAAGAACCAAAAACCTACATATATAAATAATCTTCCTACATAAGCCTTACCCCATCCTCACTCCATTCAGAATGAGCTTATTTTTTTTAACAAAACAAGATAGGGCTGTAGTCTCTACCGCCCAATTCTAGCAAAAATCATAGCACTCTAGAAGCACAACGTGCAGATGTTTCCACATCAGAGAAGTCCTCCACCCTACGAACTCCGTTCAAGATTGCTGCATTGTGCATATTCCCATTTGCAGCAGAAGAGCAGAGATTTTGAACAGGGTTGCCAGAAGATAGCCTCACTACTTTTCTCCCCAGTGAATTCAGCTCTAGACTGCTGACTCCCATCATCATTAGCTCATTGATTTCCCTTCGCCTCAAGTGACCCACCATAAGATTGCTGGCCACACATAATCTAGCTTCTTCTTATTATTATTATTATTATTTATTCGATTTCTATGCCGCCCTATTCCGGAGAACTCAGGGCGGCTCACAACACAGTAGAAATCAACATATAAAAATACATGTAAATATAAAACCTCTTAATTTTTAAAAAAAACCAATCATTCAGCATGCACACAGACATACACTGGCTTGGGGCAAGATGTTAACTACCCCAGGCCTGCCGGCAGAGGTGTGTTTTGAGTAATTTACGAAAGGCGGAGAGGGTGGGGGCGACACGGATCTCCGGGGGAAGTTGATTCCAGAGGGCTGGGGCCACAACAGAGAAGGCTCTTCCCCTAGGCCCCGCCAGGCGACACTGTCTGGCTGACGGGACCTGGAGAAGGCCGACTCTGTGGGCCCTAACTGGCCGCTGGGATTCATGGGGCAGCAGACGGTCCCATAAGTAACCTGGTCCGATGCCATGTAGGGCTTTATAGGTCATAACCAACACTTTGAATTGGGTTCGGAGACCAATTGGCAGCCAATGCAGCTCGCGGAGTGATGCCGAAATGTGGGCATTTCTGGGCAAGCCCAACACTGCTCGCGCGGCTGCATTCTGCATTACCTGAAGTCTCCGAACGTTTTTCAAAGGTAGCCCCATGTAGAGAGCATTGCAGTAGTCGAGCCTCGAGGTGATAAGGGCATGAGTGACTGTGAGAAGAGACTCCCCGTCCAAATAGGGCCGCAACTGGTGCACCAGGCGAACCTGGGCAAATGTCCTCCTCGCCACAGCCGAAAAATGATGTTCCAAATTTAGCTGTGGATCGAGGAGGACGCCCAAGTTGCGTCCTTACTATAAGGGCTAAAAAAAAGCAACATTTTGTAGTGTTGTTACGAAGGTGAATGATGTTGTGGCAGCCACACGTGACTGATATTATACTATTCTTTCTCATGTCTCACCTCTCTATGGAAAGGAGAAATGATAGGGATGCACTTGGGTGATACGACTATTGTGCTCTTTCACAGGACTTAAATCAGCGGTTCTCAACCTGTGGGTCGCGACCCCATTTGGGGTCGAACGACCATTTCACGGGGATCGCCAAACACTGCAGTCCACCATTTTTTTTTGGTTGGCCATTTTTTTGGGTCCGTCATTTTTTTCCCCTTTGTGATGCGGGCCGTCGCGCCGCACATGCGCGATGCGGGCCCGCCATTTTTTTGGGGGGTCGGCCATTTTTTTTTGGTCGGCCATTTTTTTATTTTTATTTTTTGGTCCGCCATTTTTTCCCTTTGCGATGCGATGCGGGCCCGCCATTTTTTTGGTTGGCCCTTTTTTTCCACTTTGCGATGCGGGCCGTCCCGCCGCGCATGCGCGATGCGGGCTGGGGTCGAGCCCCGGAAAAGGTTGAGAACCACTGACTTAAATAAAAATAGAGCATGCATTGAGAAAAGACAGATGCCATATTCTGTTTTCACTTTTGTGATTAGATCAAGTCTGGTGTACAGGAAATTCTACCACTAGTCAAAAACATCAACAAATCCGAGTTTCTTCTACTTGCAGCAGAATCATATTTTTCCCAACTCGATAACACAATGTTTTGAAATGCAATTTTAAACTACTAGTTTGAGATTTAAAAAACTCTCTCTTCCAAATGCACATCTCCCCCAAATCTATTGACTTATCTATTCTTCTCTATGGCAAATGAGACTATAGTAATTAAATTTTACATGTCAGGGACAAATGAAAATTGCTGCTGGTTCATAAAATTAGACTTAAATGCATGATCTGAAGGGAATACATAAAAATACAGCTATCATTTAACTTAAAGACTGAATCCTACAGTCTTTATGGTGGTTTTTTTTCCTTTTGTGCTGAATTGTATTTGTGTATAGCAGGGGTGTCAAACTGCCGGCCGATTGGCCAGACGCGTCATCGGGAAACCACACCCACCCCATTGCCAGCAATGGCGAAAAAGCTCCGATAAGTTGCACAATGTCACGTGACGTCGCGAGTTTGACATGTCTGGTGTATAGCCTTTTTCTCCTGCACCACAGCTGAAAACTAAATTCTAGGTCAGGGAACCTGTTAACTGTTTCTGTTTTGCCATTTTTCATCTGTATCATGCAATGCTAAAAAGTGAAGCATGGGTAAAATTCTACTATATTTCATTTTTGCACATTATTTGAAGTATAATATTTCAGTTCTCTGAATGAAGAAATCATTAAGTGAGGTGTAATCAATTAATTTCTCCTTCGTTATGAAATTAAAAACTGTCTGCCTCTCTGAATGCCGTGAATACTTCATCTCATGCCAAAGTAAGCTAACTGGACATTGGTAGATCTCAATATGCTAGAGTACTTCCTGCAAGAAAGTAATTATAACAATAAATTAGGGAAAAAGTGACAAAATGAATTAGGTTGTGATTACTTGGAGGGTTTGACTTTATCTTCCCTTATTCAAGATAAATTATTCATGCAAACGAAACCGTTGTAAGTCGAGGACTACCTGTATTTTCAGAGATAATGAAATACCAGGCAAAGCATTCAAAAGACGTGCTTCATACTGCATGCTGGGGTGACTAAAACATCTCTTAATAAAACATTTAAGCAGCTTTCTGTTTTGGGAAACACACAGCATGCACAAGTAACTAAGGGCAGCTTTCAAAGCCTCACGAAGCCTTCCAATGGATGCAACAACTTAACACTTCAAGAAGAGGGGCTTTGCTTGCACTAATACAAAAAGACCTCTTTTGAATGTTGGTAAGATGAAACTGGAGTTAAGGATTTCTAAAGACTACAGTGGGAATCACGAACATGCAAACAACACGCATGTTCTTACAGTACAAACTGTTAGTGCAAATTACATGACTAACCAACAAGAGCACCCTGTGGGGTAGGCCAGAATATACTTAGTAGTGCCAGAAAAGGGAATAAAGAGATAAGAAAGTTCCTTTGTTAAAAGAATCGCTTTCCAATAAGGGATTAGGCAATTGACTGTTGAATTTACTACAGAGATAGGCAACCTTTAACTCCCCTCTAAACTCCCATGCTGACCAGAGATGATGACAAAATCCAAACTATTTGGAAAGCACAAGGTTGCCTGTCATGGTTTTCAATGCTAACGAGACTAAATGGAGAGGAGAAATGGGTGTATGTAGAACAGGCTTTCCTTATATGGTACCTATAACACTCCTACTGCCGTAGCTGTGTTTACCCTGACTTTTGTGGTAGGCTGTTTTTAACAGCACTACGTTTTCACATTAAAGTTGTTAATTTATTTTCAGAAGGAATGCTCTTGTTACGTGATTTCCCTGCTTTGATTTCAACTTATGGGGAAAAAAAATTTTTTTTTAATAGAAACTATTTAAATCAGACAAAGCCAAACATACTCATCAGATATTTCAATGCTGAGCTTCTGCTTGGTTTGGCTAAGCATTGTGCGATAGAGTTTTGTGGCCATTTCAATCAGATGTTCACTGCTGAACAGGAAATCACCCTTTCCAGCTGCTCCAGATCCCTAGAAAAAAGCAATTAATCAAGGTGTTGAAAAAATTCAAATGGATCAAGTTGGTTGAAAGCATGAAAGGTACCCTGTTCTTTTACTCTGTAATATTATAACCAGCAGTTCTTTATTACTATCGTCAATAACGTTATTTTATTCCTACCTCTTTGAGATGCACAGCAAAGAAACCATCACTTTGAGAGCTCATGGACACTTTAATGACATCCCCCAAAGGAACCTCTGTCTTGATTTGCCCTGATTTCTGATCAGCAAGTAGGACATTATTTTTTGTGAGCAAGAAAATCCTAGCTGTGCACTGGAAAAGAATGAGAGGGATTACTTTTGTGCAAATTCAAAAATATTGACTACCAATGCATTAATGCCTCTGCGCAAACATTTTTAAGTTAATTAAAGAGGAAGACAAAATAGAGCTTGAGTCTTAAGCTTCCTGTCAGATAGGTTATGGATTATTATAAGGAAACAAGTTATCCAGGAACAAGATGAATTATCAAGTGTGATTGATGTTTACATGTTAACTCATGGAATCATCATCCTAAACACACACCAAGAAGAAAGAGAATTGCATATAACATTAAAAATCTAAACTATTAAATGAAATAATGATTGCTATTCCTTCATACTGGGGATCAAAACTCAAAGAGTAACCGAGAAGAACAAAGCTCTCTTGGATGCCTAAGTTTGGATAAAATATTTTACATGGGCCAATCTTTCCCTATGTAGAAATGATTTTACCTTTCCGTTTGCTCTATTAATTTTGTTTACTACTTCAGCAATAATAATTTTTTCTTCAGCAGCATCCTTCAGTTTCTTGTACTTGGGGTTCTTATTGATTTCAAGATAAGCCCCCTGGAAAGGCTGTCCAACACTTTAAGTAAAAGAAACATAAATATAATCAAAAGTCAAATACACATGCAATACTCTAGGTCTTCTTGACATATCTTAAGCCTTCCAATCACCATTGCACGGCTGGATGGTTGCTAGATGATCTTTAACTGTTTTCAAAAACCTAAACAGAGTTAGATGTTAGGCCACAAAGAAATATCATGGCTACAGCTATCCAGAGAAGTGGGCTAAATTTCAATCAGTTCCAAGTATGGAGTCCTTGGTGCTCTCTGAGCTTGGTTGTTTGCTTGCTGACACTTCACTGCCCAACTAGATAACATTATCGATGTTGGTGAGTGTGGGGTTTGCTCCCTGTTTATATGCAGTAGCTTGCCCTGCCATTGTTGGTGATGGTATGGTTTTTTCCCCTCCTGGGAACTACCACAGAGGAACAGTCAAGGAACTATCAAAGAGAAAACCACAGTTCCACCAACACTGGCAGGACAAGAGAGCAAATTCCACACTCACCAGCATTGATGATGTTACTTAGTCCAGGGGCCCCCAACCCCCAGTCCGTGGACTGATACCTGGCCGTGGCATGCCAGCAACCAGTCCGCACAAAAAATCAAAGCCCCATCCATGGGGATGCAAGCAGCACACAAAACCACACCTCCTCTGGTCTGTGGAAAAACCTCTCTCCATGGAATCAGTCCCTGGTGCCCAAAAGGTTGGGGACCTCTGACTTAGTTGCATAATGAAATGTCTGCAAACAAACAAGCTGAGGACCAACCAAGGACTCCACAGTTCAATCCTGAGGTACATGTATGATCTTCAACTGAAATCAATTCCAAGCTCAAAAGACTCTGCTTTTAAATTCCGAACCTTAACTGCAATAAAAGATTCTATGTTGTCAGACAAAGAAATTAAATATTTTTTTTAGTAAAGATAAATGAGCAATGGCACTCATTTTCTTAGCATGTAGTCCTCCTTCTGTGGCAACCTTTTCTCAACCTTGATAGAAAAGATAAGCTTTTGAGGTCCAGGTACTTTAGTCTAATTCCCATTAACCTCAGCCAGTATGGCTAATGGCATGCAATAATGGGAGTTGTAGTCCAAATTATTGGAAGTGCCTATCCTAGAACACTTTTAAGAAAACAGACAATGATTCAGTTACCATCACAAGTACTAAATTAACCTTAAATTACAAGATATCATTATTTCTCATGACATCTTTTCTTATAAATTGCAACACTCTTCATTTTGTTTCCAAATGAGGTAAAAGAATGTCAACAATGTACCAATTCCTTAAGCAAAATGTACTGTCTGAAACAAAGAATGCTATCTTGGATTGATCTGAAAACTGGAGACATGTTTTTATCTGTTTAAGAAACTGATAAGATAAAAACTATTAGGTACTCTACAAAAATAACTGGTGGGAATGGGGAGGGCATGCAATATTTGAACAAGTCTTGCAGAGATTTAAAGAGATTTAATATTTGGTTTTCTTCACCATCACGTTGCACTATTTGTTGCACCTTTACGAAAACTAGTGAAAGAAATGGAAGGCAGGGTAAAGATTGGACACTGGATGGTATACATTGCTAAGGGCTGAGATTGGAACCGTAATGATCCAGTAGCTGGTTCTTCTAGAGCAGTGATGGCAAACCTTTTAGAGACCGAGTGCCCGAACTGCAACCCAAAACCCACTTATGCATAGTTGGGTGCCGGGTGGGCGTGGCCCATTGGGTGGGCGTGGCTGCAGTGGCAACGGCAGACTGGGTGGGACTAAAAAGTTCAATGAATCAATTCCAACTTTGCAAGATCTTTTTTTTCCCGCAAGAAGTTGAAATTGACTGATTGAACCTTTTTTTTTTTTTTTTTGCACACAGCGGCGGAGGCCTAAAGTGAAAAGGTTTTATAAAACCCAGCGGAAGGCCTAGGACTGGGGCAACGGCATGCATGCCCACAGAGAGGGCTCTGAGTGCTGCCTCTGCCACCCGTGCCATAGGTTTGCCACCACTGTTCTAGAGATACTGAAAAACAACTGGTGGGTGGTGGCTGGAAAGTACAGACATAGTCAGAGGAAGACTTGCCAGGCTGCAGATCCAATCAAAAGAGATGGATTTTAACATCTTTATTCCCTGGTTGAAATGCAAGGAATAAAGCAGATGGCTCACCCATTGTGGCATGCTTCTTCATGGATACAGCTATCATATTTGTTGATAACTGGAATCCAGATGGGCAGGGTTGGTGGGAAAGGAGCCAGATTGATGCCTTGCAATGTTAACCTGAGGTTCTTATAGTAGTTGAGGATATGGATACATGCTTTGCTACTTATAGATCAGAGCCATGTCCTACCTGCTCTCTTTGGGCAGCCCGGTGTTTTATTATTATTATTATTATTATTATTATTATTATTTATTTATTTATTTAATTTCTATGCCGCCCTATTCTGGAGAACTCAGGGCGGCTTAGTAATATGTATTACTAAGAGGTGATTAATGCCCCGCTAAAGGAGAATGAGATGCCACCTGCCTTGAAAAAAGTGGTGATGCACCATCTCTCGAAGAGGGTATTCCCCAATCCTCCTGCACAGTAACATTTCTGCCCAGTCTCCAGTGTTCCCTTTCTGGGGAATATTGTTGAGAAGATGGATACTACAGTAGAAGAAATTGATTTTCTGTTCCCTTTCAATTCCCATTCAGGCCTAAATATGAATGAAAACAGCACTGGTCGTCCTGGAGAAGGTTCTTAGGACATAAACAGGGAGACCGTACCTATCTTGTGTCTTTGTGTTAGACCTTTGGGTGAATTCAGTACCATCAACCATGGTATTTTTATGGACTGCATGAAAGATCAGGGGACTGGAGGCACTGTTTTATGGTGGTATTCTGCTCCTACCTAAGTGGGCAGTTTAACATTTTAAAAATGTTAAAATATTAGGGCGCCTATAAGCATCTTCACTCTCCAAACTGAAACTTGCTATTTCTTACCCACTGAAGGAAGAACATTAAATTGATTTTTATATCAAGATGATTAAACAACATCCATTTTTAACCTACAAAGCACCTGCATTTAATAATCTAGTTTGCAGCTTTGTGTGTGTGCCTAACCAAGTTAAATATCAATGTTCCAGCTATCAAAGCATGGAAGAACTAGGTTATTAGAACACTAATTAATTAATTTACTGTATATATTCAAGGAAGGATGTTGATGATCTCTAAACTGGCAATGGCTCAAAAGTGGCAGTCTTTGCCAAAAAAAGATGGGATAGGATTTTCTGGCAAATTTCTTCCCAATCTGAGTGTTGCAGATGTTGCAACCTCAGCAAAGTTCATTACCTGGCTGGATATAAAGCTTTTCTGTCCTTGAAAAGTTCACTGGCTTCCAGTTTTTCTTCATAAATGAGCTTCTTCTGGTCCGTAAACTGGTCCCTGTACTTTTTACACTGAAAATA
Organism: Bothrops alternatus; assembly: GCA_034064705.1. NCBI lineage: Eukaryota > Metazoa > Chordata > Lepidosauria > Squamata > Viperidae > Bothrops > Bothrops alternatus. The sequence continues at coordinate 23,531,415 of JARGCV010000052.1, read as the reverse complement.
AAGCATTGCAAATTAATTGCAGAACTCCTCTTTGAAGCTGGACTGTTCTTTTCCTATGCTTAAGATATACATCAGTTTATACATGCTACTATAAACCTAACAGTCCATGTCAACATCAGTTCTCAATTTACATCTACTGTTTCTCTTCTGAAAATACAGGTGGTCCTTGTTTAGCGACTGCCTCGCTTACCGGCCACTCACAATTATGACAGTGATGAAAAAGTAATTTTTACGACCCAATCCTTGCATTTACAACTTCCTTAGGTCAGTAAAGTAAGGGAAACTTGAGGTAAGATCGTAAGCTCAGTCAGTGTTTCATTTAATGATTGCTTTGCTTAATGACTGAGTTGCCTGTCCCAACGGTGGTTGCTAAATAAGTGCTACCTATATGTTTATCACAAAATTCACTAAAAGAACACTAAAAATATTTTTTTATGAATTTGCTTTTTAAAGCTAATTACTTTAAGATAAGAACTTTCTTAAATAGAATTTGTCTCCTGGTGATTAAACACAAACACGTCCGTGTGTGCGCACACATACACAGACAGAGTCTCTTTCTCTCTTCTTTCTTATATATAATTTTATTAAGAATGTTGATTAGAACAGTAAAATCTAAACCAAAGTAAGCTTCAAGAAAGAGAGGAAAATAGAAAAGGATAAAAGCTGTAAGTGGAAAGAAAAAAAGAAAGAGAAGAAAAATGATCATAAAAGTGAAAATACATAAAGAAATGACTTTCAACCTTCACCACAACAGGTATAAACAAATTTAGTAACTCTTCACCTCCCGTCCCCGGTTCTGTGGTTGCAAACAATTATGTCTTCATCCCAAAGGAGAGGAGAGAGAAAAGAGTAAAGGAGGGGAGAAGGAAGTAGGAAGGTTAAGAACATAAGAACATAAGAAGAGCCATGCTGAATCAGGCCAAAGCCCATCGAGTCCAGCATTCTGTGTCACACAGTGGCCCACCAATTGTACATGGGGATCTTGAGCAGAAAGAGAAGGCAAAACCCTCCCTTTCCCTTGACCCCCAAACAAATGGTACTCAAGGGAATCCTGCCTGCCTCAACCAACATAGAGGCGGCACATGGACATCTGTTTTAATAACCACCAATACACTTTGCATCCATGAATCTATCTAGCCCTGCCTTGAAGCTGTCAAGGCTGACAGCTGTCACGACCCCTTCAGGAAGTGAATTCCATAAATCAACGACCCTCTGGGTGAAGAAATATTTCCCTTTATTTGTCCTCACTTTCTTAGCTATAAGCTTTAGGGAGTGCCCCCTTGTCCTGGTATTGTGTGATAGAGAAAAGAATTTTTCTCTATCCACCATTTCTATCCCATGCATGATTTTATACACTTCGATCAAGTCACCCCTTAAACACCGTCTTTCAAGGCTGAAGAGACCAAGGCGTTGCAATCTGGTTTCATAAGGGAGGCGCTCCATTTCCTTGATCATTCTTGTTGCCCTTCTTTGCACCTTTTCCAGTTCCATTATATCCTTCTTGAGGTGCGGTGATCAGAACTGTACACAGTACTCCAAGTGTGGTCTCACCATTGATTTGTACAGAGGCAATACAACACTTGCTGACTTATTTTCGATTCCCTTCCTAATCATGCCAAGCATGGAATTTGCTTTTTTTACTGCTGCTGCGCATTGGGTTGACATCTTCATCGAGCTGTCCACCAAAACCTCAAGATCCCTTTCTTGGGTTGTCTCAGAAAGTTTGGTCCCCATCAGTTGGTAAGTATAATTGGGGTTCTTTGCCCCGATGTGCATAACTTTGCACTTGTTTAGGTTAAAATGCATTTGCCACTTTGTTGCCCACTCACACAATTTCGAGAGATCCTTCTGGAGTTCCTGACAATCAGTTGGAGGAGAAGAGAAGTGTTGGAGGAGGTTGGAGGAGAAGAGAAGTGGGGAGAAGGGAGCAGAGTGGTGAAAGAAAGAGAAGAGGAGAGGAAGAAGAGGGAAGTAGGGAAGAGAAGAAAGGGAGAAAGAAGGCAGAGAAGAAGGAGTGTGGATACAGTGAAAGGGAAAATGGACGAGCAACACCAAAAGTCATGTGTATGTATTTATTTCATTTTATTAAAAGTATCTTATATATGAATGTAAAAAGAATGTATGTTAACATCTGATAAATATCACGGTATATGTACGGGGGAGAGTTTTGGAAAATAAAAAATTATTTTAAAAAAAATTATGTCTTCATCCCATATCCCATCCCTTATCAGTAGCCAAATCCATAAAGCATCATCTTTTCAGTCCTGGTGTAAGCAGAAAACCCATAAAGAATTGTCAGAACTAAAAACAGATTTTGTTCGAACCTTGATCAAATAAACCAACTTTATATTCCTCCCTTAATCTTAATCTTGGCTTAATCTTACTTCATTCAAATATTATCATAGAATTTAATTTCTCTTTACTTTGTCTTTGTCCTATTGCACAGATAGGATTAAATCTTAAATCTTTAGTTCTCCTCTAATGTCCAGTTTTTAAATCCTGAAATTATTTATCCCTTTTATCTCTTTCCCAAACCAGATTCTATTTCCCACCAAAAGCTGTTTGCTCTGTAAAATTAATTCCAAAATTTTATTGTAAAAGTTTCAATATTCCAAATTTATCTGGATTCCTAATCTATTTATAACTTTCTAAATCAAAATCATATTTAGCTTTTTTCTGTTTATTTCGATTTTTTAAAACTCTTAGCCTTATAATTAACTTTTCTTTTGTTCAGATAAGCTTGAAGGTAAGTTTAACCCAATAAAGACTTTTCAAACTTGTGGTGCCAAAGGTCTTCAATAGTTTTAAATTGGTTAATAGGCAATTTCCTAAAGCAATCAGAAAGTAAGATTCACAAGCTTACTATCCTTTAAAAGGTTATGCTGCGATTGCTAACAAGATGGCTAATCACTTTGTTTCTCAGCATTCATACCTGCAGAAAACTGCTGCTTTGTGGTGTCCTCACAAGAAGCAATAGACATCCAGAGCATATGTGGGTGATCTCTCATCCTCTCCTTATCCATAGAGTTCCAAAGAACTGGTCTACTCACCAGTTCCTTGGTCTCTGCTGCAGTTGTCAGATCTGTTTTCACAGAGCTGTTTTCAGTTTACTACACTTTCTCTGGAAATCTATACATACACACTTTTCTTGCCCACATTATATGTGATATTGCCTTCTGAGATTTTATCAGTTTGGATCTTAACTTATGTGAGGTCAGTCAAGGTCAGCTAGGTGTCACCACCTGCTGTGACTTGGTAAAATACATTACTATATGAATACATATAACTATGCCTTGATAAAATGTATCTTAATAGGAAAATATGAAAATTGACAACTACATGTAGCAATTAAACTTTATAATGTGTACCTTCTTCAGTACAAGTGTGGGGGGGAAAACATTGCATTTCTAGTTTCAACTTATTTGTCTGGGGAATTCCACTTTTAACACATTGCATATGCCATATCATAGGTTGGACTTTGCTTGAATTCTAGTAAATAGCTCCATATTTTTGTAAACAGGATTTAACAGTGACCTTGACTTATAACACTGATGGATATATACAAACTAAGATAAATACCCCTTTCCTAAGAACTAAGTAACACCAAGGTTACATGTAAATTATAGAATCATGCCTTTTAAATCACTTTCATTGTAGCCACTGAATTTTGTATAATTTGGTAAACAATTTTAATAGAAACAGAGTACATGAACATGGTGAGAAGCTTTACTTTTTGCATCTTTTATTAGTGATTTTCAGCTTTCTTGCTTAGGTTATTAATAAAAGTACAACCAAAATAAATGATTGATTCCAGAATTATATTATTACCCTCCACAAATGGAATATCCTCTTCAGTTCCTTATGAGTTAAATCCAAAAACAGGTAAGGCCTTGCTGGCCAGTTTTTGTCTACTGGTGATAAAGAAGGCATCTTATTCTTCATTTCCAAAAAGTATTTCTGAATCTAGGTTAAAAATAAATAAATAGAAAAAACATTTTATTTTCTCAAAAAGCCTTCATTTTAATGATTACAAATTTATTTATTTAAGGATTAAATAAATCTCTTCATGGAATGGTATCTTTAAAGCCCTTCATAGCCTGGGTCAGATTACCTAGGGAACCATCCTCATCCCATAACTCAGTCTGTCCTACCTGGTCAGGTAAGGAAGGTATGTTGCGGATCCTGTTAGTCAAAGAATTCCTATTGGTGAGGCCCAGGAAGGGAATTTTCCTTGGTGTTGATTCTCCCCCCCCCCTGGAACATTCTTCCTCCCAGAGATAAGTTAGGCCCCCACTCTCTTGGCCTTCCAGAAAGGCATGAAAACATGCTCTGCAGTCTTTGCTGGAGCTCACATAGGCACATGTGGTCATTGTGCTTGTTAGCTCCCTGAAAGCCCTCCCTCTGCCTTTTAATTAATTTTTAACATTGCCTGCCTCTTTAAATTTTATATACTGTTTTTTTATGTCCTGTGAGGGAGATGGGTGGTTTTAAAATTTGATATTTTTTTAAAAAAAAACAACCTCAGGCTCTTGCAGAAGCTGGAACAAAGATATGGCAGAGAAGTATTGTGCTAATACATATGGGAAGTCTAAACCAATTCTAAATTTTCAGTTATACCAGTTTCCTGGTATAAATAAATATTTCTCTTTTTTTTTTCAGCAGAATAGAAATAAATATTTATACCAGGGAGAAAAAAAAGTACTCATTTTTGGCAATGATATCTATCACTTTTATTTGCAGGCCTTACAGAAAATTAACTAAATTGGAGACCATTTGCTGGATTTCAGTTAGAAAGCTTCAGGGGATTTGATTTCCTTTTAGACTGAGGGATGTCACTTTATGCAGCAGATGCAAAAATAAAAGCAGGACAATAGTATTAAAAAAATAAACCCTTAGAGGGAGAGAGGTTAAAAATGAAAGTCAGGATAATTATTTCATTTTACAAAAGAGTACCTTTTGCCTTGGCAAAGACAATTCTGGTACTTCACTCTTCGCTTTTCTATGTATTATAAACACAGTGGTATTTCAACTAATCTTCTTTTTCTTTTTGCTCATAGTGTAAAGTAAAATCTTCATACAACTGTCATAGTGTTGTACAAGCAAAATACTTACAATTTTTTGAAGTATAAATTCATAAATTTTCCTTCCAGCGTTGGCTCGGAAGAATTTCCTGTATTCTCTACGAACCTGGTTAAGTTAAAAATCTCAGAATAAACAGATAGCTTGCTTTTGGGGATGGGGAGCTATCCTAGCACACAGTCTTCAATTTATGACTAGTTCTTTAAAGACAACTTTTTCTAACATTAGAGCTATAAAACAAAGTGGAGATGATTTCTCCCACAACATGGCTATGAATCAATCTAGACCACACACAATTTGATTTCATATTTACATATCTGGAAAACACGACTTGTAGGAAATAAAGAAAGCCAGACTCTAGTCACATTAAAAAAGGACTGTTTCTAATTTTGAGAGCCTTATTATTATGGGTTTAAAGCATTAAGATACAACATTTTTCAAGTACAGCCACATAGAGATTCAGCAGCGATGCTCTTATTGATTTGGGAGTCAGTTGCATGTTTGACACTTCCCATATCCACAACTGTCTGTTTTTCAATGTGAAAACAACACATTTACATTGTGGACTAATGGGCCTTTTTTTTTTTTTTAGAAAGTATTAAGTGTTTAAAAAATGTCCCTTATATTATCTTGACTTTTCTCTTTCTTTAAAAAAAGAGCAGAGATGCTAGAAAGGAGAAGCATTTTGTTATTTCCCGTAACTTATAATGGGAACGTTATACTTGACACTTGTCAGTTCAAATTTCCCATTCATTTCAATATGGTATATCAGTGTAATGTAATTGCAAACAAACCCATATGGGGAGGAAATAAAATGCCAAAAGACAATATATTGTATAATTGTTAAGGGTTATGTTATGTATAATTAAAAATTTTTTTTAAAAGTTTCGGAATATTTTAAAACTGCTAGGTTCCATACTGAATCCACTATGGCTGGGCAGAGTTTATATGTCCAATTATCAAAAAGAGAAAAGAAACAGCAATTAAGAACACAACTCAACAACACAATGGAAAGGGAGGAACCTGAAGTGAAACAATGGCCAATTCCTGAAGAGGCACAATAGAAGCTAAGTTAAATAATTATTAACCTTGCCAAATTCAATGAAAGCACACTAGAAAGAGCAATTGTGCTCCTACCGGTATTATCAAGTATGTAAAAGGAATTGTAAGACATGTATGTTTTACTGACAAGAAGTTGGAGTAGGGATCCACGGGAACGTATGAAAGTTGCACTTTTCATGGCATCAGAAACCTATGGTCTGGATAGTGAAGCAGTGCTTTCAAATATATAACTGACTTCTAGAAAAAACTGAATTAGACTGCAATCGGAGGTCATTTCAGTGTGAATGTGTTTGGAACAAACAATATCTCACCTGAATTTCAAACAGTTTCAAATAGCTTCCATAAAAAGACTGATGTATATGTAAGTCCTAATCATCTTTTGTCAGGTTGCATATGTGGAGAATCAGACAAATCCAACTAAAAGGCATAGACATGGGTGCTTTAATCTAATAACTTCTAAACCTTACGTGCTGCTGGTGGAAAACGCACTTTGGTGGGAAAGAGCCTCCTGCAGAAATCACTACTATTCACCCCAAATTAGATTGGGGTAGGTCCACTTGAAGACATTTGTCAAGATTTGTGTGATTTAACACAACTAACAACTCTGATAGTCACTTCAATATACAATTCAAACTCCTGTAGAGCAAGACCCCCAAATGTCCAATAATCACATTTAACTTTTTTTCCTACTCAATTCCAAAATACGATTAATGAACTTATTTGAATATATTCAGAAATTTGTGTGCAATAATGTAGACGCATAAACATACAGCTTATAATATCTGTTTAAAAACATACAAGACTTTTTTTAAAGATCACAGAAAAAAAACACCAATTCCCTTAGAGATTCATGCTTGTTACAGCCCACAGCCCCAGAAGTTTATTATGTGTTAGTAGATAGATGCCACGCTTTACTGAGATTATTATTAACATAAGGGAGTTGTTTAAGAGAGTACCTTAAGTCCAAGCCAGTAAGCCCATATGACTGCCACAGCATGCTTACGCCTAGCCTCCTCCTTCAAGCGTTTCAACTCCCTCCGAGCCTAAAATGTTTAGATAGTGAATCACAGAGACAGCCTAGTGCAGAAAGAACCATGATGAGAAACAGAATGCTACCCCTGGCAGAACAGATGAAAGAGCAATAAGCAACCCGTGGAACCCCAGCGTGCCAGTGTGAAGATTGAGTGGAAAGCTACTTCCCCAACGCACATCTGAAGAATAAGTGTCAGACAGTCCCCTGTAGTAGCATTCTCATATAGGGCATTACCAAAGGGTGAATAGTGGAAAAACCTTTGCAGAATCACAGCCCAACAGGAAGTTAATTCAGAGTAAAATATTAGAAACCAGCTTATGAAGTCCATTCAGCAATGGCAAGTATCTGAAGGAAACCAGTTTAGAGCACAAATGAACCTTCTTTCATTTTATTTCATTTTTTTAAAATTGTATTTTATTTTATTTTATCAATGCATTTTTCTCAAAGGGGGGGGTAGTCACAAAAGATATGCAATGAATACCATGTCTCAGTCATAATATTTTCAGTGTATAGCAGCAATGGAATAAATTTTTCTTTAAAAAAAAAGTATCTGTGTTCTCTATAGGGTTTTCTGTTACTCCTTTTGATAGTTTATTTAAAGACATTTATTGATCACATTTGTACTTTAGTATTAGTGGAGAACAGATGTCTACTTGCTGGGTACCAGCAGCAATAGATATAGCCAGGGACCTAGAACTCTGAAACGTTGGTTTGTCTATAAGAGATTTGCCTTGCAAATTTTGCTCTTTAAAAGATCTCAATGTAAAGCATAACCTATTGTTTAAGTCATTCCGATGTATTTTGAATAGAAAGAAACACATGTCTATGGAGATTCTCAGTCATTCAGGTCATAGTAGTCCCAAAGATGTTTTTTATGAGGCAACTGGACTTTGTTTTTGAGGGGTCCTTGGTGCTCTCTGAGCTTGCTTTTTTTCTTGCAGACGTTACCCTAACTAGATAACATCATCAGTGCTAGTAAAGAGTGCTGTTTGCTGTCAGTTTATATTCTGATGTCTTGCCTGTCTGGGTGGCTGGATTCTATTCAAGATTTTTTAATAAAAAGGACAAAAGCCGTGCTGATTGCTATGATGTAGAGCCCTACAATCCCCAAATAATCGTCCTTCTCTTCATTAAACTAGACATACCCAATTCCAGCAGCCTTTCCTTATATGCTTGACCTTATATCCATGACCTGGATGACTGAGAATCTCCTTTACTTTAGATGAGAAATGCTCAAGTATTTCAGTTTAATATCCAATCAGCACAACCATGTGTGTGAAATAAATCTCTCTTCATAATTCTCTAACTCAATGAAATCCTAATGCTACGTGTCGCCATTGAACTCTCAAATAAAGCAAAGTGTTACACTAAATACTACCTGCAGCAAATTATCAGGATGCAGGTAGCTTTAATTTCCATTAGTATTGTTTCTTTGGTTCAATAGAAATAGTACTTTATATCGAACATCAATTTCTATTAGCGCTGTGTGAAGAAAGGTGGATATACTTTGATGCAGCCAGTACGTTGAGCTCTGGAAGTAATGTGATTTGTTCACTAAAAAAGAAGCTACCCAATGCTTCTCTGCATTCTCTCTCAGTGGTAGTCAAAGTTTTCCATGGTTGAATAGTTCTAGCACACATTTCGGGTTCTGTATCAATCACTAAAAAGTCAACTTCCAGAGGAGGTGCTGCTCACCTTTTTTATAGTACTGATCAGAGTTTTTGAAGAGTGCAAGGGCCGCTGGCCCAGAGGAGGCTCTAAATTAGGTGGCATAGGCATGGACTGCAGTATTTGCCTGTGAAGCTCAGTGAATCCATAGGCCACCCATTCAACAAGGCTTTCAATACATGCCAAAGACAATTCGTGCCAACCACTCCATCTCACAGCCTTTGTGGAAACTGCCTAGTCTGATAGCCCTTGGTAGTACTGGAGGAGAAGGCTTCATCAAAGCAAAACAACCCTTTGAAGCTTCGTCGTGCCTTATTCTGTATTACTAAATCACACCTATTCAAGTTGTCCTCAATCTATGACCACAACTGAGCCTGGAATTTGGGTTGTAATTCATAACAGTCATTAAGCAAGGTACGCATATGATTGCCTCACTCAATGATTGCAATTTTGAGCTCTCCCAACTGTGGTTGTTAAGCGACCATGTGAGGTCTAATGTATTTAACCAAACAATAGCATCTAAAGCTCTCCATCCTCCAATACCAACATGCAATCTTTCCACGGTATTCTTGCTAAAAGCAACAATTTACTACGATCAGCTCTGCCATCATTTCCTATGCACTTCCCCCAAATCTGAGCACAAACCATGCAATTTCTCCACATGTAAGAACACTTTTCATATTACATTGTTTGACTTTCAATGGTCATCACATGGAGAGTGGGAGGAAGGGGGAAACCTTCCTGCTGTGAAATATGTAATGCTCACAGGAATTTAACTGACCACATTTTGTCACTAATTCTACATTTTGGTTGCAACTTGATAAAAGGGCAGTTGCAGACAATCCTTAAGATATGAGCTGATGTGTATGAAATTTGAAAAAAAGCTAAATGCTGTGGCAACCAGTAACAGTAAATTGTTGGTCATATTGGGGATGATTTCAACCATAATATCCGAACCCTGAACACAACTTCATACACTAAGTTGCAAAGTCCTGAACTGGCTCTTTAATTGGGATTGGTAGGATTCCTGGCTCACATGCTACATAGCTCTTGGTCATATTCTCCAATAAAAATATACATGTAATAAGAAAATTATATCACTGTATTTTGTGTGGGTTGAAAAAAAAACCTGTTTCTTAGATATTAAGATGAACTTAGAATATAGGGACATTATGAAATTAATTAATGGAGTTACATTTTGTAACAGAGCCTTAGTTTAGGAACCTATACAAATATTATTGCATGAGCACTCTCCTGAACATTATTTGAAACATTTCAGTTTAGTAAAATACATTTTAGAGCCACTAGTCTAATCATTTTCTGGCTTAATAAACAAGCAATTAGTCCTATCTAGAATATGGCATGCTTGGAATATTTTTTAGTAGGGATGATTTTCAAGTTAAGCTGGGAGAAGGTTAGGATAGAGGTTACCAGCAATCAGGTGCTCAGCTGTAATAGCTTAGTAAAAATGATTATGAATCCTTTTTACTTATTAACGGGTAGGCAATCTGGGTAAGGAAGGGAGGGGCACATGACACTTGCATGTAGTACCTTTAATCCAAGCCAGTAAGCCCAAATAACTGCAATAGCAAGTTTATTCCTAGCCTCCTCCTTCAGCCGCCTCAGTTCCCTTCGCGCCTGTGATGTATTTGAAAATGAATTACAGAACATTCTGAGAGAGAAAAGGCTTGCTTCAATTTCCCGATGGAATGAGGATGTGAAAGAGAAAGACGAAAAGATTTCATACTGAATCAACGTAGAACCTTTACCAGCTAGACTGAAATTTGTTTAAAAGTACAGCCGCAAAAAAAGGTCAGATCCAAATGTGATAAATTAAGCAGCTGGAAAAACATTTCTATGGTCTATCTAGATAACTTTTGTACCATGAGGTGAACTGGGAAACAAAAACCTGTCAGCTTTTTCTTACCTGAGCTCCATGCCAATAGGCTGCAATGGTTGTAACAGCTTCTTCACAGCGTTTCTGGTGCTTCAGTTCACGAAGCAGCTTTCGAGCCTGTGAAGCAAAACACCATGCCCTCAAGTCAGCATTGAAAAACCCAGTTGCACAAAAAAATCTGGAGTTAGCAAGTGTTCACATGTTTATCCTATCTCTCTAAAGCAGAGGTGTCAAACTGTCGGCCCACAGGCCGGACGCGTCACGTGGAAGCCACACCCACCCCATTGCCAGCAATGGCAAAACCGTCCCGATACGTTGTGCGATGTCATGTGACGTCACAAGTTTGACATGTCTGCTCTAAAGGATTATAAAGGCTTCATCGCTATTTTAATTAAAGCCTCTGACTCTGTGCAATTCTGCTTAGTGCCCCAGCATGCAAGATTAAAAATATTAAAAACTTTCAAAATTTGTAAAACTAGAGCTGGGGGGGGGAGGAGATAGCTTTTGTTGCCTATGAGATATTACTGGTACTTGAGTAGGACTGGTGCCTAAACTAGTTTTTCCAGACTCATTGAATTCTACTGCTGACATGGAATTTTAAACCACAACTACTCATGTTTTAAAAACAATAAGTAGATGCAAGCAACGCAGATTATACCAAACCTTTAAATGAAAATGGAAAAAAAGAGGAGGAGCAGGTTATTTTAAGCATAATTCCAACCACATTCCCTTTTATTTGATTAGTTTTGCACTTAGATTCTTTTGGCACAAAAAGCTGGGTGGGCTGTGATAGTTATTTAACCACTGAGGCAAGAATTAAAATTGATATGGCCTAGTTGCATTTCTACAACCCTGCCACTGGTTGCCTATTTGCAAATCAACCATTAGACCCAAGAAGCTGAATTGACAATGGAAATGCACTAAGAGGGCAATGTGTCTAATGGCAGTATTAATTACTTTTGGGAAGTGAGGGGTGCTGCCTTCAAGTCAGGCTTGACTCCTAGCAACTGCCTGAACATGTTCCTAGAGTTTTCTTGGCACCATTTCTACAGATGGATTGTCCGTGTCATCTTCCTAGCGTGACACAAAGGGACATGCCCAAAGTTACCTATTTGGTTTCTGTGTCTGAGGAAGGACTACAATCCAGGTTTTTCTGTTCCTAGTCCAGCACTTTAGACCAAATTGGTATTCTTATTTATTTATTTAACCCAGGATAGGGGAGGTAGTGGGAGAGTATCTTACAGAAAAATAAATGTTTCGGTTTCTGAAAAAATATAACTGGTTGATATTATGCCCCAAGGTCTCCAATAACATAATTTTAGGTTTCTAAAGTGATAGGAAAAACAAGAAAGTCCAGTTGCCTTTTGAAAAAGCACCTCTGGGATTACCATGACCTGGATGACTGAGAAGCTCCATAGTAATCTTTTTGTAGCCAGGAGATGTACTTTTTCTCTTTTAAAGACCAAATAGCCATGGCAATCATGGAATGTAGTAAGGAGGTGGATCCCCAGAAAGTAGTGGTGTATTCCAGAAGAGGAAGAGGCAACTCAGCCAGATATTATGTATGAGAGAAAGAGGGTGAAGACAGTCCCTCCCTAATAATTCACAGAATATATTGTAAATGCAGATAGTAGAATCTTCAGTCTGACAAGATTTTGTTTATAGATGTGAAACAATGAATTCAGCTTGGAAGATTCGCCATGTTTCATTCTTGGTTTTGGGTCTGACACATTCATTTAGGAGCGAATAAAAATGTTTTGGCAAGTTTTGGGGGTGGCTAGTAGACATTTTAAAACCCAGTTCTAGCTGAGCTTAACACACTAAATTTAATTTTTTCTTTTAAGCAAATGTTCATGCTACAAAAAAAAAATCCAGATTTTTTACACCAGATTTCTCTGGCATTAATTTGCAGAATGCACTATGGTAAGAAATATACTTCAGAGCTACATCAGCCCATGCATGGTGACTCCTTGACACTGGGGTAACTCTCTCAAAATCCTATATTGAACTCATACAGTGGAAGAAAAGAAAGTCTACTGAAGCCATTCTCTAAACTCACTTTCCATCCTCTGATGTAAGACTGTACAATGATGGCAGAGCGCTTGATCTGCTGGTACTTCTTTTGTTGCTGTATTAAAAAAATAAATAAAGTATGTGCATATAGAAACGTGTTGAGTTTTAAAATACTGTGTTACTAAATAAACTGCACACATTTTCATTCAGTTTCTATGTTATCTAAGAAAGTCTACAGAGTACACTGCAACACACAATCCCTTCAATGGTTTTATTGTGATGTATATTTTATGGGACTATCCTTGAGAATGCCTGCTTCTAAATACAGTTGCTTCTAGAAGCATACCTCTGCCCTATACCACTTTGACCATGACCATGAATCAAGTGCAAATAATTAAATTATGGTCAATAATTAGTATGATTAATAACTAAATAAGAGGCATGTAATCCATGTTTTTAATTAACAATGGTTTTGTTGTAGCTGCAGTGAGAGAACACTGATTTTTTCCCCATTATTTCAACCTTTCTGTTTACAAGCTTAAAAGCTGCTGTTTCCCAAACATACTTCCTAGCAATAAGACATAACCAAGAAACTTGTTTACTTTTCCAATTAAATTCAAAGTGTTATTTATAACCAAGAGAAAAATCTACAGTGAGCTATTACTTAAGCAACTGCCTTATCATTTTTAAATTATAACAATGCCTTAATCTATCAAAATCCAAATCAGAGTATCCAAACTAATGTGCATTTTAACTTTCCATTACTTTTAATTCATTGGACATGATCTTAGCATTTCTTTTTTAAATTACTGTCATCCTGAAGGGACAGAAACAGAACCCAACAAATAAAATCCCATCTTACCGCATATTTTCTATACCAGGCAGAAATCACAATCTGACTTTTTTTCATGAGAAGGAAATACGTGCGGCACTTCCAGCCCCTGTAAATTTTTTGGATTAAGGTAGCCAAGTCCTCAAGACGTTGTTTTCTTAGGTCTTCTAATTTGAAAAGCTGTGCAGATTTGGGGAAAGAAAAAAGGAACATAAAAATAAAAATCAATACATATTTACAATAAAAGTACCTTGTTCTCTAAAGAAATTTAGATTGCTGTGTTGTCTAAAATACCAAGTCTTGATGTACTAATTCTTTTGGTTTAATTATGAAACTCAACAGTTGACTTTTAGAATTTATGCATTTTTTTTTAGTCTGATCTATTTTAGACCTGATTTATGGAAGAAGCAAAGAGAATGTCACAATTTCAGCCTTTAGATGGAGGGAATCACATTTAATTTTTATTATTATTATTGTTACAGATGATTATAGAACAATTCAGAATGCAATTCACTTTCCGATGTGCTAGTTTTTATCTGATATGGTTTTCAAGGAGTCTGCAGAAAATATTAAAATGATTGTCTCCATCTGCAGTCCAACCTGGTAAGATTACTATCATCCTCTTTGTGTGTGTGTGTGTGTGTGTGTTTGTGTGTGTGTGTATGTCTCTCTGTGTGTGTGTTTGTGTGTGGGGGGAGAGAGAGAGAGACAGAGACAAACAGACATAAGCAATGTCTGTCTGTCCATACATCTCTTTATTCTTGTCTGGAGTTCATAAAGTTTTGACGAACATTAAAGTATATATTTTTATGCTATAACGATAAAAATAATGCTGCTTATTAACTGTCATTTTGGTTCCCCCTCCCAAGCTAATTAATTTTGCCCTTCATTGCTTCAATCAAATTAAAACTCTAGCATCCTAATTGAAATAAAATAGAGGATGACCTGTATTCAAATAATTTGTGTAAAGTGAGGCATATTACTTCACGTACGGTTCTTGGATTGCGGATGAATATTTTTGATCTACCCAAAGAGTATTCTTCTTCAGGGACTTCCAGCTTATTAAAAAGGACCTCTACACCGATTCTAAAAGGCAAACAAACAAAAATACAAAACATCTTTGTGAAAAAGTCTTTCTTTCATATGTTAAACTTGGGGGGGGGAGTGTCTTTTCCACCTACCTCCGGCGACAGCCCCGCCCAGCCAGCCCACTTCTTCTGCAGCCAAAGGAGCAGCTTCATTCTGCAGCTGAGAATGGAGCTCCAGCCAGCATTTTTGTTGTATGTTGTAAGCCGCTCCGAGTCTTTGGAGAGGAGCGGCATATAAATCCAATAAATAAATAAATAAATAAATTTTTGTAGTCAAAGGCCTTTCTGCAAGGCCTCTGCAGTTTTCGGCTGCAGAGGTCTTGCAGAACCGAGCTATGGATTGAATCCATAGCTCGGTTATCAGCTGCAGAGGCCTTCCGGAAAGGCCTGACTGCAAAATGCAGGCCTAGGGATGCCACAGAAGAAGTGGGCTGGCGAGGAGAGGCGTGGCTGCAAGGTATCATATTTTTCCGTGTATAAGACGTTATTTTTTTCCTCCAATCACCCTGTTCAAAAATCAGGTGCGTCTTATACAAGTGCAGCATTTTATACACGGAAAAATAATGGTAACCTTCGCAGCCCAAGGCATGCCTGTGTGGGTTGCCAT
Source organism: Bothrops alternatus (assembly GCA_034064705.1). Classification (NCBI taxonomy): domain Eukaryota; kingdom Metazoa; phylum Chordata; class Lepidosauria; order Squamata; family Viperidae; genus Bothrops; species Bothrops alternatus. The sequence goes on along the minus strand of JARGCV010000052.1, from coordinate 23,516,136 downwards.
GCCGCCTGGTGCAGGTGTCAAGCCCCTGTGGGCTTGCCACTAACAGGAGGGTCGAGGGGGCAAGATCGTCGGCCAGCCAAACTTCCGGATTTACTGGCTCAGCTGTTTGGCGCTCCACCGAACAGCTGATCGGCGCAGAGAAACTCGCCTGCCAGAGCGTCTTATACAAGGGTGCATCTTATAGACGGAAAAAATACAGTAAGTGGGTGTGGGGCGCATGGGGAGCTCAACACCCCCACCCTCACTCTAGCTTGATCTTTAGACCTTATTTTTGGGGTATGGCTTATATTAGGCCCACCCCCAAAAATCAAGCTAGGCTTATTTTCGGGGTAGGTTTTACTTTTGGGAAAAGACAATATTATCCAGCATTTTATGAAAAGATAGCTTTGCTATATAAACACTTTTTTAAAATTAGCCAAAAATGTTTACATCTCAAGGTTTTAGAAAACTGTCCAACTATGAAAATGGTAGCCACTGAATAGACATTCTGGTGATAATGACTGAGAGTTAGATTTTTTAGACATATGGTTTTCTTGGCAGTCCAGGATTTTTTTTTTTTTAATTTCCCAGCTAGTCTCTCACCCAAGCACTAACTAGATTGAACCGTGTGGTTAACAAAGGTAGGCTAAGGGCTACCATATTTATTCAAAATATCTGTTTGTATTCTATTGAAATATATATTTTAGAGCAGGCTAATATATATAAAGTACCATTGAATATAATTATAAAGTACAATTAACACTGAAAGGATACCAACAATTACACAAAACATTAGGAAAGGTGAGGAAAACCCTCTCCAAATATTAGAAAAATGTAATATAAAAATGAAAACATAATTGTCTTGGAGCATTTTTACATGTCCTTCTTGCCACACTTTCCACACCCATGTGCAAATAAAGATAAAAGTTTCCAATGTCCAGTCCGCTTCTATGGGGCGGTGCTTACCACCGTTTCTTAACTGAGGGAGCTAGCGTTGACCGAAAACATTTCTGTGTTCATGTGGTCAGCATGACTATATGACAAGACGCACGGAACACTGTTACCACCCCACCAAAGTGGTACCTATTTATCTACTTGCTTTTGCATGCTTTTGAACCACTCGGTTCGCAAGTGCAAATAGATTGCCTCAAAAAAAAAAGAGAGATGCTAAGTTCAATTTTGCATAACCCTTTAACTTGTATTAGGAATTTGCATGCAACATGCAAAGCTTTCTCCTGAAAGAATGATGCCATTGCCTTTACTCCAGATGTATTTAACAATCTATGATAGGCAAGAAACAGGCATCAATAATGAGTGACACAGAGGCACTCCTTTGGTTTCACTAGGTCAATGGAAGGAAAATGCTGCAAGTTCCTTAACCATGGTTGTGGATTGTAGCTTGGAATGTATTATTTTGCTTTCTTTGCTCACACTGATCTACTCTCTGCTGAACATAACCCTGATTGAATGGTTTTCTCTATCTTTAAGCCAGCAATACTCAAATCATAGTTTCAGATACTTTCTGAACTGTCACACCAGAAGGAATACGCAGTGTTGTAGCTCAATCTGAACTGTTTAACCAGAGCTAAGCAATCCATGTTATGTCTGTACCAGGATGCATGTATTTCTAGTCATTCTTACCTCACAGGGCCTCTCCATTGTGGCCATGTCTCTGTGCAAAGCATTTTGTATCTTTCTAGACAAGGCTCATAGGTTTGACGGAATGCATATCCTGCCCTTCTGACTCGGACATTTTCCAGCAGACCCAAATATCGAACTTGATGGCACACAAGAGCATCACTGAAGATATGTGCTGCTTTTTGGTCATTAGGTTTAATACATCTGCAAATCAAAGAATTTGCTGAAAAAGTGCAGTACATAGAACAGAAATCTATTACTCCCACCAATTTTGTTAGAAATGTTTATTTATTTTATTTTTAATTTATTCAAAATGTTGAGTTGAAATTGACTTCTCCCCATCCTATGGCGTCCAGGCACCCAGTCAGCATTGTGATTGCATCACTTGCCTGACTGGGGTGGAGATGTGTATAACTAGGTAACATCATCCTACTGATGATATTGCACCACATTACTGGCAAATGATCTCACCCAGCAGTTTCATGTAAATGTTAAAGAGGAGAGGAGAGAGACCTGAACCCTGAGGGATCCTACACTGCAGGGGCCTAGAGACTATCATCTCCCCTCCCAACTGAAACTGATCACAGAAAAAGGGGAAAGCCACCATAAAACAGTGCCTCCCACTCCCAGCTCCTGAACCTGACCATGACTGTTGGTATCAAAAGCTGCTGAAAGATCCAGGAGGGACAGGATCAGCCTTCCTGAATTCTCCCGAGTTCACTCACAAGAGGACCAATGCCACCTTGGTACTGAACCCCAGCCTGAATCCTGACTGAAAAGGGTTCAGATGATCTGTTTCATCCAGGGCTCTCTGCAGCTCAATGCCAACCACCTTTCAATAACCTTGCCCAAAAATGGAAGGATGGAGACTGGATAAAAGTTATCTAAAACTGTTGTATGTAAAACTGTTTTACAATCAAAGAAACATTATTTACAGTTTATTCATTTATTTTAGCTTAGAAGTAGAGTTTGTCCCTTGATGCAGGGAGCATTCTCTGAAAAGGGAAGGGGGATGAAAAATGTATGTGCTCTACTTCCTCTTCATCACCTAGAAAGTGTAATCCTCTAAGGACCTAGAGCAGCGGTTCTCAATCTGTGGGTCGCGACCCCATTTGGGGTCGAACGACCATTTCACGGGGGTTGCCAAACACCGCAGTCTGCCATTTTTTTTGTCCGCCATTTTTTCCCCTTTGCGATGCGGGCTGTCAAGCCCCGGAAAAGGTTGAGAACCGCTGACCTAGAGAGACCTGAAAGAAAAAACCTGCCATATACTGTATATTCTCCCTATGCCAATGAGAGCCTCTGCAGAAACATCAACTTTCCATGGAAATCTCGATTATATCTAGATCAAGCTCAGTGAATTGCACAAATAAATGTACAACTTTATTTGTATACTGCAACATACAAAATTCTATATAATGTATTCTAAAATATGTTATACAAGATTTTACATCCTCCATTAGGGAAGATATAGATGAAAGCAGGGCTTTTCTTTGTCATAGAACGCCCAGAATGGAGTTCCAGCACCCTTTTTGGATGGAACCTTGTAGGGTAAGCAAGGCAGGTTGTATGACGTGTGTGAGTTCTGGCACCTTTTTTTTTTTTTAAAGAATGAAAGCACATTTCCCTTGATCACTATTATTAGCAACTTTTTATTCTCTCTAAAATGTATTCCAATGTATTCCATAAGAATAATTTCCTAAGGTTATAATATTCTGCTTTTTCTTATCCAGGGAAAGCCTATAGTGGCCAAGGAAGCTTTTTTTTTTTTTTTACTGAGGAGATTCATCATTTTAAGCTCAATGCATTTTTCCAAGATTACAATGTCCCATATTTTGAAAGAACAGTGGTATTTAGTTGGTGGTTTTTGGTTTTTCCCAAGTTGAGCCATAACTTCCTTTAACAAGACGATGATTTATAAACTCCTAATAACATTGCTTAATCTGAAGAAATTAAAATCTATGGACAGCCACATTCTGAGCACATGGGCAGTTAGAAAAATGTCATATTAAGTAAGAATTGGAAGGAGAGAATTCTCAAATGAAAACATAAAGTTCTTGGAAAATCTTATTAGTCACTTCTGATTTCACTCCTAGCTCTTGGAAATATATATATGTCACATTTAAGACACAGCAGCAACACTACACAAAAGATTTTATGTCTCACACAGGCAATTTTTCTTTGGCTAGGCTACACTTCTGTGATAATACAGTTTTCAGCAATCTTAGATACAGGAGTAGGTTAAGGACATGACACTCCTGTGTGGGCAGGACTAACTTATTTTTTTTTTAAAAAAAATCAGTTGTACTTAAATCTCTCAGCAAGTTACTGTTGAATTTCAGCTGCACAATCCTGGGACATTCTGGAAACTACAATATAAGTGTTTTTAAAGGCACACATGGCTCTTGGTTGGCCCAGCCCTGATTTCTGGTTAAATGTAATGTGTGAAATTAGCAAATTTTGGGTTATTCAACAAACTACAATCAACAAAGCATGGTTCAATGTGATGGGAGGCCCAATCTGATATATTAGGTTATAGATATGTTCAACATTCAAAAGAATCCATGGTTGTTCTATTTAGTTTGAATCAGTGTTAATAAATGTCATTTTTAAATGGATAAGTCCTACTGTCTTATTAGCTGAATTAGAACTACCATGGAAACAATTCCATAGTAAAATACTGATGCCACAGATGACCATAAAGTAAAACCTTCAGCACAAAAAGAAGTAACAATTACAGCACAACAAAAAAAAATCTGATTATAGCAAACTATCAATTATGGTTGCAGTAATTTTATAAATATAGAGCAATAAGAACCATTACTCTATGATGAGATTCTCCCCTTCATCTTTGGGGAAAAAAAGATCAGATAAAGCACAACCATATCCACTCAGTTGAGATACTATGAACATTCACAAAAATCTTTTTGTAATTTAAAAGTGGGACATATAAAAGTCAATTAATTAAAAAAATACTTCTTTTCCAACTAAATTATATTCAGCTGATATAAATAAATCACTCTCTTTCATGCTGTCCTTTGGAGTATGAATTAAAGATTACCATTGTTGCAAGCACAATTTACTTCATTTCCTGAACTTTACCTGATGTAATTGGGATTTTTTGTTTGCAAGTTCTTCATCAATGTTGCCACAGAAGCTTTGAACTGGGAACCTGCTGTTGGTGGCCTCTTTAAATTAATCTTGACAGGGTTTCCTTCTGGAAATAGTGCTTTAATGAGGGAGTGGTTGGCCTTCCACATAGCTTGGGACAGATCACGGTAAAGCAGGTCATTATTCTTGTCAACAAACCCTTCTACCTGATACATCACCTAAAACAGTAAACCAAGAATCTAAATAAGCAAAGGCAATCAATTCTGGGAGGGGAAAAACACACCAAGAACAAATTGATCACATTATCCGAATGATTATCTTTGTATAGTCAACCTTAACTATAATAAAATTCCATCACTTTGAGGCCTTATTGTAGTTCAGAAGTTTCTACTCTAAGCAAAGAGAAAGGATGTTAAATTGTACATCTTGCTTCAGGTCTGAAATTGCTGTAATATTTGTGGAACTATTGGAATGAAAACCACCAAAGGCAACTCATCAATGCAAGCTGTGTCTCTCAAGTCTACCCTACTTTTATTTATTTATTAAATTTATATGCCACCCATCTCATGGTCAAGCGATTTTGAGAGGTTTACAATATCATAAAACAAGAATATAAAACATTAAAAATATTAAAAGTTAAAAAAACCAGGAACCCAAACAAAAATACAGTGGAAGTGAGATCTTCCTCTTACTCCACCAACCACCTTCAGGGTGGAAGGCTCCCAGGCCAATTGGCAGAACCTGCTTTTGGGGCCCTTTCAGAAGGACAAATGGATCTCATCTTGAGGGGCATAATGTTCCATAGGGTGGGGGCCACAGCACAAAAGGCTCTCCTCCTGGACTCCATCAGCTGTAATTCTTGGACCAATGGAGTAATAATTATAATAATAATAATAATAGTAATAGTAATAGTAATAATAATAATATAATAAAGTTGGAAGGGACCTTGGAGGTCATCTAGTCCAACCCCCTGCTCAGGCAGGAAACCCTATACCATTTCAGACAAATGGCTGTCCAGTCTCTTCTTAAAAACTCCAGTGTTGGAGCATTCACCGCTTCTGGAGGCAGGTTGTTCCACTGGTTAATTGTTCTAACTGTCAGGAAGTTTCTCCTTAGTTCTAGTTGCTTCTCCGCAACATACCCTTCTGCTGAAGCGAATGGGGAAGGGCAATCCTATTGGGGTAATATTTCATGGGATTTAAACCTTTATCTTTTTGATGGGGGGGAATGTCAAAAGCAAACATGTTTTCAAATATTCAAGGTTATTGGAATACCTTACCTTGCCAGCATAGTGTTGAATTCTGAAGCAACTGTGTGGGAGGGAAGTATCGTTCAAGAAACGTGAACATTTGCTCATCCGGCTTTCAAAGTGTTGGTGAGTAGCACAGACCTGGTTCAATTTTTCTAAGAAGGTTTCATCAGTAACAGCCCCTGGCCGCAGACATTCTTCATCTAGCATAGCTATTATTCCATTCTGGTTCTGTTGGGTAATGTAACAGTTCATTTTATTATTAGGGCATAAATATTCTATCATATGCTTTAAGAAGTATTTACACTTGACTGCACTACAATGAAAAAAAGTGAATCAGATTTCAATAAACCCAATTTTTTATCTACTGATTTAGATCACGTAAACAAGCATCAAGCAAACTATGAACAGAATATAACGAGCAGAAATAATAGTTCTTAATATTATTCACCAGAATACAAATTAATAATTGCTGTAAAAAAACATACAGCATAGATGAAACTGAAATATTAAGATTTGGACCTTCCTGTTCAAGCCTTCTAAGAGGTTTTCTGTCTACTTTCCCAGAATGTGAACGTCTATCTTTCCCCATTCTTCTGAAGATAGATGTACCATCATAAAGATGGATCATAGCTTAGTAAAAAAAGCCATACATTACTGTCACATAGCGATTTAAATAAAGGATATGCAATAACAACAACACTGATTCCAATATGAATCATTCTATCTGACTATCAAGACAAAAAACTTTCCACTGGTTGAAGCTGATTTAAAAGCTGATTCACACTTAATGAATCGGCTGAGGACCCGTGCTCTGCAAATTCTCAAGAGATTCCGAGAACATGAACTGTATAACATGTATAAGAAACAAGGACATGGATAGGACAGATTCAGATGCAGTTGTTTCCTGGTTGGGGCTCCCTTGCATATCTTTAACGAAAAATTACAGATGATGGTTTTAGGAAAACATGGGAACACAACACAAGTAAGAAATTCAGATGGTGTGACAATGATCACAATTTATCATGGCTCTTGAAAAATGAAGACATGCAAAACACAGAATACTCACTGAAGAAAGTGACATAGCATGAAACAGACAGCATTTGAATTGCCCCATTACTCATGCGGTCTTAGAGCCTTTTTTAAAGAATGAATTATTAACCTCCCCTTTTTTTGTTATACTCTGGTATAGAAAATAGGAGAGTTCTGCCTGGAACAATATATTTAATTTATTTGATATAGAATGATATTATCCAAATATTGGTTTCTCCAAAAGACTGCATAATGTTTTTATGGCCATATCTTACTACATATTCATAAGTCCTCTACAATCCCAAAGGTGCTTTTTCAAGAGGCAACAGGACTTTCTTATTTTTCTTTGAAGACTTTTTGCTTCTCATCCAAGAAGCTTCTTCAGTTCTTGAGATGAGAAGCGAAACGGCTTCTAAGAAAAACAAGGAACTCCAATTGCCTTTTTAAAAAGCACCTTTGGTTGACAACCATGACCTGGATGACTGCGAATTTATATAGACAAATCCTCTACAAGATTCTCATCCCACAGATATTCACAGACAATATGCAAAACATGATTTATTGAAAAAGCAATAATTAGCCGATTCCTATAACTTATTAAGTTACATAATCTATAACCCAAACCACAAAGACTGGGCTTGACAACATACAGCCCAGACAAGTAATTTTATAGCTGTGTGAAAGATGAACCAGGCTAGTGTGATTTGTTCTTCTAAGTTCAGTAGGAATATAGGAAAAATATAGGAAATATAGGAAAAAGCTGATCCTTTGACATATGCTAATTGAAGTATTTATCCATTTTCCACTGTTGCTGAGGAACTAACCTGACAGGAGAAGCATTGGATAGGTAATAGGAATTGTTGGCACTTATATACTTCATTTTCAATTAAATGTTATTCACTAAGTAACAGAACAGATATATATATATATCTCCTAGAAGCACGAAGCCGAAAGTGCCAGCCTGAAGATGACGAATGGGACTTCGTCGAAACGTCGCCAAGACACTTCAAATTCTATGTGGGAATTTTACATGTATATGTAGGTCTTTGGTTCTTCGGGTTTTCTCCCACGTAGCTCCTAGAAGCACGAAGCCGAAAGCACCAGCCTGAAGATGATGAATGGGACTTCAAATTCTACGTGGGAGAAGAACCCGAAGAACCAAAGACCTACATACAGACACCCGCGAAAACCTCAGAAAACACACACACACACACACACACACACACACACACACACACATATGTTGCAAGGCAAAATACGTCACTTAATGGATCAAGGTTTAATGCCTTGCTTAAAATGCCTTGCTTAAAAACTTTCTATACTTCTGATATAAATTTAGTTTTTTCCCTTCCTGTATTTCTTTCCTTTCTACTTTTTGTGTATCAAAGTAAATAAAAGTGCAAATGGTAGTATATGAGCGATATCATTCACTGCCAGCTGAATTTTTGATAAAAAGAAAAAAATTAAACACAGATACAATAAACAACAAATCAATTCAAAAGAATTTTGCATGGAAGACTTACATTCTCTATAAGATCACAAATTATAGCGTTGTTGAAGTATTCAATGTGAGTCCATTCAATACCCTATAAAAATAAGGTTGAAAAGCTGAGAAAAAAATATGGCCAGATAATTTTTAACAACACCACAAATATATAGGTTCCCCAACTATGCACAGCTCTACCAAGTTCAATAGAACTAACATAACCAAAAGCTAACACTTAGTCAAAATGTACATAACAAAAATTATTGGACATCTGTAACTGAGTGCTTCTCCACCATTATGTTTATTTTTTTCTTATGCAATTCAAGACTCTGAAAAACATTATAATACAAGCTTTGTATTATACTCCCTGAGTATTCTTAAAGAATACTCTTGAACTAATCTAAAAATAATTGCATAGGTCTCTGTTCAATATGCTTCCCTTTCTTATTCCATGCTCTCCAGCCTAGAATATGTCACTGTTATGCAATACCCATCAAGGGATATGACATGATTTAAGTAAAATAGAGTATATAGGGTAGTAAGATATTTAAAGCTGACAATACATAAACCTTACTTAAACAGCCATAGAAGACAAACTATTTTCTGGATTATAAATCCAGACAGTTTAATTTACTAAAACAGAGATTCTAAAACTGCGGAGGGATACTATGACTGCCTTATATTCTCTTCTCAATAGTTAATCATGTAGTAGAATTTTTTTAGGTACAGGAAGAAGAGCAGTAATATCTGGCTTCTTTCAAAAATCCATTGTTTGCCTTAATTCAAGCACGTTTTAGTAAATTGTCATGACCTAGAATACCCAGTTTTTCTAAATCCTAAGGAAACTACTGCTGCAAGTTAAGATTGTAAGGGCATTTCAATGTACTTTTTCCTTATTAGCATTAGGTGCTAATGCTCTTTAATTTTTAGATTATATGAAATTAAAGGGTTCACAACAAAAGACAATGTAAAGAAAGCAGTTGCTATCATTAGATAAACCTCTATTTTTATATTCTCTCTGAAAAAAAGTGGCAATTAAAATTATTTTAAATCTTCTGATAAAAGCGTATATGTCTCAAAAAAGGGAAAGAGAGTTTTTTGGGTGTTGTTTTTGCATCCTCTCTCTCCCAATCACAATTATTCTTTTGGAGCCTCAGAAGCCTCATATGGGAGTTTTATATTTGTTACAAATGAGGAAAATGCTAATGCTGCTAAACCAAACTGAGTATTATTGAATAACTGCCAGATGTGTTTTCCATTCCATTCTTCAATCTGTGTCAATTTCCCATGCACTTAAAACTGAAACAGATCCAAATTCCTTCAGTGCAAAGCCTTAGGTCAATAAACACTTTGCACATCTTGAGAGTGTTTCTAAGGAAATGACTGTTTCACTTCACAAACCCCTGAGATTCGTCTGCCTTTAACCTTCATCTTCAGGAGGACAGATGCTCAGTTTAAATGACTCCATCAGAATGGAATAGATTACAGTTTGGTAGTACTAATTTTTGTAATGTCATCAATCAATTCCTGTGTAATACCGAGCATCACCAAAACACATTTTATATTACCTGTGCAATATTCTGGATGTTCCCGTCTATGCTTCCAGTATAATCTAATGCTTTGCTACTTCTTGAACTTCAACAAACCTTTTCATTTGTGCCTTTTGGATCATTAATTTTGTTTCAGAGGTAACCCTTATGATTCATTAACAGCTGTCAGTATAATGGAATAATTTCAAATCTTATAAGATTGGAAAGGAACAACTTTTCCAGAAGTTAATAAAGACAAATAGAGGAAGCTGGTTATGGTAGGAATGAGAAGTTACATAGGAAACAAATTTATTACCTCTCGTATATATTCTTCTTGCTCCTCCTTTAGAGTAAGCTCAATGAAGATCTGCTGCAGTTTCTCATTGCAGTAGTTAATAATAAACTGTTCAAAACTGTTATCCTATCCAATAAAAGAAAAAAGTGTCATTAATCACACTTGGAAGAGTTATAAATCAAAAGACTTATAGCCTACAAGCCAATTTTACAATTTATTATCTCATGATAATCATATCCTATCAATTTATTCTGAATATTGCCTGATGGGTTTCAGTTACACATATAATCACTTTCTTTTTGGTATTGGTAACAAACACAACTTAAGATTTAAGAGGTTTTTTTTTTACTTGTTTCAAGAAACCAATATCTCTTAAGACCAGCACAAGTAACACACTGCAAAAGCAGCAAAAAAACACAGCAGGGGACATAATAAATAACTATAAATATTATTTTAATTTATATAGCTACCTATCTCAAAAACATGACAATGGGTGGCTTTGCAGCAATTAAAACCATCTAAAAAATAATACAAGAACCATATATAAAAACAATATAAAAAATTAACAGTACAATAGTTGAGCTACAAGAAGAACCTCCAACAGTAAGCAATACTATACAGGTTTTTCCGCACACACCATCTCCAAATACAATGACAAGACCAAGCCTTTACAGTCATATAAAAAGACAGAATATTTTCATTATTAAGCAAAGAATAGCTGTTCCTCCAAATGGCAGCTATGGCTATGTAAATTCAACCATTAACACAGTTCATAGATAGTCATTTTCAACTTTCTAAGTTAGAAGCACAATTGGAAAAACTGTCACAAAAAAGAAAACTGAAGCATACATTTATCTTCCGAAGAAGATGGATAGATCTGAAAAATATGGATCCCTATATTAATAATGCATTAATAATGCATTCTCTATTCAGGGTAAAGTATTATATATAAGTATCATAGGATTTTTCCACTGCTTTCATTTAAATAAAATGGATGTAAAGTGAATTGGATAAGAATCATATAACCCTGCAACTCTAAATAGTAATAGCATTCAGCAAGGAACCGCCAATGTTTTTTTTTTTAAGAAACATGAAAACATTCACATAACTAAAACCAGTTATTTCTAACATAAAGAACCTGCAGTGAATCTAATTAATCGGCACCACCCTACCGAGAATAGCAAGGTGCATTGTTTCTTCAAGCTAAGGATTTCCTTAATTTTAAGAGAAAGCTACAGGTAAGTCCCTGAGTTATGATGGAAATTGGAACTAGAATTTCCATTACTAAGTGAAGCAATTATAAAATTGACATTTCATATCTAATGCTTTGTCTTATTCAAGATTTAAAAAGGAAAAAGAAAAAAAAGAGCCCTTTACAACATATTGCACATGTACAGGTAATCTTCACTTGGCAACCACTCATTCAACAACCTTTTGTAGTTACAATGGTGCTGAATGAGGAGACTTATGATTGGTCCTCAAATCTGACGCTGTTGCGCTATCCCCGTGCACCTGAAGGACTCTCAGACAGTGAGGAACAAGATTCTCTGGTCTGATGAAACCAAGATTGAACTGTTTGGCCTCAATTCTAAACGATGTGTCTGGAGGAAACCTGGCACCGCTTGTCACCTGCCCAATACAGTGAAGCATGGTAGTGGCAGCATCATGCTGTGGGGGTGTTTTTCAGCAGCAGAGGCTGGGAGACTGGTCACGGTTGAGGGAAAGCTGAATGGAGCAAAGTACAGGGATATTCTCAATGAAAACCTTTTCCACAGTGCTCAGGACCTCAGACTTGGCCGAAGGTTCACATTCCAACATGACAACGATCCTAAGCACACAGCCAAGACAACACAGGAGTGCTTAGGGTCAACTCTGTGAATATCCTAGAGTGGCCCAGCCAGAGCCCGACTTGAACCCTATTGAACATCTTTGGAGGGACCTGAAAATGTCTGTCTGCTGACCATAGCCATCCAACCTGACTGAGCGTGAGAGGATTTGCAAGGAAGAATGGCAGAAAATCCCCCACTTTAGGTGTGCAAAGCTTGTCGCATCATACCCCAAAAGGCTTGAGGCTGTAATTGCTATCAAAGGTGTTTCAACAAAGTACTGAGTAAAGGGTCTGAATACTTATGGCAATGTGATATTTCAGGTTTTTAAAAAAATAAATTTACAGACATTTCTAAAATTTTCTTTTCACTTCGTCATTATGGGGTACTGAGCGTAGATTAATGAGAAACAAATGAATTCTAACAACTGTAGAATCAGGCTGCGGCATAACAAAATTGACCAGAGTAAAAGTATAATGATTTTCCAAGTACTAATTGGAAAATCATTATAGTTCTGTATTTAACATGCTCTCAGCAACTATCTTAGATTTATCCTTTAACCTTATTAAAACAAGTATAATCTGTTTTGAATACACACATAACTTTTTCAGTCATAGAAGTCACATGATCCTTATTTATACAAAGGTTTATCCAGGAGTGGCTTCTAAGCAAACAGATATCTAAACTTACCTGAGGAATTATTGAAGAGAAATGATTTTTCAATTAAAAAAATTAAACAATCTGCCAGCTAATTATTGGGTTTCAAAATGTCTTGGCAGTATTCTCTTTTCCACCTCACTCAATAAAGGAGTAAAAAATACAGCCAAAGGGGAATGACTTATAATGCAAATGAGCTTCAATATATGCCTTAAGTTTGCTAGCAGCAACATTTTTGTTTGCCAATTTTTTAAAATTTAATCTGAATGTATATCTGGTCAAAATTTAGCATGTTTCATCCCAAACAGTTTAACCAGTCATGATTTACTGAGACTTTTTCCCTTATGTTAATTAATTCCTGACCTTATATGCTGATTTTAAAACCATTTTTAAAGATGGGGGGGGTAACAAATAAGTAAATAATTATATATTTTGCTAACTAATTAGTATGAAGTAAAGAAAATACCTCAAAAATTTCAAAGCCATAGATGTCCAAAACTCCCATTACTTTCTTTCTTACTTTGGACTGTGCCTGTGAAAAAAATATTTTCATGTTTAATAATAGATGGCAGTAAGACAGATAAATAAAAAGTACTGTAAGTTTTTAAAAAGTATCACGTGATATACATATTGCCTATATGCAAAAATAAATGATCATTCATTTTATCTGCTATCATTGCAATTTTATTGCAATTTGATGAATCATACCTTAATGCTTTCATTGATTCTGGTAACAAGCCAACAAAACAGTCTGCTGTAAAGATTCTTTGCCAGAGCATCCCGAGCATAATAGGCCTAATTAAAAAAGAATAAAAGAATCAAAAACATTTAAGCTTGATTAAAATGTTTTCTGGTATTGGCACAGCATAAGGTGACAAGAATCAATAGGCACTCATGGTCTGCAAATGTGCTTTAGAGAAAGTCTTTAAAAAAATACTAGCCTAAGTCTTTTTTGCAGTATCTGTTACTGAAAAAAAAAAAAAAGAACTTACTACTATAAGCATCTGGCATTACCTGAGCTACATTTAAAGTTGTAGATACTTTCTCCTGTTTGGCTTCAACAGTGCGGAAGCTAAAAGCTCTTTCCAGAACTGACTGATCAATGCCTGTCAACTCGCATATTTCTTTAAGCTCTGTGGAAAAGAAGAATCATAACTTGAAGCATACATGGTTTTATTGTATTTCCAAGAGAGAGAAAATGTTTATTCACTTGAATAGTACTTTCTTCTAGCAACTGGCTAGGCAAAACAGTTTCACCTCTCTTATTCTTTATTTCCTTATTTTGACTCTGCAAACAACTGCATAGAAATAGTAAGCATGCATTCAAATTTGCAGAATGATGTTGGATTTAACTTTATACCATTGTAGAGGGTGTGTTGCCTTCTGTTTACCTAGTGATTCACTGAAACATACAATTTGACAAGGGATGCTTGGCTTTGCACACAAGTGTAGTTTTTACTGATTTCCTTTCTAAAATGTATTTTTAAATATCTACCATGCCATCTAAAATTATATGTAGCTTTTTAAAATACAAAAACGACCTACTTTAGCTACTTTCTACCTACCAAGGATGAAAATACTTTTGAGTGAAAATTGAACACTATATTTTTAACAAACATGCTAAATTTATTGTTGCTTTATCCCAGCACTTCTAGATAGAGGACAAGATGCAAATTGAAACCCCCAAGGATCTGAAAGAGTCTAATCCGAATGTTTCATTCCATCCCTTATTCCATTTTAAGACATTATTATTAAATTCAAACTCTATGACTACAATGTTATCCAGCCTTTGTTTTTCTGTCCAATCTATTTTTCTTTCATTCTTGAGTGCATAAAGTACAGTAGTTCAAAGACTTTTGTATCGTTTCCAATATCAGATAGTGCTGAAGTCCATTAAATAGTTAAAATTAAGTCAGTAATTTTAAGACTAGATAAAGTGGAAAAAGGTTATACAGTATAAGAAAATGTGGTTTTTATTTTGTACATTCTTATCTTCTACAGACTAAATACATGCAAGAAGACCTTCTATGAACTTGAACAATAGTACGTAAGAATTTTTTTTTAAATCTTGTCTGATGAAGAATTCTGAACAATTTCAAACTGACAGAAAAATACTTAATATACTAATAATGATTCTGCAATAAAGATTCTGTCATTGACCTTGAAATTAATAGATTTAGAAAGAAGCCAAAAAAATAGGTAGTACTGTAAGCTAATGAAGAGAAGATAAACATTAATCAGTTAAACTCTATAATTTGAATTACCATTTTTATCTTTGATTTTACTTTCATCTAATCCATTCACACGAGATTCTGGTTTAAATTCAATGTTTCCCAGTTTTAAAACAGCAGCAACAACTTCAAATACTGACTGGATTTCATGGTCCATAAATCCCACTATCTGCATTGCATTCTAGAAGATAGAAATCATGTTTTATTTATTACATTTTCACTTTTTCCTCCCTCCTGGTAGTTGTCTCCCACTGCACCCAATTTATTTTATTTTCACAGCCACCTAAGTAGTATATATTTACATTTCTACCTCATTTTCATTAACAAAAGCATACAGTGAAATATTTGTATAAGAACAGTACAAAATAAAATCAGGATAAACATTAAAGCAGAAACAGAAAGTAAAAGCAATGGTAAATTAAAAATCAAGGCAGTATTAGCACATTATGAAAAGGTCTTAGTGCATTAAAAGTACCCTTGCCTGGCATGAAAGAACAGTAAGGATGAGACTAGGTGCACCTTATAGGACAGAATGTAAAAAATTAGGCTAATATTGGAAAGTCTTGCTTCCAGGGGGCAGCTTCAGCATGGGAAGACAAATAGGACAAGGCTTTAGAGCAGGCATGTCAAACTGCTGGCCCATGGGCCGGAGGCGTCACGCTGAAACTGTGCCCACCCCATTGCTAGCAATGGGGAAAAAGTCACAATACGTCGCGCGACGTCATGTGGTGTTCTTTCTTTCTTTCTTTCTTTCTTTCTTTCTTTCTTTCTTTCTTTCTTTCTTTCTTTCTTTCTTTCTTTCTTTCTTTACTTTGACTTATATGCCGCCCTTCTCCTCAGACTCAGGGCGGCTCACAGCAAATGTTGCGACTTTGACACGCCTGCTTTAGAGTATAAATAGGAACATGAGGAAAGAGGTGCATAGATTACAGACTTTTTTTTTTAATTCACACAAGATGAATCTTAGAGAGCTAAGATTCAAATTTATATCTCTCAGCTGGCCCAAATGGCTCTCATATTATAGTCACATTAGAATTTTATTTAACCTACAGGTATTACAGGTATTTAATTCACAGTTAAATGTTTTAATGACTGTTTGGTTTCTTTTTTTTAAAAAAAAATGTGAATATATTTATAAGTATAGATCCCCTCTATATTCAATAAATCAATGTAGTAACGCATTTTCAATAGAAAAATTATTAAGAACAGTCAAACATTCCTAATCTAAGTACATCTATTACAATCTAACTACTCTTAGCTGATGTTAACTTTCATTTAGGATCTGAATAAAATATATAAAAGCAGGGAGATTTAAAAATGTAGTATCCACAACTGATTTTCATTCTCATAGTTTTATGCTCCTGATCCATGGCATTTCAACACAATCAGGCTAGCAAGAGGAAGATTATTTATTCTGGCTGGCTAGAATTCATAAGAAATGCTGTAAAAATAAAAGAGGTTGATAGACTCAGAGGTGGAAGAGAACCTGGAGGTCACTGATCAATGCCAAAGAGTAGGCCATCTCAATTCCATCTGTAATATCCCCATCTGCTTGAATGAATGTCAAACAAATCTCATCATTAGTTGCAAGAATAGACTAGTTTGGTTTAGTGATTAAGGCACCAGGCTAGAAACTGGGAGACCCGGAATTCTAGTCCAACCATAGGCATTGAAGCCAGCTGGATGATGTTGGACCAGTCACTGTTTCTCAATCAATTCACCTCCCAGGGTTGTTGTGGGGAAAATAGTAGGTATGTTGAATATGTTCACTACCTTGAGTTACAGGTAGTCCTCAACTTACAACAGTTTATTTAATGACTGTTCAAAGTTACAACAGCACTGAAAAAAATGACCATTTTATGATGGTTGCAGTATCCCCATAGTCACATGATCAAAATTCAGATGCTTGGCAACTGATTCATTTATGACGGTTGCAGTCTGGGTCATATGATCACTTTTTGCTATCTTCTGACAAGCAAAGTCAATGGGGGAGCCAGATTCACTTTACCACCGTGTTACTATTTTAACACCTGCAGTGATTCACTTAACAACTGAGGCGAGAAAGGTTGTAAAATGGGGCCAAACTCACTTAACAAATGTCTCATTTAACAACATAAATTTTGGGCTCAATTGTAGTCATAATTGTGGGGACTAGATTTAGATTTCAGTAAGGCATTTGATAAAGTAGACCACAACCTACTCCTTGGTAAGCTAGAAAAAGGTGGAATAGTAAACATCACCACTAGATGGATCTGTAGCTGATTGGCAAATCGTACTCAACAAGTAGTCCTCAATGGCACTACATCCACATGAAGAGAAGTAAGCAGTGGGGTACCACAAGGTTCCATCTTAGGCCCAGTACTCTTCAATATCTTCATCAATGACTTAGATAAGGGAATTGAAGAGGAACTCATCAACTCACCTCAGAAGACAAACTCAGGATCTAAAAAGATCTTGACAGACTTGAACAATGGGCCCTATTCAACAAAATGAGTTTAAATGTGGAGAAAAGCAAAGTTTTATATTTAGACAGGAAAAATCAAAGGTATAAGTACAGATTAGGCAAGACCTGGCTTAAAACAGTAACTATGAGAGGGACCTCAGAGTCCTAGTGGATGATCACTTGACTATAAGCCAGCAGTGTGCAGCAGCCGCCAAAAAAAGCTAATTCAGTCCTGGGTTGTACAAACAGAGGCACAGAATCAAGATCACACGAGGTATTAGTACCGCTTTATAAAACCCTAGTAAGACCATACCTGGAATACTGCAGCCAATTTTGGTCACCATATCACAAAAAAGATGTTGAGAGTTTGGAAAAAAATTCAGAGAAAAGCAACTAAGATGATCAAAGGCCTGGAGACTAAAACATACAAAGAACGGCTGCAGCATTTGGGTTTGGCTAGTCTAAAGAAAAGAAGAAATAGGGGAGACATGATAGCAGTGTTCCAGTATTTGAGGGGCTGTCACAAAGAAGAGGGGATCATGTTATTCTCCAAAGCACCAGAGGGAAGGAGAAGAAACAATGGTTGGAAACTGATCAGAGAGAAGCAACCAGGAATTAAGAAGAAACTTCCTGACAGTGAGGACAATTAACCAGTGGAACTGCTTGCCTCCAGAAATCGTGGGTGCTCCATCACTGGAGATTTTTAAGAAGAGGTTAGACAGTCACTTGTCTGAGACGGTATAGGTTCTCCTGCTTGAGCAAGGATCTGGACTAGAAGACCTCCAAGGTCCCTTCCAGCTCTATTCTATTCTAGACCACCTATATTTGTAAAAAACAATAATTAATCCAATACTGAATATAGCAGAAAGGCATGAATCCTTACCTTCACGGTTCTGAAGTTTGAAGCATCATCTACTCCATTTACTTTTGCAGAGCCCAGACCCAAGTAATTGTATCGACTGAAGTCCATCTCCAACTTAAGTTTTTCTGATAAAATAAATATATATATATTTTACTAGCAAATCCATATTATTGCTCTTATATAGCAGCAATGACAGTCTTGTGTGGATTTAAATAAAAAATGCACACAATACCAACATTAGTTATGCCAGATTGAAATAAATTATCTAGTTCCATATGCAGTTGTAACTTCAATATTCTCCAAAATTGTACTTACTAAGCAAATCTTCTGATCCTCCAGACAGAATTTGATAGAAAATATGGAAATTTCTTTCACCTCTGGGCTGTTTAACAACACGGGACTTTTCCAAGAGATCTAAAATTATATTTAAATAATTATTTATCTTTTCTATAGTTTCCTTTTAAAAAAAATCAAACACTGTTACAATTTAATAGAACATTCAGAAAGGCAAGTAATATCTGGAACAGAGATTGAACACATACACACTAACTTATAATTAAGATAATGGATATTTTGGTTACGTGATGTCCTACCTTTTTTTAAGAAACACATTCCACTGCTACATACTCACAGCATTCCTGTGAGCTTGATTAGGTTAATAGTGTCTTAATTTCTTAATGTCTCTCTAGTCTAGTGAGTTGCATGCCACAGCAGGGAAATTTAATTTAGGGAAAGTTAAGTTACATACTAATCTAACTTGGCATTCTAAACCAGACTTTCCCACTCAGTTATGGAGATTAGTAAAACAAATCCAGAAGGCATCAGATTAGAAAACTGCTTTAGCTATTATACTGCTTTCACCTTTCTATGCATGCATTCATCTACCTGTTTAATAAAACTTCAATTAAACAGGGCAGTCAGTTATAAAATAAGAAATGTTATTTATGTACTGAGGAAGTCTAAAATCAAAATGAATCTCTACATATCCTACTCTAACATGAGATAATTCAAACTAATATTGACGTAAAGAACAATGTATTAGAATTACAGAATCACTTCATAGATAGAATCATACAATTGTGCCAAGACTGCCTTTAATAGCTCCAGTTCAGCCTGGTGAAAAGTACAGGTAGTCCTCAATTTATGACTGGTCATTTGATGACCATTTGAAGCTATGACACACTTTTAAAAAGTTATTAATGACCTACCCTTGAAGTTATATGGCCGCCCCCTGCCCTATGGTCACAAGATTGCATTTTAGGTGCTTGGCAACAGGTTCACATTTACAACCAGTTGCAGTGTCCAAAAGTCATGTGATCCTGATTTGCAATATTTCCCCCCCCCCCAGTTTCTGGCATATTTTGCCAGTTTCAAGGAAATAATGTCCTTGAATCATGTTCAAGGTTCCCTTTATGACTGGTAACTTGCTTTATGTCCATAGTAAATATCATTATAAAATTGAGTTCGTTCAAGTGGGTGCCTCAAGTTATAACCACAATGGCTTACAACTGAAATTCTGGGCTCCATTGTGGTCCTAAGTCAGGATTTCCTGTATTAAGTGGAATACAACAGCACTCTGTACCTGAACTCTGTACAGCTCATCAGTTTCATCAATTATCTTGATGGGAGAATTGAGGGGACACTTACAAAGCTTGTAAAAGGCAGAAAATTGGGAAGGATAGCTTAATATTTTAAATCAGGTGTGTCCAACCCATGGCGCATGGGCCACATGTGGCCCTGAACAGCTAGTAATGCAGACCCACAAGATCATAAATTTTAACATCATTATATGATTTTCAGTGAAATATATTTTACATGCAACCCAAGAAAATTCCTCTTCACTCAATGCGGCCCACGTAAGCCAAAATATTGGACATCCCTGCTTTAAATCCAAGAGAAAATTCAAAACCGTTTGCGCATTGGACTAAAATCAACAGGATGGTCTTCAACAGGGTGAAATGCAAAGTTCTGCATAAAGGTAGTAAAGAGGTGAAATGTAAGGATAAAATAGGGTGCTGTGTGATGAAGCTGATAAAAAGGCAAATGCTATCTCGATGTGCATTTTCCAAAGCGTAAAGTCCAGATAACAACTAGTAACTGTATGACTTAGTTAGACCTCATTTGAAGTACTGTGTCCAGTTCTGGGCTCCATAGTTCAAAAGGAGAGTGGAGGAAGTCAGAGGAAGGCTACCAAGTTGATGAAGTGTTTGACAGTCAAGCCCTATGAAGAATGGCTAATAAACTGGGTATGTTTAGTGTATACAAAAGACAACTAAGGGGAGAGGGTAGGACCAGAATCAGTGGATCAAAACTATAAGAAGACCTGATCTATCCATCAAGGTGAATTTCTTGACTACTTTGTCAGGTTGCCAAATGATGTAGTAAGTTCTGCTCTAAATGTCTTCAAACAGAAACTGGATGTTCATGCGTCCACAATGGTCTCATGAACCCTACATTGAATAAGCGTACCTCTATAAATCCTTTCAACTCTAGGTTGATCAGGGGAGATATTTAATCTAATAATGTCCAAATTCTCTATAAATACCAGCACTGTGAATAAATATACAGTGATCAAAGCCTGCTCCAAGTATTCTATGGGATTCCTCTATTTCACAATAGAATTTGCCAGAATATGTTTCATTTTCATTTTGCATTTAAAGAATTATTTTAGATTATTTGGGAAATCCTTCAGGTTCAGCACTAATTAAAATGAATACAGCAATATGTTATCCAAATAAGCTTAGGCACATACAAATCTACTGTATGTACCATTTATGTCTTTATCCATTCTTTTAAATTTAGATTTACTAAAAAAAATGCCCTCACAACTTACATATTGCAGAAGGAGTGTGTCTCCATTAAGCTAGTGCTTTGTGTTATGCTTTACTAACATTCAGAACAAACAGAAGAACAATGAAGCGTATTAATATTTCAGTAAGTTACCAGCAGTCTTTTGTCTCCATGTCACCTGCTCCAATTAGCAAAGCATACACAAGCTTTTCTACAAAGGACACTCGGAATGAAAGCAACTCTTGTTCTACATAGCAAAACAAGGAAGTCATTGAGAAGACACTATTTGGCAATCTAAAATTAAGACACTTTCAGATCTGCCTTCATGTATGAAAACATGTCTTAAGAGATTGTACAGAATTTCTTAAGCTATTTTAAATCTTTGGATTCACTGGCCAAACCACCATGCAACATTTGACTATAGCATTTTTATATTGCATTTTGACATAAGCATCTCTCTCTCCCTCCCTCCCTCCCTCCCTCCCTCCCTCCCTCCCTCCCCCTCTTTCTCACACACATACGAAAGGAAATAATAAAAAAGGTTGGAAAATACACAATAAATATAAAAGTTGTGGCTGGCAGCTTGCTCTTCCATAGAGCTCACTCTGCAATAGGTTTCATGTAAGTAGAACAGATATGTCAAACTTGCGACGTCACATGACGTTGTGCAACATATCGGAGCCTTTTCGCCATTGCCGGCAATGGGGTGGGTGCAGCTCCAATATGATGAAACCAACCCACAGGCCAGCAGTTTGACACCCCTGAAGTAGAACTTGTGAATTCATATTACTCAGGTTTCCAGCTATTCGAGCAGCTCACCACCACCTATACTTTGCTTCGGCCTACTATTCCACATTCTGAGAAATGGAAAAGTAGCAATTGCAGCAGTGAAAATAATCAGTCACAGTTCCTAGCAAAATGGTGATTTCTAGGATTTAAAAAAGCTTTTTGTGACTTACGTACCCTATAAAACCAAGTAATGACTTCCACATATCTTGCATGCCAAAATACTTGATAAATGAATAAGCAGTAACAGAGAACATGAAGAAGAGCTATGGATCTCTGCTTTGTTTGCCTGAGTATTTTATTTAAAATGATCTTGACTTAGGGGGCTATGATTTAGAAACAATGCTTTTATTAATCCCAGTTCAAAGTGCATTTAGCTTTTTGGCAGTCATATCACTCGACCGACTAATATTCAGTTGATAATCAACTATTAATGCAAGGCTTATTTTTTCACAGTAATTATTACCAAACCAGGTTATTTCCCATGCTGTACTTGGGCAATTTTAATATATATTATTACATGTATAACTTTGTACTTAACTGTTAATTTACTCTCGACTCATTTCTATATTCCATCAAGATCATTTTGAATTGTTTTAGTCTTCTAGAAAACCATCTCACCTAATTACGTCATCTGCAAATCTTGCCATTCCCTTAACCTCTTCATGTAAGACTTCAAATAAAAATGCTCAGAAATACAAAAACCAGGACTTAACTTGTAGCACCATACTTGATATCCCCCTCTAATATGTTGAGGTCCCGTTAATGAGTATTCTACATATTTTATATGATATATCTACTCTTCTCATGTCATCCAGCCTATTCTTAACTATCTTGCCACTCAGAACACCACTCTATCAAATAAATGTTGCTAAAATCAACATATATAATTATATATATATATATATATATATATATATACACACACACACACATACCTATAGCATTCTTCCAAGTTGTCCCATAAAAAGTAAGAATAGTTTCATAATCCCCAGCTGAACATTGTTTTCAAGATCCTTACAGTTAAAATAACTTTTAAGATCTGTACTCCCCAGACATAGGTGTCTGGCAGACTGGTCTGCAATTCTTTGAATTCTCCTTTGTTTTCTTTTTAAAGACTGGGACATTTGCTGTGCTGTAATCCAGGGTTTCTCAACCTTAGCTATTTTCAGATGGGTGGACTTCAACTTCCAGAATTCCCCAGCCAGAATGCTATTTGGGGAATTCAGGGAGCTGAAGTCCACATATCTGAAAATTGCCAAGGTATACAGGTAGTCTTCAACTTACTACCACAGTTGGGAGTAGAATTGTTATGCAAGGTAGTTGTTAAGTGAATCATGACCAATTTTACAACTTCTTGTGCCTCGGGTGTTAAGCAAATCATTGCCGTTATTAAGTGAATCTTATGGTTGCTAAGCAAATCCAGCTTCTCCCATTGACTTTGCTTGTCAGAAGCCAGCTGGCAAGGTCACAAATGGTGATCACATGACTTCAGGATGCTGCAACTATGATAAATACATGTCAATCGCCAGGTGGCCAAATTTTGACCGTGTGACCATGAGGATGCTGTGATGGTTGTAAATGCAAAGAGAAGTTATAAGTCATTTTTTTTCAGCACACTTGTAATTTCAAACAGTCACTAAACAAAGGTTGTAAGCTGAGGAAAACCTGTAACATGATGCTATTTGTGACTGTGGGAGATTAACAATGAATTATGGACAAAAAGCACCATTCTGTTAATGGTTACATGGTAGACTCAATGTTAGGGACAAAAGAACTCTCCATTTCTTTTTAGCAAACTCCCCCCTCCCCCACAGGTACACCTTAATACTGCTAAATACAGCAATCTACTTACAGTCATAGAAGATAATTTTAAAAGTATTTATGTGCACAAAGAGTATGCACATAAGACTACCAGAAGGATCAAGTTTAAAGCTGTCCCTAGCTCAGTGATAAGAACTGAGAAGGAAATGTCCACCCTCAAAAAATTAAACAGAAGATGCAGAACTAAACCAGTCTTAGCAATAGGCATAGTTCTGTTATCATGTGTCTCATATACACAAAAGTGAACATTCCCAGCACTGTTTTCAGAGAAAATTTTCCAGAGAGTACAAAGCAGAAGTAGGAAACTAGATAATGCCTAGTTCAAGTGGCTGCGATGTCCAGGCTTATTTGATCAAAGGTTAGATTAGGCCTATCTGGCGAACTGTTCAATATGACTCCCTGAGAAAATAAGAAACAAACAACCCAAAATGTTTACTCAGAATGTATATAAAGATTTGCAGCAGTAAAGAAACTAAAATGTGTTCAAATACTATCTAGCTAACATACACAGATTTCTTTCAGTCATCAACTGACAGTCTACGGCACTGTCACTATGTTGCTTTTATCTTATAGATACTTGATGGAAAATACTGGTATTAATTTGAAATCTATCAGTAGAATAAGGCACAGAGTTAGGATTCTCGACTTTGATTGTGTCATTAATCACAAGTAGTTTAATGTACAACCCAATGGGGCAGTTATACAGTTATCTATTCTGTCACATAAAAATGTTTGATATTATTTAATGCTGTACTTTACTTACTACTCCATACAGTACTATCTAATCAGGGGTCCCCAACCCCCGGTCCGTGGCCAGATGCTGGGCGTACAGCCAATTCAGAACCATGGAAGTGGTGAGCAAGCACACATATGCATGCGTGAAGCTGCATCTCCTCTCCCTCCGCTGCCCCTTTCCAGTCCATCTAGCCGGAAAGATTGGGGACAGCTGATTTACATCATGGGTATCTAACCTTATGGTTTGCCTGGGCTATATTGAGTGAAGAGGAATTGTCCTGAGCCACATATAAAATATATAATATAGTTAATGTATATAAATCAAATAATGTTAAAAATTTATGATATTATGGGGCTACCTGTGGTCTGGACATTCCTGATCTACATGAATGTTACATATACAAACATTTTGCAAATGAGCTGTGCCATGAGACTTTTTTAAATCCACTATCCTATTTTTGATATTTCAACTATCTTTAGTTGAATAGCAGTTAAATTAACATTTGGGAGGTGGGAAATGATGTTACATCACGAGCAAAAAATAAACACCAGTTGCATGATATATTCTAACAAATCAGGAAGAGCTATTTTTAACTACTTCCTTTTCTTCCATTCTACAGGCAGACCATCCCAGCCAACTAGCCTTTTTGTGTGTGCAAGCAACTGAGTTGGAAGTTAAATACAAATGTGCAGTCTGACAAACCACAGACTTCTTTTCATGGCATGTCTGTCATCCCAAGGGGCTATTGAGGAAAAAAAGAACTTTGAATATATGAATTTTGTCCATCAAAAAAATGCTACCTTTTTTGCAGAAAATTTGAAAATTCAGAATTATACTGAGGAGACTTAATTAGCCCTTCTAAGTAGTTAATTGACAAGTCTGATCTGTTTAAAGCTTTTAAATCCATACTGTAAAAAAATAATTACAAATATACACACTTTTTAAAATATTGTTATTGAACGATCTATTTCCAAGACCTGATGAAGCTGGGGAAGAACTGTGCAAAGACTAAAAAAGACATCTCCACGAAAGAGCATCAGAGCATCTTCCCATTAACCCAAGATAAAACACTAATAGGAAAAAGGCTGAAAAATTATTTATTTTACTATCAAACCACCTGGAGCTTTTTTGCTATGCTGTTAGATGTAAAGAAGAATAAATATTTTTCTTGATTTTTTAACCATGCAGAAAGGGGATAATGGCAAAGCAAAAGAAAAACATCTGTGAGGCATCTGGTCCAACATATCACTAATTCTCATATATTTTACAATGTTTTGAATAAATGAAGCTCTGTGACACAGATGCTAGGCAGAGAGGAGGGTTAAGAGAAATGAACTAGTAAAAACCTTGCAGCACCCAAGAACAATGGAACAATAACTTGTTTCCTTTAAAACTGGAATTTAAATTTGGAGATCTTCACTATCATAAATGTGGCAGATGTAGGTAGTTTTACTTGGCCATGAATTTTGACTTACAAGAAAGAAGTAAAAAGAGCAAGACATATTTTATAAGTACAATACTAGAAGATCCTACAGAGCATCTCTATTTTTGATATGATAGAGCTATAAATGTACCAATAAAGTATTTTTGCATTTCCAAAATGATTGGTTAAAAAACCAATATAATTATGTTATATAAGGGCCGCAAAATATCAGTCCAACAAACCATCTCTAAGGATAATAAAACAGAAAATGATGGAGATGATGAGCAATGAGAATCAACATAGAACAATTCTTAGAACACTGTAATAATTTGCTTCACCAATAATAAAAGATCAGAATTAATGAAAGGGCATGATGGTGGCAGGAGATAATAGATACTTGACACTCTCATTCTGTTACAGAAGCTGAAAAAAAAGTCAAGTTGCTTTAGTGGTCAAATAAATACCATACCAATGAGCAATGTTTGCTTATGTGTTACTGTTTCTAAAAGAGATACAGATGTACTTAATTACAGACTTAAATTGTCTTTTGGGTTGTAAATATACCCATATTGATGAAAAGGTTTCTAAATAACTATTATGTACATCATTCCATAGTTATTTTCTAGCCTATCATTATGGAACAAATTCAGCAATTCTGCTCAGACAGAATTTTGAACTTTCATAACTTTCTTTTTGTGTTGATACCTAGAAAGGTCAGTGCAAACCTTCGTCATATGAGTGAAATGAGGGCTGGAGAGAAGCACATGAGAGCTAATATAGGCTGCCACAAAGCTTTTCATCTCAGTAAATAAACTGACCCAGCTTTGGATAGTTTATTTTTATTACATTTACATCTATTTATATTCCATGTTTCCTCAACCACAAAATCAAGATGAATTTTCTGTGGCTTTCTCAATCAATTTCCATTTAAGCAATGATTAGATCCCAGATCTGCTTCATATAGTTGGTGAGTTGACAGAGGCTATTTAAACCATCAAGCCTAATCTCCCGTTTATTGCCAGCAAACCAAGTTCAATTCCAAGTAACGTGGACAAATGTTTATCATATTCATTTCTCTTTAGTAATATTTCATAGTGCTTTGAGGACAAACCAGTAATTCTTTTGGACCCATCTATGTCATTTGTTGGCTTCCCTTTCTGTTTCCCCCCTCTCCATTATCCCTTAACATCATCAAATATAATTATTTTTAAATTCCATTATTCATCCACATGTCCAATATGTGTGCTTGCTGGGGATTGTCTCTAAGGAACAGTCTGTCTTTACTTGGTCTTGGTCTAGTTCTTCTTGCACGCCTTGAAACATTTCAGACCATCTCCAAATCTATGTTCCAAAGACATTTATCTTTTTTCTTTTGCTCCTTCTCAATGCTCAGCTTTCACAGGTCATTTCTTAATTATTTCTAACTATTAGCATGAAATGTCCTTACATTCTTTAATCTTGTTTGTTTCTTCTCTTTATTTCTCCAGCACTGTGTCCACGTTTATTAACCTAAGCCACCAAATTCATCTGAATCAAAATAGAGCTGGAAGGGACCCTGAAGGTCCTCTAGCCCAACCCCTGGCTCAAGCAGGAGACCCGACACCATTTCAGATAGGTGGCGGTCCAGTCTTTTCTTAAAAACCTCCAGTGATGAAGCACCTACCACTTCTGAAGGCAAAGCTGTTCCACCAGTTCTCACTGTTAGGAAGTTTCTAGTTATTTTCAGGTTGCTTCTCTCCTTGATTAGTTTCCATCCATTATTTCTTGTCTTGCCTTCTGGTGTTTTGGAAAATGGCGGTCCTTCAAATACTGGAATACTACTTTCATATCTATTTATTCATATCTATTTACCCCCTTCACATCTTTGCCATCCAGGATACACATTTCACTTTCTAAATTTACTTTCACCGGCCTTGTTGTCATGAAGGAAAAATCTTATAAAGTTTTCTGATCTCTATTTTTTCTGACATTTTGCCTATTTAGTATGTTTCTCTCCATATATGGTTCTAGTCTTTCTAAGAACTTAAGCAAACTCTTAATGTGCGGAATTAATGCAACGGTTCAGTAATTTGCACATCCTCTTGCTATCCTTTCAGTATATACCAGGGGTAGGCAACCTTGGCTCTTTTATGACTCGTGGACTTCAACTCCCAGAATTCCTGAGCCAGCCTAGCTGGCTCAGGAATTCTGGGAGTTGAAGTCCACGAGTCATAAAAGAGCCAAGGTTGCCAACCCCTGGTATATACAAATCTTTTCCAATCTCTATCCCATCCTGTTTTTCTGTAGTATTGATATGGAGTTATTAGCATTTGACCTAGTTCTTCTCCAACTTTATAAACAGTTCAGTACAGTATTTCATCTTCATGTGGTACTTGTTAATTTTACAGTTGGTCTGTTACATGTCATAATTCACTTTCTAATGGATTCAATTGTCAAATACATTCTGTTTACAAATATTCCTGTCATTTTAGAATCCTTTTTGCAAATGATTTTGTACGGTTTCCAATATTTCCTTTATCTCATCTATCTTTAGCTGATTTCTCCTGTGATTACTCTTCAGTATTCCCAGGGCTTTTTTTTCTCATAGAATGCCCAGAACGGAGTTCCGGCACCTTTTTTGGATGGAACCTTGTAGGGTAGGCAAGGCAGGTTGTATGAAGTGTGTGAGTTCCGGCACCTTTTTTATTTACAAAAAAAGCACTGAGTATTCCTATCTCTTTATTTTTCTTGTGATTGCTCAAATATTCTTAAAATGTATGAAATTTTCTTTTTCTTCGATATTCCGTATTTTTCAATATGCTGTTTTAAACAAGCTAGAATGGACAGTGGAGATTCAGAAGTAGTGGTAATGTCTTCTTTTTAGGATCAACTATTAGTAGGAAAGAGTCAGCATTCAAGAAATATGTCCTAACTAGCACTTAAGTAGCACTTAAGGCCCTAGAAAAATATTCAGATGCCTATACCTGTAAGATTTCTGAGAATACCACAGAGAGCTCATAGAACAAACAAACAAAATGTGCTCTACAAATAAAACACAACTTACAATTGCTAATGACTCCTCCAAGTGGATCACCTTTAAAATCAAATTCAATGTCCATATATTTTCCCTGGAAAGAGAAATAATAATAATAATAATAATAATCATCATCATCATCATCATCATCATCTGCAAGAAATATGATTTGCCTGTAAGCAAAAACTGGTGGGATCATAAAATAGAGAAAGTCATAGAAAATGATAAAATTAAACTGCTCTGGGACTTCAGAATTCAAAGACAAGCATCTGCAACGTAACACCCCAGACTTAACAATTGTTGATAAGAAAGACAAAAAAGTCTGGATAGTGGACGTGACAGTGCCAAGTTCAGTATTTTGAGATTATTTAAAGATAAAAATATTTAACAACGTTTAACCATTCTAAATTGTTTCATTTTAAATAAATCATATTGTATAAAGTGTGCTTATTTATCTCACAGCATACAAGAACATTGTAATTAAATTAATTTTTGTTAGGTAACTTCTAAAAATCCATATATTCCTTGAAAAGTACTAGGGGTTTTCCAAGAACAATTCTGTTGTGCAGGTTTCATATAAAAGTTATACAAACACATATGCAGACCTATGATCTAATATGGGATAAGCAAACTGTGTGCGGATTTTCTTTTCTTAACCATCAGATTGTAAAGGTTGTTCTTTCAAAATGTTCCTTGTTTTATGGGACTGAAATATGGCAGGCTTTATACATTCATAATAATAGAGTTATATCAGTGATGGCGAACCTTTTAGAGACTGAGTGCCCAAACTGCAACACAAAACCCACTTATGCATCGTCGGGTGCTGGCTGGGTGTGGCCCATTGGGTGGACGTGGCCCATTGGGTGGGTGTGGCTGCGATGGTAACGGCAGACTGGGTGGGACTAAAAAGTTCAATCAATCAATTTCAACTTTGCAAGATCTTTTTTTTCCAGCATGAAGTTGAAATTGACTGATTGATTGAACCTTTTTCTTTTTTTGCACATGGCGGCAGAGGCCTAAAGCAAAAAGGTTTTATAAAACCCAGCTAAAGGCCTAGAACTGGGCGACAGTGCGCGTGTCCACAGAGAGGGCTCTGAGTGCTGCCTCTGGCACCCGTGCCATAGGTTCGCCACCACTGAGATATATTGAGTTAAGAAATATCTGATGATTCAGATCTGCTGTTCTGTTTGATTTCTGACATCAGCCCTGCACAAAAGAGCAAGAAAACGTTCTAGAAACATGAGGAGTGGGAACAGATATAAATACAATGACCATAATTTGAAAGGCTGTTCTAAAGTATGTGAATAGAGTATAAGCATACAATGAAGTGACAGCCAATGTGTTCACTCTATATGGGCTTTTTATTCTATTGGTTTATAGACTTGTTCACCATTGATTTTTCCATTAACTCTGCTTTTAAGAAGGTGGTTGTGAAGCACAGACATAATGATAACATAACTGTGGAATGCTGTGACTGTGCCCATCGGATGCACTATTGTAACTTCAAACGTCACTAAACAAGCAGTTGTTAAGGAGGCCCATATATATCCTGTATATTAAGAGTAACATAATGAAGTATCGTGCCCAGTACCTGGCTTTGTAAAAGTGCTCATTTTTGCCGTATTTTTTTTTCTCTCTCTCTCCCCCTCTCCCTCTATCTCCCCCTCCCTCCCTCCCCTTCTCTCTCTCTCAACACACACACTATTTCTGTCACATGGCTTTTAGACAACTAACTAAGCCAACAATAATATAAACTAAATCTAAATTATAATTATGCAGTCAGACAGTCCTAAATTTAACTTGCTATTGGCTAAGATGTGAGGTAGCTCTCTGGTCTCTGTGCTGGTGCATTTCTCCAAAAGAAAGTTCACCTCAAGCACAAAATTATTCTACGGTGCATTTTCATCCACAAAGTACTTTTGTTTCCCAATCTACTAGCTATAGGTCTTAAAAAAACAATTTCCCCTTACTATAAATGTAATTGTCATTGTACTCAATCCAGTGTCTAACCAAATTTAATAACCTGATTCTAAGGAATAATCTATAACATTTGACATGAGTCCATCATATATGTTTAACTTTCAGTATTTAGGGTATAATGATATTCTTTATCTTGAATATGGTCATAGTCTTGAAAATAGTCACCTACATCTCAGTATGACAAAGCTGGCTATGACACAGAATTGGGTTAGACCCAATATTATTCTATGAACAGAAAGAGATGGAGCCCCAGAAGAATCTACTAGGAAAGAACTATACACATGTAATTTCCTTAACAGAAAGATTAAAGAAAAATAAAACACTAATCAGTATGGAACATTAATTCTACACTGCACTGTAGTTCTAACATTTCAGTACTACTGATTAGTTCTCTGGCCAAATCACTTGCATGTTTTTATTTTGATACTTACAAATCTAGACGAGTTATCATTTCTTACAGTTTTGGCATTTCCAAAGGCTGGTAGGAAGAAAAAAGAAAATTAAATATATGCACGATTTAGCAGTAAAGCTGAGCAAATATTCAAAAATACAGTTAAGACTGCACCAAATAAGTTTGCTAATTCAAAGTGAAGCGGTCATAATTTTAAAAAGTTTAATGTAAGTGGAAACAAAATAAGTAGGAATTCTACAGCTAGTGTAATAGTCTATGTACAGCATTTTATTACAATAAAATAAAATAAAATCTGTTTAAGATATGGTGGCCTGTTCATTAATATATTGATAGTTAATAGTTTTTTATTTATCTGTTTTTAGCTAAGAAAGAACTGGATTTGGAATGCTCAGCTTAGACGACCAAAGAAAATATGTGTGCATTGCACATATAAGTCTAACCAAGTGGCAAAGTTACAAAGAGAAATAAGGCATACAAGTTGAAGGAAAAGCATTATCTGGCTTGCTAGGTTCATACAGCCATAATGGTTTTGTATATAAATACTTCAGGCTCAAAGTCCAATAATTCTGAGTGGGAATGGAAAATGATCCTGTTAGAAAAATTGGAAACCAGCCATCTATCAATGCAAAAACATTGCTGAAATAGATGAGCAAAATGTCTGATTTGGTATAAGGTAGATTTTTTATATGCTCATAAATGTTTCTACAAAGTTGAGGTTTTTTTAGATATACAACTTCGTGGATAACTCTGTGATGAAGGATACTTTCCAACTGGCATGTCCATCATGGTATAAACATTGTATGAACAAATAGTTAACTCCCAAATTATGCTACCACACCCAAACCATCATATTATGGAATGATGGGCTATATTTTCCCCACAAACCATAAAATAAGGAGGGGAATCATGCACAGAGTATGTGATCATGCTTATTCATGTAACATTAGGCACAGTTTGGTGTGATGTCTCAACTCTACTGTTGTCTATTGCACTGACATAACTACTAGTTCACTAGTTCTCCTTATTTTATGGTTTTAAAAATGGTCATATTAATCCTTCCATCAAAAGAACTAAGGCCCACAGTGAACAAATTAGTCTTATTATAATACAAACATATTCTAAGGAATTAATGTGATAGGTTACTTTGTACTCATTACATTAAACATTCTTATGTTACAAAGGGGTATGCTGATTTTTTTGGCTTCTGTACATAAGTAACGCTCAAATCAACTGGATATTTGAAATGTTATTTCTGCTTCACTAAATTTGGGATTTTGAGACTTCCCTAGATCAAAGCACTGAAGCCAGAAGGCAAAGTGCATGCTGAAATAATCATTCTAAAAATTTAATAGAGTGCAGAATTCACAAGCAATAAATCATCTTCCAGTCTGAAGGCTGCATATCATTAAGCATGAGGCTAAAACACTAGGACCATTTATATATGCATGCAGAATCAAATACAAATGGTCTATTATAAGAGTTTAGAGGCAAATTCTTCATTTCACCATAAGTTCATTGTTTCCCTATGTTCTTCTGCAGTAGCTGGAATGCAAAACTCAATCAGTGGTAACTTAGGCAAGCAAATACACAGGACATTTTTTGAACAATAATTTCATGCAGTGGCAAAAAAACCCAACATCTAAATAAAGTTATGACTTAAGCAAAAACTGCTCCAACTTGTTCTTTAATGAAACAGATATATTTGTCAACTTTCACGTGACAAATATTTGGAAAGGACACACACACATACACACACAAAATAAAAGGGCAATACATATTATGACATCATTTATTTGTCAGATTTGAAAATTCATGCAACTAACATAATATTTTTACCATGAATATTTCAAAGATGTTACATTCTCTGCCTTGAAATAACAGCAAGCACAGAAGTAGTTTCCTACATACACTCTTAACTTCATTCCTGTGCAGTATGGTATGGCAGTGATGGACATGTCTTGGTATACCTGTGTAACACTTGTACTTCGTGAATTGCCCTAGTTGCCAGTCTACTTCTGGGTGCAATTCAAGCTGTTGGCTGCCACCTATGAAGCCCTACATGCCAAAGGGCTTGGATAACTGAAGGACTGCCATAGCATCTGCCTGGCTAGTTTGATCAGCCAAGGTTGGTGTGTTCGGCATTCTTTCAATTAATCAATGGCATCTATTGAAATCCTGGAAGTGCTCTTATCCTCTGGAATGAGCTTCCTCTTGAGATACAAATGGCCCCCACACTACTGGTATTTCAAAGGACTCTGAAGTTGTGGCACTTTGCCCTGGCCTTTGACAAGGACGGCTGATGCCCCATTCTTCCTTTTCCATGTCCCCATCTGGGTTTGTATTTTTTTCTCACCTTTGTTCTTTTGTCTTGTGCTGTTCTTGTATTATCCTTTGTTTTTAAATGTTTTTAACAATTGGAAGTCAGGAAGTATGTACATTTAATAAAGTATTATTAATTATTATTACATGTAACTTGGTGCTTTTTTGATTTAAAAATTAAAATTACATAAACTGTCAATTAGACAACACTTAACAGTATTCTATACCTACCAAACAACCGACTGACAAAATTTTAACTTTGAAATATACGTCTTCTGCTGTCAATACTAATTACATTGTTTACTCTGCAATGACTGTCAGGATCAATATTTTCACTTAGGGCTGTCTTTATAATAGTCTTCAATCGTCAGTCCTTATATTAGTTTTGCCCTTTAGCTAGCCCCACCCCAAACATTCATGTATGTCATAAAAATTATCTTAAGTGTTTGAGAACATCGTGTTGCAAAAGATTCCTGCACTATATTAAAGATTTGGTAACTACTTCAAACATAAACCACATAAAAAGCTTTGTAAAAAAACAGCCTTCCTTTTGGTTTGGCTGATTTTTGACAATGTGAGTGAAAACTCACCCCACTGTCCAGAGGAAAAGATCCCTAAAGTGTGAAGGAAGAATCAAAATGATAGCTACTGCAGGAGCTTGTTTCATAGGCCTGCCTGTTGGAAAGAGTCTAGACGTGTCTTAATTATTTATGGTATTTTTATATATTTACTGTAAACAATTTATTGTAAACAATTTTGGAAGGGTCTTATCCAAAAAGGCAGGACATAAACAATAAATAAATGGCAACATCTTAGACTTCACCTAAGTTCAAATGTATAAGTTTAATAGAATATATAATGTGCAAATATGGCATAGATATTACTTTGCAATTTATTTTTTGCAAGTCTGTTTTTTCCATTCCTAATAGCATTCTAATGGTGTTATACTTCCAAAAGGCTAACAAAATATTCTTTAAGAATGTTATTTGAATACTGCTTTGCATGTTTACAAAGACAAATGCAAAATCACAGCAGAAATTCAGGCTAGGACAACATATGAATTCATACCAACTATGAATCAGGTAAGAGTAGAATGCAAACAAGAATGTGGGAGTTTAAAATAGCTATAAGTAAATATGTCCCTATTGTGAATGCTTTGCAGAACTGAATACGTTATCAAAAACTTAACATTTTTGTTGTACGTTCAAGAATTATTATTAATCTTCTATCAAATGTTCAACAGGGTTAGATACTAGCCTCTTACCTTCAAGCACTGGATTGGATTGTAAAAGTTGTTCTTTTACTTGATTAACTTCTGCTCCTTTGCCACAAACTGCTGCCACATAAGACATGACAAGTTTGCTGGCTTCTATAAGTTATAAAAGAGGGGGGGAAAAGTTATATTCCACACGAAATAATTTATAGTACAAATGCCTGAATGAATTACTCAGATATACAGTAATGCACGTCTCACATTCATCCTTGTTTTCTACATTTATCTTTGTTTATTATCTTGGTAACATTCTGCACCTTTATCAGAGTCACCATGAAGCAAGGCATCTATGAATTATTTGTCTTATTTAATATATTTACATCCTGTCTTTTCAGTCAGGAACTCAAGGTT
Organism: Bothrops alternatus; assembly: GCA_034064705.1. NCBI lineage: Eukaryota > Metazoa > Chordata > Lepidosauria > Squamata > Viperidae > Bothrops > Bothrops alternatus. Next base: position 23,480,891 of record JARGCV010000052.1, on the reverse strand, counting down.
GCATAAATAGCATATGTTTTTCCTCACAAAACCCTGTAAATTAGGTTGGGCTAACAGAGAATGACTGGCTCAAAGTCCCCCAATGAGCTTCTATGGCTGAAGGCTACATCCAATAGAAGCATTTTATAAAAGAGAAAATAGGGAATAGGTCTCCATGCCATCTAGTAAGCATTACCTCAACACTCCATTAATGCAATACTATAACCTTAAAATCAGTGAATGCACATCAGTAAATGTAATATAATAGTAATGTGAAGCATTCAAGAACATAAGTAAATTTTAGGTTTTGATTCTGCATCCACTTTTACTACCTTTTAGCGAGTTACTAAACCCACATCAAAGTCTTATTAGACTGTTAGACCATGATATTGGGAATTACCTGTCTTTAGAGCTAATCTGGTATAATGGTTAAGGCCCCAGGCTAAAAATCAGGAGACTGTGAGTTTTAGTTCTGTCTTAGGCACAAAGTCAGCTGGGTGCAGTTGCGCCAGTCACTCTCTCTCAGTCCAAGGAAGAAGGCGGCAAACACAAACCATTTCCAAATATCTTTGCCAAGAAGCTGGTCTTATGGACCAGCCCAGGCAGTCCAGGAACAACACTGACTCAAAGGCAGAAAAAAAAACCCTTCAGAGAGAGGCTAATGGAATCTTTCTGCTCTGCAATCTTCAACCATTTGAACAATGTGCTTAGAGAAGTAAAGTTTTTTAAGGCCACATTCCTGTCATATCAGGAAGAGCTCACTTGTCCTCACTGCTGAGGAGGTCATTTAGATGGCATCTGAGGTAACGCCTGTCGTTTCTCCCTTCTTTTTCCTGATTTATTACTCCCTTAGCTTTTGTTTGCTGGATTTTATTGCTATTTGAATATGATGATATATATATATTTCACTTCAAGCTTACTTGCCTTGTAGATCCTGCTAGCGGGAAAGGCAGGTGATAGATGCCTTTGGATGAAAATAAAAAATAAACTTCTGGGGACAATGGTGGACTGAAGACAGTTTCATGAAAAGAGGAGCCAATACTTGGAATCGTGACTATCATTAGGGAGCTGACAAATAGATCACCTCCTTTGAGTCTCTCTGGGTAAAGAGAGGATTTGAAATCACCATATGGTTCTCCTTAAGGTTGGTTCCTCACAGGGAGACTGCAAGACACCAGTATTTGGAAGTGGGGTACCAGAATTGAGAGATGAAAAGTTTACTATAATTGTTCCAGCCACAAACAGAGCCTTTTAAAAGGATAGTACGCTCATGAACTTCCCTTACTAATCACCTGTAGAAATTGCCCATTAACTGCTTCAGAATAATCAAAGTGACAAGAGTGTTAATATTGGATAAGTGCTTTCAATCCTTAATATAAGAAAATGAGGATCTATCTTTATAATCTTTAAGAATTTAAAATAAACAGCAAAAAAGCAAGGCAAGGTTTGCCTATAGAAAGTTTTAAATGGATTAAGAACTCAGAAAAAGTTGGAATATTGGATTTTGAGTATTCCCTAAAGTGGGACTACTCGGGTGATCCTGAGGACACAGGTAAACCTCCAAATGGCCTCAATGACTCTCTAAAAGAATGCAAATGATCAGCTGTCTGCAAGGAATATAAATCCTTCCATTCCCCACATCCAGTCAGCACTGAAGAAGTTTCATGGATGAGAGGTGAAATGTCTTCAAAGAAAAACAAGAAAGTCCAGTTGCCTCCTAAAAAAGCACCTTTGGGACAACCATGACCTGGATGACTGAGAATCTCCATAGAGTAGTGTTTCTCAACCTTGACAATTTTAAGGCATGTGGACTTCAACTCCCAGAATTCCACAGCCAGCAATGCTGGCTGTGGAATTCTGGGAGTTGAAGTCCACATGCCTTAAAATTGTCAAGGTTGAGAAACACTGCCATAGAGGTTTTGAGTATTAAAACTTTGAAATTAATTTTAAAGAATAAGTGTATTTTTGTGGGGAGGAAGAACTGTTTTTAATATTGGAGACATAACAAGACAAGTAACTTATAATAGAATTTAAAGATATCTTTGAGGAATTGCATCAGGAACAGCATTGGTTTTTGAATCAACTGTTATCTATGTTGTGTCTTCTTGGGAACAGTCTGTTATCAGAAGAAGATATTACAGAAAAAGATAGGCAACAAAATCCACCCAAGAACAATCTGAATGAGACTTTGAATAAGAATTTGTCATCACATATTTTTTTAAAAATAGAGGCACCTTCAGCAATTAAAAAGGAAAGAAAAGTGATGATCCCAGGGAACAACTGGAATGATTGCTTTTTGTTTTACAAAATTACAAAAGAGGCTGTTTAAGCTATGGAAGAAATCTGAGTGGATTAGCAAATTAGAGAAAAATCATTCTGTAAAAAAAAAGAAATATAAAGTCTAAGGTTAAAATGAGACATGTTGTCATTTTGCCTGATTCCTTCTGGATGCTGATGTAAGAACTGGAAAAAGGCAGCATATTAGATTTAACATTTAACATGGAAGTTAAACTTCCTCTTTACACTTATTTTATTTATCCTAATTTGACAGGATTTAAATAGACTTTGTATCTGTTTTTGTATTTACAGTAAGAAAGTTTTGTGAATTTGTTTTCTTTACAGGAGAAATTATCCCTCTTTGTTATTTTATATTGTAGTCTTTTGTTTATATTAAGAGACTGGGATTATTTTACATAAGCTAAATATGAATTTGTTTATAGTTTAGAGTTGCAATATGGAATGTTTATTTGAATGGGACATGTTATTTGGGGTGATTTTCTTTGGAATTGTTGGTATTTGGAATGGAAAAATGTTGCGTATTGGAGTTTGTCTTTTTTAAGGGACAGATGGTCCCTCTTTATTATGTTAAATTTTGTTTTTTTTTTCTTGTTTTCTTGTTTTTACTCTCTCTCTCTCTCTCTCTCTCTTTATATATATATGTATGTATGTATGTATGTATGTATGTATGTATGTATGTATGTATGTATGTATGTATGTTTTCTGAGGTTTTTGCGGGTGTTTGTATGTAGGTCTTTGGCTATTCGGGTTTTCCCCTGCGTAAAATTGGAAGTGTCTTGGCAACATTTCGTCGAAGTCCCATTCGTCATCTTCAGGCTGGTGTTTTCAGCTTCATGCTTCTAGGAGCAATGTGTGATCGTAGCTGTTTCTTCCTTTTAACTGCCAGTGGGGGTATGAACTGATTGGGTGGGAGCTTGGCTGTGTTCTGATTGGTTAGGGGCTTGGCTGTGCTCTGATTGGATGGGGGGTTGGCTGTGCTCTGATTGGATAGGGGAGTGTTCTGTTTGGGTGGGGGCTTTGTTGTGCTCAGGTTAGTCTGAGCTGCAGGGGGATTTGAGATGGTGAGCTGCGTTGCTGTTGTTTGGCTTCGTATTCATGGTTGTGCCTCATCTTCATGGTGGGTGTCAGTTTGCTTCATGTATGGATTGGAGGGGTTTAAAGTGGCTAATGATGCAGCTGTGGTCTGGCTTCTGGTTTGTGGTCATGCGTCATCATCGGTGTGGGGCTGGGTTTGTTTTTTGCGTGGATGTGTGGTGGTGACATCCTGTGTGATTTTCGTGAGTGTGGGTCTGGTGTCATTCTTTGTGTTAGGGACTCGTTTGTCAATAAGGGCAGGTTTCCAAATGGCTGGTAGGCAGGAGGTATCATCTCGTTTATTCATGCTGTGTGGGCGTTTTTCTATCTCGATGACTTCTCTGATTATTCTGTTATTAAAGTGTTCAGTTTTGGCGATAATTCTGGTCTTTTTAAAGTCAATTTCATGTCCTGCGGCTTTAAGGTGTTGGACCAGGGAAGAAGTTGGTTCCTCTTTTTTGACTGAGTTCTTGTGTTCTTCAATTCTTATTCTTCTGTTGGTTTGTCCAATGTATGTGGTGGGGCAAGCGGTGCATGGGATTTCATATACTCCTTGATTTTCTAACTCAATTTTGTCTTTGGGTTTTCTTAGGATGGCGGATATTTTTCAGTTTGTGCAAAATGCTGTCTTGATGTTACGTTTGTGGAGCATCTTGCTGATTCTGTCTGTGGTGCCTTTTATGTATGGGAGGAGGGCTTTGCCGTTTTCTTGTTCTCTGTCTTGGATTTTAGTGGGGGTTTCTTTTTGGATTAGGTTGGTAATCTTATTTCTTTGGAATCCGTTGGATGTTAGTACATTAGTGAGAGTGTGTAGTTTGGTTTTTAGGTGTTGTTCGTCAGCTAAGCTTAGGATTGAATGTATGCTTTTGTTTTGTTTCACTTTGTTTGTTTGTTTTACTGTTTTGCATTTTATTTTTTATGATAAAGCAATAAATAACATTAAAAAAATTTGTTTACCCTACAAAATTAAGACCATTTTATACCTTTTAAATGTTTGTTTTGCTTACAGCTAAGAGTTAAGATGCGGAATGTTGAGTTTTACAAAGGTTAACTAAGATTAATATTTCAGAGTTCTGATTAGACCTTTTGCTGATAACTGGATTGGAGAAGGGATTACAGACATTATTCTACTAACAAACTTTCAGGTTATGAACTTTTGCCAATGTGAACAAACTTGTTTGCACCTGGAAGTTGGGGTGGTGGACAAGTTTGTTTGTATTGACAAAATACATATATGGAGCACCAAATCCCTGGGACTTTCTACACTGGCAGAACACACTCCACCCAAGCGGCAGTATCATAGCAAAACAGATCCAGTGAGCACACACAAAATCTCAGTGCAGATAGTCTTCAACTTACAACAGTTACGACTTATTATTATTATTTTATTATTTTTCCAATGTCTATACCGTCCCTCTCCCGAAGGACTCGGGGCGGTGTACAGCCCAAAATTAAAAACATCAATATACAAAAATTAAAATAATTAAGAATAAATTAAATAATTTGGCCATAAATCCCATTTTAAAATCCAATACATTATATCTTATGACCTGCAACAATTTGTTTAGTGACCGAAGTTACAATGGCACTGAAAAAAACTTGTGATTATTATTCACTTATGACTGTTGCAGCATCCTCATGATCACATGATCAAAATTCAGAGTTTTGGCAACTGACTCATAATTATAACGGTTGCAAATGTCCCGGGATCATATGGTCCTCTTTTGCGACCTTCTGACAAGCAAAGTCAATGGGGAAGCCAGATTCACTTAACAACCATGTTACTAACTTACTGCAGTGATTCACTTAAGAACTATGGCAAGAAGTTGTAAAATGGGGCAAAACTCACTTAACTGTCTCGCTTGGCTCAATTGTGGTTGTAAGTCGAGGGCTATCTGCATAGAGTTTAGGTACCCAGTTTAATCCTCTTGTACTTTTTTTGACTGTAGGACTAGTAAAGCTGGAGAGATAGAATTCCAAGAAGAACTTAAGGTTCACTCACTTCACTATCTCTTTCTCTAGAATCCTTCTAGTATACCACCTCTCTTGTGCTGACCTTCTTTTGCCTAGTCCATTTTTCGTATGCTATCAAAGATTTGCACAACTTTGTCAGTTCCAACGTTTGTATGTTTTCTTAACCATGAACACTGATGTTCCACATTACTGCCAGTATTTCATCTTTCCAGTTCCCAACCTATGTTCCATCAGTCTTCTGAACAAAAAGGGCTCCACTGTCTTTTGCGAAATAGATCTATGAGCTGAGTAATAATGAAGTGTCCTATCTGGGACTGTGGAAACTATGACTGTAATATGGCTAGTCAAAGTTTTAGATTTACAAGATTGGATTGAGAAAAGGGCACACATGTTAATATCTTAGAATTGATAACAATCTAATAATACATATATTACCTGTTTTTCCAGCTCCACTCTCTCCAGTTATAAGTATACACTGGTCTTTATCCTGGTCTCTCAACGATCGATATGCTTCATCAGACAGGGCAAAACTATGGAATAAAGTAGGACATCTTAAGATATCTAGGTCACATCCAGTGTTATTCAAGAAGAACCAAAATATTTAAATACTTCAACAACTTTTGTTGATAGTTAATATAGTATCAATTACAATGGAACTTTTGATTGTTACAAAGGAATGCTACCTGCTGTCTGTATTTTTTACTTACAGATTGCTCATAAACAACTGAAGATGAAACTGTAATTTCTGTACTTTAACTGTAACTCATTTACTTCAGATATGCAATGGAGAAGCTGACTATTGGCTCATATTAAAATGATTTTAAGAAATGAGAGGAAAGTAGTCTCAAAAATCTAAACATATCATATATCTCTTCACAGAAAATGATTATCTATCAAAAGACGCACTTATCTATTCTTCCTGAATCAATATCTCATTCAATAGGAAAAATTATAATGAGAGAGGATACAGAAACACCATTCATACCAACCACATCTAGGATGTGAAATGTCAGCCATTGGTATTTTTCATTATCAGTTCCAAAAATGGGACAGTACAGTTCCGGAAACTCAAACTGGGAAGCTAAAATACTGTGCAGTAAGAGCTAATGTTGTACAGTACAGCAGCTGCAACAAGTCATCAACACTATTCCTAGACCCCACTTAGATCATCACTAACACATGCTTCAGTTCTAAAACTCATATGGAATTATACACTAAAATCTAAATATAAAATACTTTAAGTAGCGGCATTTATTTAAATGTATTGATTGCCTAACTTCAGTAAGATATTAACAGGCATGTTTCAGTGCTGTAATCAGATTACTTCCATTAATTGTCTAAGATATTGCCAGCACACTTGGGATGTTGAGACTATAACATGAAAGTAATTGTATATGTCAGGCTCAAGAAACCAAGAGCCAGAATAGAGTTAAAGTATTAGGAGTATATTTTTTGCTACCTATAAACAAGAATCTAATCTACTAATGTTCAAGGCAAATTCACAGGGGGCTGGACATAGGTCTCTTGTGGGAACAGAGCGATTCCAAACTGATGACACGTTTGACCCTGCCCTCAGACTCACTCTGGTCTCCTACAGTAGATATTTTATATCCATAAGCATGAAACCTTCACATTTGAATAACACATTCAAATAAATGAATGGTTTTAAACATTATACATCATAGCAGAGGGACTAAAATCATAATCTAAACAATTCAATTTTCTTACAAAATAAGAGACATAAACTATAGTTGAAAATTAAGCCAAGATGGTAAGAAACGATATTTAAAAACTCTTCATGTATTTTTCACCCCTTGAAATACCATGAACCCTGTTCATGGCACATAGAACAATTTTTAACAGCTCTCATCCTCAACTAAAAAATTTCCCAAAAATTATATTTACATTAAGGAATGTTCCACATGGGGTAGGATGCAGAATGACTATCTGAGAAAGTTCTACAGGCAAAAAAAGTATACAATATTAATAATCACGAAACAAGAACACCTTTCTGATAAGAACTCTTAGCAGTCTTTGACTCAAAAGGCTGAGTTAAGTTGGATTTAATTAGTTATTGAATGACCAGGAAATACCAGGGTTATTGTCTAAATAAAAAAAATCAATAAAATCCCAGATAAAAAATCAGACAAATCATTTCCAAAAGAAATGTAATTAACACTATTTAAATCTGTTAATAAAAATGTAACTAAGTATAAATGCTGTAGCTCATACTATCCAATTTTACAAAAAATTCAAAACCACATTTAAAGGGAGTAAAACAGTTAGTGGTTAAAGAAATTATGTCTTTCTTTACTGTCAGCAGCTTGTTACAGTATAGTGATCTGAACAACTAGCAACGAAAACCACCGGTATTTTTGAAGGGCACTGTTTATTTGAAAACTCCCTGGATACAAATTATGCCCAACTTTCTGTGCCGATAGTCATTCTTAGGCTGACCAGAAGCAACATTTAGTTCATAACTATGAACGGTGCATCAAATTTGCTGATTCTATATGGAATCCTGTGTATTTTCACCTTGACAAGCCTAACTTGACTAATCCTATAGACTTGCAATGAAATCATTTACAGATTTTGATTATCATCCTGCAGAGTATGCAACCACTCAGTTTAATTGCACTTACTGACTCCATTAATATAAATTAAGACATTTAATTACTTCAGTACTCTAATGGAACAAAAATAAATCTTATCAAAGTTTTATCTGGAAAGAACAACAGTGGTTTAGCAGATAAACAGTATTATCAGCTCAAATCTCCCTTTCGTTTTATACTTAACATCTAGAAGCAGTTCTTATCTCTCTCTTTTTTTTCATTTTCTAACATCACTACCACAAGACTACTATAAGAATAGCATCATGGTTTGGTAAACATTCTTCCATGACGCTATTCTTTTTTTTTTTTTAATTTTTTTTATTGGTTTTTTAATTTTTAACAAAAGAAAAATACTCAAATCAGATCATAATATTAAAGTAAACAATAAACATAATCAGAACATAAATACATATTTCAAAATCATCCATAAACATAACATATGTACTTATTTCAATACATCTACTAGTAATAACTCAACTGAGAATAATCATAAACCATATTTTCCAAACAATTAACATTGCTGCTCGGTACCCCCACCACCACATCCCCCTAACCCTAACCTTCCCCCCTCACTTACCATCTAACTACCTACTCTCCTCCCTCCTTCTCTATCTCCCTCCTTCTACTCCACCCAACTATCCCTTCTCCTCCCCCTTCTTATCAACTTTCTACTTACATCAGCCTTCACTCCTCCTTCCTCTTTCCATCAGATGTGGTGCCCAGAGGCCACCCGAACAACCCCTTAATAACAATAATTACACATTCTTGCATCAACCCTAATTACAGTTGAAAAAACATAGTATATAAAATTATAAACCCTCCCTAGCCCCCCCCCCTGACTTCCCAGAGTGAGTACAGGGTAAAACAAAAAAAAAAAACCCCACTACTTCAAACAAAATTATTATATAATCCTAACAAGAATTTTAAACTATATACTAAATACAATCTCTATCTAACATTTATTCAACCTTATCAGTTCTAATATATATCTAATCCCTCACTTCCGGTGGCTCCGCCGGCGCCGCTAGAGTCTCCTCTGTGAGGCTCCGTTCTCTGGGTATGTAAAGCCGCAAAAAACAGCGAACACCAGCTGTTTTTTGCGGTGAAAAATCCCCTCTTCGGGCGAAGAAGAGGTGTAGAGCATTGGGAGCAACAAGGGTTGAGCTCCTCTGAAATCCCTGAAGTTTTCAGGGATAAAGAGTGTGAGCTCCCCATAGCTCCTGAAGACGCTCCTGCCCAGAGACGCTTCTGTCATCGGACAGAAAAAGACGCCGCGACCGCTTCTGCTTTTTAAAAATAGAACACAAGAGAGACTGCTTGCAGACTGAGTGAATACAGGAGTTCTTATTGGATTGCAAGTATTTTTTATTGTTTTTCTGGCTATATATTTCTAACTGCTACATTCAACATAATGCATTCAAAATGGCATATAGCTTTCACTACTTTTACTACTTTCACTGCTAAAGGAAAGTGTTTGAAAGTGAAAGTGAATTCTCCATTTTTTTCCCTCTTTGTTCTCGTAATTGAAGCTAGAAAGACGGCTGTAAAAATTGGATTAAAGCCAGAGCGACTGTTTTAAAATTTAAAATGGATTGGAATTTACGTTTTAATGTCAAACCTATTTTGGACCGCATTGATAAATTTAAAGAAGAAACGATTGCAATATTGAAAGAGACTAATGCAGAAATATTCCATGACGCTATTCTTATAGTAGTCTTATGGTAGTGATGTTATTGAATTTCTACCTCAGGATCTTTTGCTAGGGATCATAAAAGATTGCACTACTACTGAGACGAATTTACCTCTGAAGCTCGAATGAACAATATGTGATAGACTAGAAACAGTAGTTAGACCATATATAAGAGGAATGTTTACTAAACCAGACGTTTACAATGGCTAATCCATAGTGTTGTATTGCAGGTTATATGATGATTACTTTTTAATACGATCTTATGTTTGATGTTGATTGTTTCAATAAAAGAATTAAAAAAAAAAGAATAGCGTCATGGGTTCTGTGGAAATGAAGTGCGATAAATTTAACTTACTGCTGTGGTAATTTTACTTTACCATAAATCTTGCCATAATCAAATCAAATCAGTTCATTACAGATCTAAGGCCAGATTCAAGAGTTTCAAACTGAATTTATTCTAAGAAATAAATTTTATTTAATTTTTAAATCCAAGGTGCATTTATTTATTTATTTCCCATCCATTTTTTTTTAAAAAATATTTAAACAAATAATTTAAGGCAGCGAACATATCCAACACACCTTCCTTCTCCTATTTTCCCCACAATAACATCCTTGTAAGATGAGTTGATCTGAGAGACAGTGACTGGCCTAAGGTCACTCAACTGGCATTTACAGCCACAAGGTGGGACTTGCTCACAATCTCCTGCTTTCTAGCCTGGTACCTTAACCACTTGACCAAATTATCTCAGCCTTGGAATAGTTTAAATATTCTCTCATCTCATTTTAAGCCTTCATTTGGTTGAAATCTCATTTAGCCACTTTAGTGTCATTCTAGAACTATTATTATCTCATTGAAACATCTCTAGTAGTAGTGTTTTGATTTCTTTATTCCTATGAAACACATATGGCTCAGCGGTAGATTGAAAACATCTCAAGAGACAAAATTTACAATTTATTTTGGAGAATTACCATGATTTCCTCACACAATGGACAACTTCATCAGGCACTATTCTTAAGAATCCTGGATTAGAATTTGAGTTGATAAAATTTGATTCTGCTGGTTTCTTCCCCAATCCCCTATTGTGGGATAGGCTCCATAGGGTAATCAAGATGCAGTCTGCTACCTCCATATGCTGTTGAAACCACACAGAACCCCACTTGTGGCAAATCACCTTCTAAAATAATGTCAAAGTTGGCCTAAGAATGGGAAATATTCTATGGTAGAAAGAGGAACAATAGATTCTAAAGGGGTAACAGGAATTTCTAATAATCAGCAAATGTGAATATTCATCTCTAAAGTATTAAATGGCTCTATTGTAAAGGAATCATCTGAGTTTGTCACTAGTTTCAAAACACCACCATTTACCTCCACTCTCATCCCCTTATTACCTACACAATCCAAAGCCACTCTCACTAATACAACTATCAGTAAGGGAAAAGATATATGAAGGGCTCAAGTATCTAAAGCAGGGGTTCTCAACCTTGGCAACTTTAAGACTTGTGGACTTCAACTCCCAGAATTCCTCAGCCAGCAAAGCTGGCTGAGGAATTCTGGGAGTTAAAGTCCACAAGTCTTAAAGTTGCCACGGTTGAGAACCCCTGATCTAAAGAAAAGTGACATCTCATATACAGAAAAGGCCCTGAAAAGTGAACTAAAAACAATAGTGATGGGAAATCCTTTCCGTTTGTGTTTTTTAATGAGCTTCTTCATGGAGCCAACTCAGAATGTCAACACTTCTCTTTAAAATGTATAGGTGACTTCATACAAATACATTTCAACAGTATCCAACTGCCTTTTCTGTTGTAATTCATCGTACTCTTAAAAAACTATTCCAGAAGCAAAGGGAAATCTTAGATTGAAATCTAATGAAGCTCAAACAATTGCAGTGGAAAAACAAAAGAATACAATAGACTCCAATATAAGAAAATATTTTGCAGGCATTCCCTAATTTCTTGCATCTCTTTGGATTAAATTACGTACCTCAAGAATATTATCTGTACTTTCAACTACTGAGAAGCAGAGGGAAAGGAGTACAGTGTAGTAAACTTCTCAGGCACAATCACCCCTACAGAAAAGTCCAAGAAGAAATACTTACATTTAATTAGATTTGCTTTGTATTTAGATGAAGCACCAAGAATTTGAGTAGCTCTAGTCCACATAAAGCTTCCCCCAAAAAATTGGAGTCATTTGTCATATGCAGAGCACTAACGCTACCTTCGAGTGCAAACTACTGGTGGCAGCCACAATCATCTTCTCTAGTCTGGAGCTGATGAGGGGATGTGAGGGGAGAATGTTGGAGCACAAACAGTAGAGAAAGTGTATAATGAACAGGAAAATCCAGAATTGTAGGGTTCTAACTTCGATCTAGAGAGGGGAAAGGTTTTACTTATTTAATTTCCAAATACCTATTGAACATTGGACAAAACACCCATTGGACAAAAGTGTCCCTTCCAAAACAGCTATTAAATACTACACTGGTCAAGGTTTTGGGCTAGAACTGCAGCCCATTGTCAACCAGAGAAGCTCACTACATCATTTTGCTTACTTACTCTTATTAGCCCTCTACCCCAAAGGATTGTTTTCGTGGGAAAAACAAGAGGAAGGAACACTATAAATGCTGTTTTGAAGCCAAGGCTGAATATAAGCCTAGGAAGTATACAAATAAAAATATGCAATTAAGTGCAGAGAAACAAACACAACCACTAAAACCAAACATAAAACTCTAAAATCAATCATGCATTAAAATTAAGAACCCATTAAAAATCCTAGGCCATGTGCCTAATGCCAATTACTGAAAATGCATGTCTTCAGAGTCCTTCCATAGGAGTTCAAAGATCAGGAATGGCATAGCCCAGGGGGCCCCAACCTGTGGGCCGTGGCCCACTATTGGGCCGTGGCCTGCTGGCCACAGAACAGGCTAGCCAGTGCGCGCACATGTGTGAACACACTCAACCCCCACTCGCGCTAGCATCACCAATTGTGTGCACATGCTCGTGGCCCCATTAGTGTGTGTGCGCGTGCGTGCACCCATGTAAAATGCTTCCCCCTCCCTTTCCTTCCGGTCCACCAACCAAGAAAGGTTGGAGACCTTAAAATGGTCCTGCCGAACAAAGAAAAAACTTTGGTTCTATGCTGCCAATGTTATTGATGTTAGAAGCTGATAAGTAAGAAGGGAGGGGTCAGATTATCATAGTGGATTAATTATATGGAGTGCAAATAATCCCCCTCCTTTATTTGTCTCATATTTCTTTGGGATTTTTTATTCTTATGAACTAAGGTGACCACTGATAGTGTGGATATGTTAAATTGTGTTCAATTAGCAGCGTCCTGCAGCATCATATATCAATAGGCCCAAATAGTCACAGAGTGTGTAAAACTTATGACAAAGTGGCCAACAATGATGAAAGGCCAAACCTTAGTTCATCATTCATCTACCAGCCTAGATCATGAAATTCTTCAACCCTGTTGTCATTTGAAATAGTCTTTGATTCTTACATCTGAATCAGATATGGCAAGCATTTTTCAGGCTTCCATGACTGATTTATTTTGATGTACACAATAAATGAGATGTACGTGTCTTTGGCAAATCTTCTGAATTTTACAGAGTCAATTATACAGAACTTTACTTTCTGCTATCCTAGCCCAAAAGCATTCCAAATTCTACAAGAGGAAAATTCCATGCCAGAGTACAATTATGAGCAGCACACATATCAACACTCATTCATATCTATTAGCATTAGCAGCCCATAACCAGAATGCATGTACAGACCTTTTTATTTATTTCCACATCAAGACCACTGTACCTTCAGCACACCTCCTTATCCTCCCTTTACTTCTTAATTGAATCCTAGCTTTTCAAACAAGATCTTTAAAAAAAAATGCCTTCCTGTAAATGTTTAATTCACATTAACAACTTCATCAGACATAATATATCTTCCACACTCATATTTCCTTCCCCTCCAACTCTGACACTATTATTTTGAATTTGGAAAATTAAAGAGAACATAACAAATTATCATTACCCTTTAATTCCTCTCATGCGCTTAACATGTTACCCTTTGAAGGACAATATATTTAACGAAAACTCTTAATTTATAGGTCAATCAGCTTAATGTCATGTTGGGATTAAAACGTTAGAAAGTATGGTTAAAGAAAAAAATCAAGCAAATAGAAGAATAAATTTAGCTGAAAGCGAAACTGCTGCCTGCCTCTTATAAGGATACATTATTTCAATAACTTTCTAGGCTTCAAAGGCCTAACAAGCATGTAGACAGGACTATGCCAAAAGAAATTGTGTACTTCTTAGACTTCCCCAAAAACTTTAATATTCTCCGGTGCAAATTTGGTAGCTATTGTATAAAAAGAAATACGCTTTATAAACTGAGGGAGACATAAAGGAGAGAGATATAACTTTCATTCAGAAAAATATTCGTATTATAGAGATACTCAAAGTGAGATGCACTCAGGGATCAGAGATACAATTTGTAGAGTATAAAAAAAAGAATCCAAAAGAGATGTTTAGTAAAGTATGTCAGTATGAATGATACACCTTTCCTTGAAGTATTAAAGCAACCACATCTTTTGGAACACTTTGATTTGAAAGCTAACCCTAATTGCACACATATACAGTATAACATATTCACTGAGAATGCCAATGACGTAAAACAGCTGTGCACATACATGTAGGCATAGATGGCTAGAGACAATGTTCAAAGTAGCTTCATGAGCCTTTTAAAAGATGCATTTTTTTATGCTCCAAGGAGACTGCTTCACTTATGTTAATAGAATCACAGAATAATAGCAAAAGCACATAGACTTATATACCGCTTCATAGTACTTTATAGCCCTCTCTAAACAGTGTACAGAGTCAGCATATTGCCCCCAACAATCTGGATCCTCATTTTGCTGACCTCGGAAGGATGGAAGACTGAGTCAACCCTGAGCTGGTGAGAATCGAACTCCTGGCACTGAGCAGTGAGTTAGCCTGAAATACTGAATTCTAACCACTGCGTCACCATGGCTCTAACAGGATTGGAAGAGACCTTACCTTTATCTTATACATTTGGTATTTTATATCTACTAAACCAATTACTGGGTTACAACAGGACATGAGAAATATATATAGTTTATTCTCTCTGACTTGGAATGGATAATATTTGCATTCAACAGTTTCTCATTTTAGTCATTCCTCCATTCATTTCAATATGTTTTACCCATATTGTAATTTACTCATTTATACCTAGCATACAACTCTCCATTTCATTCCTCCATGCCCACTTAACCATTCAAATGCTAGAGATCCATAAGCTCCTTCCATTTTCTCATTAACTTGATTACTGTAGTCTCATCTCTGACCTCAGTGCTCATTTCTCCCTTAATGAAGAATTGTTCCTTTTCCTTCCAGAGGCATTTCACTTCCTACTGCTGTGCAATGAGGTTTACCATTAAAGACGTATTAACATGAGCTCCTCCTATATACAGGAACACTGAACGTGTGAACAAAATCCAAAAGTAACCAAATCCAGAGTGGAGCCTGTCACATGTCCAGCGCTAATGATATGTTGGGATAGCCCTATGATCTCACAGCAACTGTATCAATATATAATCTCCTTCATATTGTTAGCATTTATAGCTATAAACCTCAACAGCATGCCAGTCTTCTGAGCAACTATATAATTACAGAACCAACTAAATCTTTTGATTTCCTCTTATTTAAGACATTCAAACATGTGTTTCAAATTTTGTTAAAATTTCAGAAAGACTATTCACAGCATTAAAAAAATGAAATAGTGGCTTGTTGCAAAGTTGTCACATAAAAGATAAACCTATCAGGTGATTTTGCCATATCAAATGCCCCCATATAATATGAGGTATTTAAATCACTCAACATTAAACAATCATATTTTCTTTGCAAAATTTTATTTGCAAGTTTCAAATATTGAATCAGCTTTTACTTGACATTCCGATTCCTCTTTTCAAAAGCTGTGTGGTTCCTAAGAAATTGATATTCATAATTCCAGCTTGCCATATTATACAAAGGAATGAAAGTAATATGGCAAAGATTTGAGCTAACGTTGCAAAAAGCATTAACCCACATTATGGAGTTTTCAAAATCTAATCTTTTAAACTATTTATCTTATTATAATTTAAAAATTTAAATATATTGAAATAATTTCACTTCAGCAAAATATCATTATCCTGTTTTGCTTAATTCAGATTGCTAATTAAAACCTTTCTTTTAAAATGACCTTCAGAATAAGTATTTTGTTAGTTTTTGAATTTTATTCTACAAAAAAGAACTAACTCTAGGAAAGAAATTGAAAACATTGTCTTTTATCATCTTAATATTTATTTCTTTAAAGCTAACTATCCAAGGGAACCATAGTACGCTAGTTAAGGTACAGTGGATAAGTGGTTAGGCGCCATGTTAGAAACTGGGAATCAGACTTATAGTTCCACCTTACGGAAAAAGCCAGCTGGGTGATTTGGGGCCAGTCATTCTCACTCAGCTCTAGGAAGAAGATAATGGCAAACTATTGCCAAGAGAACTGCAGGATCCACTCCAGGCAGTCATCAAGAGTCAACAATTATTCAAAGACATATGCTCATTGATAATAAAAGTCTCATAATGGTTCAAACCAAATTTTAACATTTGTAAAATAGCCATCAGTCAAATAGCTACCTTTTCCATGGACTAATACCATGCACTAATCCATAATGTGGTTTGTTTTAGTCACAGTAAAATACACAAGCGCAAAATGGCTTTAGGACAAAATGGTTTTAGGACAATTATAATCTGACATTTGCAGTTAGCTTAATGACGACTACTACTATAATTGGGTGTGATGTGTATATGGAATTGCATGGCTCATTTCTTCTTTCTTTGTTTATTCATTATTTGTGAGTGTACCTCTGTTCTGCCCAAGCCTCTAATAAGAAAGAATAGCTAAGAAAGGAAGGGGAAATGAGCCCAGGAATTAGCCAAGCAATGAGTAATAACTCATATGGAACACTGACTTTGACTTGTTTCTGATCTGACTATGTGAAAGCAGCAATTGTTTAAACAGCTCATTAGTTTTAACTGGAGGACTTAAAGATACTAAAATCAAAGGCACTATTTAAAATATATTTTCCCTAATATATATCCAATTCATGAAGTATACCGTTTAACCAGACAAAAGAAAGGGATTAGATAGTTGTTGTTAATTTTTCACAGACAAGAAGATTATAATCTGAAGCTGAAATATGTTGTCATATTTGTGCATAAAAGGGTTTCTCATATACACAATTTCTGTTTAATAAAATTTACTTCAAAGCTCCAGTGCCTCTTTCACTATAAAGTTTACATTTTGTAGATTAAAAAATGGGATTGTTGTTTTAGCCTTTCAGTGGGCTTTTTTTCCCTAGGACTTTCTTCTAATATAACCTTCCCCCCAACTCCCCCCACATTTTATAGACTCCCTTCATTAAGCAACCAATTGTGTGATCTGTTCTGGCTGCTTACCCACAGCATGTGGTACATCTTTCGTGTTCAGTGCCCCCACCATCTGGAACTCTGTCAGTGGCTCCAAGTCTAATTGACTCTTATCTTTTTACAAATCCCACATTAATCAATATACATGCTTATAATAATAACAAACCAACTTTTATTGCTGAAAATTAGGAGAAAAAGAATCAACTATGGTAATTCATTTTCTCTTTCTAAAAGACACTTACATTTTGGATATATACCGCAAAAAAATATGGTATCTTTTTGCTATTGTAGGAATTTAGTAATTTTCAATTACAGTCTTCAATGTCTGGAAATGTTTCCTTATTAATCAATAGTGTTTTTTTTTAAAAAAAGAGGAAAATGAGATTTCATCCTTTTAAAAAGATGTGAGGACAGGAAAAGATTTTTAAAAAATAGAATTCGAATATTTGAGGCTCCAAAACATAACTACCGGTATTTCTTTTTAAAAAAATAAAAATAAAAACCTTCATAAATATATAAACAAAAACACTGAAATTATTTTTACTGTATTAACTAGCTACTTTAAAATTACATATGTCTGGTTGATGAACTGGAAGTTTTTTTCTAAAAATTTAAGGTAATTTATTTTTTTAAAAAGTGCTCAAAACCCAATGTACAAAGATTTAACATAAAACTTCAGCGAAGTATGTTTATATGCTTTTTTTTGTTCCTAAAATAAGCATGGATGCCTATCCATGCACAAGGATGCCTTTTACAAGAGAAACACCAATCAAAGAAAATGTATCTGGCTTATAGTTAAATCTTGATACACGGAGTGAAGAATGTTTACAAATTTAAAATGATTGTATAAAGTTGAATAGCATTTAACTTGAATTTTTTCTTTGTTTACATGTACAAATATATATCTAATAATAAAAAAATTAAAAAAAATGTTTAAAGCTCTATATCTACAAAGTCAAGGTTAAAAACTGAAATGGACTAAGCAGAGAGGGAAAAAAAATAAAGAATCCAATAATGAAAAGTACAAATCATCACAGCACAGAGCACAGGTGTTGCATAAAAGGACTCTACATAATTACTTCTAATTTAGAATTGTTATGCAAGATCATAAGCTTCTGCTGCCTTGCTGAAAGTGGAGAGGTGCCCATCTCCACATAATGAAGATTAGCTTTCTCCATCACTTTATTGACTGGTTTCTCCCATAATGCTTCTTTTGCAATTCAATCTGCTCACTATTTCTGTGTAGAATAAGTCTCAGATTGTACAAGCACAAAGGGTAGTGGCAACCACCAAGTCAGATCACAGGTATTGTCGAAGTATGGCTGCATAGCTGAAATTGTTAACCTGCATTTACTTCTTACGCTCCCCTCAGCAGGCTAAGAAATAATTCTCAAATCCCCAAGAAGGTAACATTTAATTAGATTTATTAAAAAAAAGGTTTTGTGATCTTTAATGTGCTTGGAGTTATTTTAATATACAGGGGTCCCAACTCCTGGGTTGCAGACCAGTACCAGTCTGCAGGCCATTGGAAACTGGGCCACGCAAGTAAGTGAAGCTTCATCTGCGCATGTGTGGGATCTAGGTAGCGTGCAAAACCACAGACACACACACAGGTCCATGGGAAAAAAAAAATTCTGCAAAACTGATCCGGAGTGCCCAAAGGGTTGGGGCCCCTGCTGTAAAACACCATAAACACTAAGTATCAACATTCTGATTCTTTTTCAGTAGCCATTTTTCCCCACACAGAACCAACACTAGTGACCTTTACAAACACATAAACCCTACCCTGACATCTTCTATACTGGATTTAACATTATGTATAACATGTTATGACTGCTGCAGACTTTCAGCCTTAAGATAACTGGTTGACGGCAAGACTTATGCAGAGTGACCTCTGAGCAGGACTCCATCTGAGAATGGAAGCAACTTTTAACATCTTTGTCACGTGACGTGGCAAATTTGACACCCGTGTTCTACATCAACCTTCCCCAACCAGACTCCCTCCAGGTATGTGATATCCCTACCCATTTTCAGCTGGTCTTGTCATTAACTGATTAGCAATAGCGTGTTTCAAACTCTTGCGTTCCCAAATAAATCAAAGGGTTCACAGAATAAAAGGTTTTTTAAAAAAAATGTAATTGTGTTGCACATATAAATTACTCAGGGTCATATGACTGGGTTGGTAACAAATACAGTAGATGCAAATCAAAACAAATCCAAGTATCAAACATAAACAGTAAGCCAATTCTGAGGCATCACCTCACCTGAATAGTTGGACATGGAAAAATAAGTTAACCTGTCTTGGTGCAACTGGCTGTTTCACTTCAAAAAAAGGTTTTTATAAATACTTTCCATATTGAAACCATTCTTTCAGCTTGTGACAAAATAAGATACAACATAAAGGAACAAGATGCCAGCTTAAATATACAAACCCAGATCTTGACTACAACCGAAGAATTAACAAGGCAGAAAATAACAGGAGAAATGAAACAACTAAACACTAAGATAGAGGACTCAATTGATCAACAGATCCAGCCAATGGAAAAATCAGAACAGGGAGCGACAACACTGAAAATGGAAAAGACTTTTTACAAAAATCAGAAGAAATTTGAGGGAAAGGTAGAATAGATTGAAGGGAAGATAAACTTATCAAGACAATTGTGGGAAATTGGAGTAATAGGGAGGCAATCAAATAAATACAAATGGGCTAGTTCTTCCAAAAAAACTGCAACCAAATGGTCTTTCTTATTCCAAATATATATATATAATAATAGAGGGAAAACTATTTGATGATTCAAAAGCACTGACATGGAAGGTTAATTGGCAAAGAAAGAAAGCCAGAGTAAGGTTGAAGAAAATCAGGGTTTTGATTTATTAGAGAGGATTTCGTATTACTAATTAGAGGGTTAAATATGGTGGAAAATAGATAATTTTTAAAAAATAAAATAACATTATAATTGAATAATAAGGGAAATTTTGGTCACCTAATATAAAATATTTGGAAATCAGTTGAAAATAAGAATTCTGTTTGCCTATTATGAGATAATAGATATTACCAGAAAAAGAGAGGGAGTATTTGAGCTTTTAAAAATTAGACCTAAACAAAAAAATGTATTTATATTATTGATTTATTGGTTAACCCAAACAATACATATAATGGTATGTATTTATTAGAAGGGATACTGTATTATTAATGAGATGGTTTAATATGGTGCAAAATAGATAACTTTTAGAAAACAGAACAAGACTATATTCAAATAGATGTGTATTTAGAATATTAGATTTCGTTATGAAAAGGGAAAAAAGAAGAAGTTGAGATAAGGGAAACTTTGGTTACCTAAAGCTTGGAAATTATAAATACCAAATGTTAATTTGAATATCGATGGGAAATTAAAGCTTGGAAAAAAAGCAATAACAGGACATTGACTGTATTTAAGGATTGAATGCAAACACAATTAAGATACGTATAAGCTAAAAATTATTGATAAATGTAATAAAGATGTTTTTAATTAGTTACTAATAAGAACTGTATTAGCCTAATATGAGACAGTAGATATTAATGGAAAAACAGAGGAAATATTTGATGTTGTAACTTGAGATTTATACTAAAGATTTATGTATGCTATTGAACTATTGATTAACACAGTCATCACGTTGCTTTTTAAATACTTAATTGTAAAACTAGAAAACTAATAAATTAAAAAAAAATTATATATATATATATATATGTGCATATACCATAAATAAAAGAATGAACGACTAATGCCTCTTCTTTGATTCACAAACAAAAAACAAAAGCAATTTCAGCGAGCCACTTTGCTAAAGACATTCAATAAAAACTTTGCTGCCTTATGAAACTGTAGTTATCTGCTTGACCAACATCCAGGCTACCTGACTCCAAAACAACTCTAGGCAGCTTCCCAAGATTAGGAAAAAAACCAATTTATATATATAAAAACGCCATAATATTATATATCAGAACACAGCAATTGCCTGAAAGAATGATAATAAATTATCTATAGCTAAAGGGATCTGCCTGAAAGATCTTGGGGGGAAAAAACCAGGATTTTAAAGTCTGTTTGAAGGTGGGGTCCATGTGGATTTCCAGAAGATGCTGTTACAAAGGGCAGGTGAAATCACAAAAGGATGGGGGGAAGGAGCAGTCTCTAACCTCCTGATTTATCAAGAAATAACTGCTGTATGGATTTCTTGTTACTCCACTTACTGTTTCTTTAATTCATGGCAAAAGGCACTTATAGCAGCAGATGGATACCATTTGTATGCTTTCCCCTCTTAAAAGGGAGGGGGCAATATAAATGGCACATTTTCAGTGAAAGGAATTGACAGCTGTACTGAATTGCAGTTAGGGACCTCAAAAATAATAGACATTAGGGTTAATTAGAATAAGCGAAGGAGAATGATCAGTGTGCTGACAAAAGATTTCAGTTTGTCTTTACATGATAAATACAGAGAACATTTAACTAAATCGTGTATTGCTTATTTCTAGATATTTTAACCCTTTCGGGTAGCCTCCTTTTTCATTTTAACTTCTTACAATGGACTGAATTCATCTATAAATCCATGGAAGAGAAAGTATCAGAAAATGGATTTTGAAACTCTTCCTCAGCTTGATATCCTTCATAAGTGTTAAACTTCAGTTCCCATGTCTCCAACCAGCGTGATTATCATGCCAACTGAGAAATTATGGGAGCTGAAACTCAATATCTTTGGAGGGAACTAGATTTGGGAATGTAAATGTAAAAGAGAGTTATTCTAAAAACCTAACTAGAATGTAGTCCAGGTTTCAGAAATTAATAAAGAACTATTCCTTCTTACAAAACATGGAACCAACTCATAGTTTGCTAACTTAAGACAATAGGGGCTTCTTCAAGTCTTTATTAACTGCCTGAAACCATACTACATGGAAATTTGCCTGAATGTGCACCAGAGAGAATGTGTGATTATGCCCATCAGAATTATTTGCATGTTCAGAGTAAAGTCTGACTGAAAATGTAAAAGCTCTATGACGGGGGATCTCAATCATACAAACACTTTATAAAATTGCACTTTCCTAGAAACATTTGGAACATCCAGCCACTGGATGAAATCATTTTTCTGCTGAGTTAGTGGACTAATCTTTAATAAAACGTCTTCTTTAAATCATCAGTTACTGACAGAAAATCTAAGTCCCGTATAAATAACTAGATGGAAAACTTTTAACCAACATTATTTTGGGCACAGATAAGTCAGCTGTTGCTGAATATGGGCTGCTAATTAACCAGAAAAATATTGGATTTTGCTATGAAGCCAGTGGCTAGAAAACTAGGCAAGGCAGAAAAGCAACAGTACTTTCTGCAGATTTTCCTAAGTTGTACAACTTTTAATAAATGGAAAGCTTTTGTACTGAGCCTTTTCTAGAAACTATAGGGCATAGGCCATCCTCAACTTAAGACCATTTGTTCAGTGACCATCTGAAGTTGTGACAGCATTGAACTTATGACTCATGCTCTAAGGGCGCTGCAACTCCCTGCACCTTCCTATCTCCCCTCCTATCTATGTTCTTTTGGCCTCCTGTTGCCCTGTGCTCCACTACCTCAGCTGACCTTCACTGCCATCTCCTTGCTCCCTCTGCTGATGAGACATGCCTGGCCTGGCTGCCAGGCCATATGGGGCTGGCTTTGTGCAGTGAAAAAGGAAACAAAAAGGACAAAGCAAGTTAAAGTCTCAAACGCTCCTTTTTGCTGTGGTTCTGGGCTGTATGGGGCTTACTTTGTGCTATGAAAAAGGGGGGAAAGGTGGAAAACAGCTTTTTTCCCCTCATTTTTTTGCACTGCAAAGCCAGCCCCACATTTGTAATAACAACCACATTGATTTCCTCAGAATGTAAGAAAAAAAACCTTCCTCAGCTGTTATACATAGAAAGAGCACAGGACAAGTCTAAATATGAAAATGTTACTTTCAAGTAAAACCTTTCTGATTTCTTTTGATTTAAAGTTCTCCATTTTTTTTCCTAATCAAGCGGCTTAATATTCCACTGCTCCATCAAATGGATTCAAATTCGTATTCTACAAATTATACCTTGGACTTACCGGTAGTAGTTTTGCTCTGAACAAATTTGCTATTTAAATTAACTACATTCTAACATCAGTGTCCAGCTATAATTCCCAAATGTGCTTCTGAGGATTGAAGGGTGCGGGACAGAAGAAAAAAGCTTACTCACACAATGTTAGTTGGAATGCAGACATCCACGATACAAAACAGCTTACGCAGAGAAAGCAAACAAAGAGGCATACAATTCTAGCATTGTACTCACTGTACAAAGCAAAGTTAGGGAGGAAGAATACAAGGCCCACATACAAGATGAAGGATTCATGGCTTGGAAGTGCTATAGTGGAGAAGAATGTTGATACACTTATTGACAACATGGTAACTGGAATCAGTAGTGTGAGACAGCTGCCAGAAGGGCTAATGCTCTTCTGGACTGCATTAGAATGAGCCCTGAATCAAAGAGATGTGAAACTATTATTTTTTAGTATTGGCAAGACCGCATCTTGAGTGTTATGTATAATTCCGGGCACCACATTTCCTGAAGAATACTGATACAAAGAGCATTCAGACCCCCTACAACAGCGGTTCTCAACCTTTTCCGGGGCTCGACCCCGGCCCACATCGTGCAAAAAAAATGGCGGGCCCGCACCGCGCATGCACGGCGCAACAGCCCACATCGCGCATGCGCAGCACAAGGGCCCGCATCGCGCATGTGCGGCGCAACGGCCCGCATCGCGATAGGGGGAAAAAATGGCTGACCAAAAAAAATGGCGGACTGCGGTGCTTGGCGACCCCCGTGAAATGATCGTTCGATCCCAAATGGGGTCGCGACCCACAGGTTGAGAACCGCTGCCCTACAAAGATTACACAGGGACTGGAGGACATGTACTGGGAGTATAGGTTCCAGGAACCTTAGAGGTTCAATCTGGAGAAAAGAAGGCTGAGTGGAGACAATCTATCAGTGTTCAGGTATATGAGAGGCTGCCATGGGGAACCATATTCCACTGCCACAGGAATGAGGACTATCAGTTTACACTGCAGCTATCTAGATCTGATTTAAACACAAAGAAAAGCTGAGGGGTCCCTGGTGCTCTCTGAGCTTGCTTCCTTGTTTTGCTTGCTTCCTTGTTTCCTTGCAGACGTTTCATTACCCTAACTAGGTAACATCATCAGACTAGCACTGATGGTGTTATCTAGTTAGGGTAATGAAACATCTGCAAGAAAACAAGCAATAACCCTGAGCTACAAATATTCTCCTTCATTGGTACAAAGAAAAGCTTCATGACAGGAAGATCCATATAACAGTGGAAGAATCAGCCTAGGAAGGTTGTGGGTTCTCATCTCAAAAGGTTTTTAAGAAAAGCTGGAGTGCCAGTCTTAAAGCAGGGTTTGCCTCCAATACTGCAGGGGATTGGATTAATGATCCTTGTGATCCATTCCAATTTCAGATGTCTATGGAGATTCTCAGTCATCCAGGTCATAGTTATCCCAAAGATGCTTTTTCATGAGGAAAGTGGACTTTCTTGTTTTTCTTTGAAGACGTTTCGCTTCTCATCCAAGAAGCTTCTTCAGAGCTTGTTGGATGAGAAGCGAAACATCTTCAAAGAAAAACAAGAAAGTCCAGTTGCCTCGTGAAAAAGCATCTTTGGGATTCCTATTTCAGAATTCCATATCTGTGTCAGCCCTCAATTAACATTTGTCTAAGAACCATAAAGTAATTGATTTTAAGGAAAGAGTTTATTTTTAGGCAGGCTCTCTTTTTCTGCATTAGCTTCTTGATTTTGCACTGGTCATGGAGGAAGAGAAATTATTCCTCATTTCTTCCCCTAACCCTAACCCTCTTTCAGCCTACTTATTAAAATGTAGTTATTTTTACCATCCTGTTGAATGATTAATGTTCTCTTTTTCCATGCTGTTCATAGCAGAAGTCAGTACAAAAATGCAAGCCCTGCATTCTCCAAATCAATATATAATAATAATAATAATAATAATAATAATAATAATAATAATAATAATAATAATAATAATACCGGTAGTAGTAGTAGCAATAATAATAATAGTAGTAATAGTAATAATAGTAATAATAGTAAAGTTGGAAGGTACTTTGGAGGTCATCTAGTCCAACCCCCTGATCAGGCAGGAAACCCTATACCATTTCGGACAAATGGCTGTCCAATCTCTTCTTAAAAACTTCCAGTGTTGGAGCATTTACTGCTTCTGGAGGCAGGTTGTTCCACTGATTGATTTTCTCACTGTCAGAAAGTTTCTCCTTAGTTCTAGGTTGCTTCTCTCCTTGATTAGTTTCCACCCGTTGCTTCTTGTCCTGCCTTCAGGCGCTTTGGAAAATAGCTTGATTCCCTCTTCTTTGTGGCAACCCCTGAGATATTGGAATACTGCTATCATGTCCCCCCTCGTCCTTCTCTTCGTTAAACTAGACATACCCAATTCCATCAACCATTCCTTATATGTTTCAGCCTCCAGTCCCCTAATCATCTTCGTTGCTCTTCTCTGTACTCTTTCTAGAGTCTCAACATCTTTTTTACATCGTGGTGACCAAAACTGGATGCAGTATTCCAAGTGTGGCCTTACCAAGGCCTTGTAAAGTGGTATTAATACTTCACGTAATCTTGATTCTATCCCTCTGTTAATGCAATATTCTACACCTTCTATCGCCTATGGCTGAGGACAGGTAGAAGCTGTAGTCTAGCGTGTCTGGTAGACACCATGTTGAGGAAGATTATTATTAGCTTTTGGCTTTATGAGACTGCCTTAAACCCCATTGAAATGAAAATTATAACTGGGAGCTTATATTCATGAATTCTAACAGGATTTAGGAACATAAATTTCTTGACTCACATCTATTGCCTCTCATTATCAAACACAAAACACTGGTACTATTGCATGACAGTTATTTTGAATAACTGAACTGAAGAAGCTTGATCACCCCACATTTTAAACAAATTGATCACCCCACATTTTAAACAAATTTCCTAGTCACACTGATCAATTTAACTTACAATTACCGGTAGTATGTTTAGAAATTCATGATTCTGTTACTCTAAATGTAATTAAATTCTTCTACTCCATATACAAAGCGTACAGCCAGCTGGCTGATATGCCTATATATGTATACTCTATTTTATACTATTGGGTGTTATTCTGTACTTGTCTTTCACAAAAATAAAGACAGTGGATTTGATTTTCATATGTTGGCTTAAATGTATGGATTTCCTTTCTGTCGCATTTACAGAATAGAGCTTTCCTACTATACCCCCACCACTTCCTGGTATATTTTTTTATCTGCTCCTCGAAAAATGCTAGGATATATTATGCAGACAGCTGCAGCTGAAGAGGAAGTTAACAACAATAATTTCCCTGCTACATAAATGGAGATCCAAGCCTCTGTCTGGTCCACATCTAGATAGTATAGTTTGCAAGTAATTGCTTTCAAAGCAGAAGATTTTTACTTCTCACAGCTCACTGGAAAACTGGCTATAAGTAAAGTTAACTAACTGTGTATTTACAATGAAGCTTAAAAGTTTGTGAAGCCTTTTTAATATTTCTATATAAATATAAGACATGACCTGTTCTCCACATGTCCTAAACCTAGATAAAGAGAACAAGAAAAACATTATACTTGTTTATTTATTTATTGAGGAAAATGATCTAAATAACACCTGTTTAGCTGCCCAGTTCTACTCCATGCTACTTGCTGAGTAGGAAAATGTGACTACTATAAATGTATTGTTTTATCCAAGGGTTACATAGAATAAAAAAGGATAAAATTAGTAATGAAAAATATATAAAGGAAATGAATAACAACCACAAAGGCATGTAAAATATGCCCAATATTGCTCTTTATTATCTGGGAGATATTATTAGAAAATAACTTTCTTCAACTATAAAAACACATTCTAAAACTTTAATTGAGTAAGTATCCAGATTTCCTCCCTTGGGGGGAAAGAAGCTGCAAATACACCATATTCTAAGTGCTAATCAAAGGCACAATAGATCAAACACATTCTCCTTCTTTCAGGAAACAGCTGTTTCTATCTATAACTTATGTTGTTTAAAGAAGAGGATGGATGGAAAGCTTCAGCCTTATACTTACATGTGAGGCCTGAGTTCATAGAAGTTTCTGTTTCTGTATTCTTCCACTTTGTCTGCTGAATAAATTGGGAGCAATCTGTATGGATTTATTGATATTACCACACTCCCGATATAAGTCTGTAGCAAAGTAAGAAAGTAGTTTTAATAGGTGACATTGCAAATATTCATACAAAACATATTAGCAATAGCTCCGCTTATAATATAGTGGTACTAGTTATTTTCACAGGTAAATGTTTCAATATGTTTAATTCAAAAGTTAAATATATCTCACAATGTTGGATGTTTTAACCATTCAGTTAACATCTATAGATTAAATTCAGATTAAATTAAACTGTCAGCTAATTTTGTGTAATAGTTAGGGCAGGGGTAGGCAACCTTGGCTCTTTTATGACTTGTGGACTTCAATACCCAGAATTCCTGAACCAGCCATGCTGACTCAGGAAATCTGGGAGTTGAAGTCCACAAGTCATAAAAGAGCCAAGGTTGCTTCCCCTGAGTTAGGGTGTAGGACTAGAAATCAAGAGACTATCAATGCTACATTCTCTTTAGGGATGAAAGGTGGCTGGATATCCTTGAGCCATTTGTTTTCTCTCAGCCCAACACATTTTACAAGAGGAGAACTATCTTGAGTTAGTACCAATAGTAATAGCCACCTTTCGGCAAATCCCAAAACATCTGGAGCACCACTTGAAAGCAAACCACTATCAGTCAATTGCAAAAGCCAGCTTTACTTGAAATAGCTTACATCCTGCAATGATAACTTTAACACCATCAAATGACATTTTCCTACCCTAGGATCTTGGGAACTGCTAATTCCAGGTCCTTGGGAAGGACTCCAAAGGTGGATAAAAATGCCAAATCCAAGTCTGAACCTTCATCATCATCATCATCCCACAAGGAGGCACCTTGATATGATTGTGGAGCTTGTGTGTTTGAGGAAGATAAGAGCTATGCCAGAGGTTCAACCGTCCTGGACAGGTCTCATCTGAGCAGCCAGATGAAGAGTGTCTCTCACAAAAAATATGATGGATGTAATTTACAGAAACCCATATTGGATTGGTCAATGCCTGGGTCAACAAGGACTGCTCTATGTGTTGGAATTCTTGGACATCTGATGACAAATGAACTATAGGCCTCAGGTCTACTGGCTGAGCAAACAGGGTCAGCAGCTGCAGAACTACTGAAAAGAAAAGTTGTTCACAAATATGCAAAGATTGAAAACAAAGAAATAATAATAAATCCTCCCAAGAATATGTTATTATACTTATTCAACAATGCTGGCTTCAATAGTTTTTTCCAAAAGTGTTTCTGTTCCCTCCAAAAGAATCGGTTTGTGATCTGATCATGAACTGAGGGTCCTTCTAAATTCAGCTGGTCCAGAATTCAGTATAGAGTAAAACTACAACTGAAGATCCTGCACTAGTTATTAAGTTACCAAGCTTAATTTGAAGCGCTGGTTATTACCCCTATATGGCAAATTGACTTCTTTTATCCCAAAGTCCTATCCAGCTGCTCTACAAATAGTGCTCTGCTGTCCTTTCAACATGTACATGTTGGGGATTCCCCCCCCCATTTAATATATTTATTGTTTTTGTTTCTTTCTTAAAATGTTCTTATTTTTATCACTCTGTTACATGCTGCTACACAGAGTCTATAGATCAGAGCAAATTACAAAAACTGAGGCAGGCAGGTTATCATCACACTTTGAAAAGGAAAAGGTTTCTTAATACCCAGGAAAAGTATTTCAGAATGCTCAGAAACGTTAAGAACACCATCTCATTAAAACAGCAACTTTTTTTTAAGGATTCTGCATGTAAATTGCACAGTAACACTGTTATCTTATAAAAACTGTCCGGCCTGATGCCTTCAGATCTATTGAACAACAAATACCAACTTGAAATTATGAGAACTGAGTAACACACAAGAGAAGGAGGGGGGGGAGGTTGATAAGCTTGGCAAACTGGAAGGATATAAGCTCCTATTCCAAAAAGTATATCGCACAATTAGCAAAGCTAAATGACTTGGAAACGGCTTTTTTCTTATTGCATTGCATGCAAAAGTTAGCAGTAATTTCATTTCTTATTATTAAAAAGCAAAAGCAAAAAAAAACAAATAAACAGCTAGAGGTGAAAATAGTTGAACTGTTATTTATTACCATGTAATAAGGAAAAGTTTCAAGAAACAAAAAATGCTGAAGCAGCTAGAGCAGTGGTTCTCAACCTTTCTCAGGTTGAGACCCCACTTGCCCCGCCCATGTGCGCCATGACCTCGACCCGGGCGCGCGCGCCGAAAAAAAAATTAAAAAAAAATAAAAAAAACAAAAAAAATGGCGGCCGTGACGGGCGGATCTGCACATGCGCAGATTGGCCCATCGCACGCACCACGCATGCACGCATCCGCCCGTCGCGGGCCGCCATTTTGGGGGTTTTTTTGTTTGTTTTTTTTAAAAAAATTAAAAAATAATAAAAAAACAAAATGGCGGCCGCGACGGGCGGATCTGCGCATGCGCGGATTGGCTCATCGCACGCGCTGCGCATGTGCGGATCCGCTCGTCGCGGTCCGCCATTTTGTTTTTTTTTTATTTTTTTAAATTTTTTTATCTGCACGTGTGCAGTGTGCGCGCGCCAAAAAAAATAAAAAAAATTTTTTAAAAAAAAATTAAAAAACATTAAAAAAAATCAAAATAAAAAAACAAAATGGCGGCCGGCGGTGTCCGGCGACCCCCGCGAAATGGTCGTGCGACCCCAAATGGGGTCGCGACCCCAAGGTTGAGAACCGCTGAGCTAGAGAATAAGTCTCATAGCTGAAAAATTCTATGGAGAAAATTTTATCTTTGGAAAACAGAAGGGGAAAACTTTAAAAAAATGTTAAGTTGAAAGGTCACGTCTAATGAGGATTTTAAAAATAACCTCTTTTTTAAAATTAAGCTTCTCTGATATTTTGAAAATAAAAAAAACCAGCTGTTCATCGGGGTATAGCCCCAATACAACATATTCTGAAATAGCCAGTATATTCAAAGGTCAAAGAATTACAGTACGCTTAGAAAGAGGTACAGATGTATGGCCATATTTAAGCCGAAATATGTCAAGAAGTTACTGCTTTGAGTCAGGCCCTGCTCAGGACTCTGTTTTCAATGGCAATGCCATTACCCCTACATTCCCCAACCTGGCAAACTTCAGATGCCAGTTGGGTGTTCTGAATTTGCAGCCACAACACCAGGTTGGAAGAAACTGCCCTACATTTTCACTCCACAAATTTTATACTTTGCAATAGGGGAAGGGGGGGCAGGGAAAAAGAATTTTCCCACACAACTTCCTCCTTCCCACCAGGATTCTAATATAAACAAATAGAGATATAAATGACTTAATTTCTTGAGTATGGAATGAGTGTAATTGCATTCCATTGATGAAAACAAAACTCCTGGGGTAGTGGGAAGAAAAATGCCACGACATCTAAGGAATTAGAATATCCTTGTTCTTCTACTGCTACTATTTTAGAACTTCAGCCCCCAAGGATGGGTCTCATGATTAAAGCACAGGAAAAACAGCAGCAATTTGGATTCCGTTTCCTGTTTTACCACAGGATTGGTTATGTGTTTGGACAACTATTTAAATTTTCTTCATAACCAACAGTTAAAACTTAAAAACAAACAATTCAATTGTTCCCTCACTTTGCCTACATATGGAAAATTTCTAACTGTTATTTCACTGTAACTGTTTTTAAAACACACACTAATAACAAGCGCCTATCTTTTTAAAAAATGCAAAGCCAATACTGAATTAAACTAGAATGCTTTTCCATATCCTGTGATGATTGAAGGATTTTTAATCTTTGGGGGGGGTGTCAATGGACACACATGGAGAACTATTAGAAACCCATCAACTGTTTCCATTCATAAATGGAAATGGCAGAAATTATTTCACCAAAAGGGAAAATAGCGAGACTGTATAATATAGGTAGTTCTTAACTTACGACCACAATTGAGTGCAGACTTTCTATTGCTAAATGAGACAGTTGTTAAATGAGTTTTGAATTTGGATTCCCCATTGACTTCGCTTGTCAAAAGTTCACAAAAGTTGATCACATGACCTTGGGACATTGCAACTATCATAAACACGAGTCAGTTGCCAAGCATCTGAATTTTGATCACATGACTATGTGGATGCTGCAATGGTCATAAGTGTGAAAAATGGCCATAAGTCATTATTTTCAGTGCCACTGTAACTTTGAACAGTCATTAAACAAACCATTGTTAAGTCGAGGACTACCTGTAATTTATCCAAGAATCTGAGAAAACAGAGATGGGAATTAGAGCCCCACTCTTGAAATTATAACACTTTATGAATTTACACGTGTGCATTTTTGTTGTTAGTTGCGAAGTCGTGTCCAACCCATCGCGACCCCATGGACAACATTCCTCCAGGCCTTCCTGTCCTCTGCCATCTTCTGGAGTCCCTTTAAGCTCATGCCTACTGCTTCAGTGACTCCATCCAACCACCTCATTCTCTGTCGTACCCTTCTTCTATTGCCCTCAATCTTTCCCAGCATTAGGCTCTTCTCCAGTGAGTCCTTCCTTCTCATTAGGTGACCAAAGTACTTGAGTTTCAACTTCAGGATCTGGCCTTCTAAAGAGCAGTCGGGGTTTTTACTCTACACCAAAAACATTGAGATCTTCCCCATTTCAATTACCCACATACTGCTCTTGTGTATTGGGGAAACACCCCACACACATCATTCCCACTCTACTGAAACATTTTCATGTCTTTTCCTGGTTTCTCCACTGCTACCTGCCCAGAGCAATCCACCAGGTAAAGCCTTCCTTTCTTCTTCTTTGGGTCAGAGGGATCGGTAGCACTAGGATGGAGACTAAAGATAACAAGCAGCTGGAAGCCAAAGCTGCATTTTGGGGGCTAATAAATACCCATTCCTTTTGTAATTAAATCTTTAAAAAAATGAATATGAAGTTAGATTTTTTCATCTGCAGATGTTATTCAAGAGTCTCTTCAATAGTGAGATGGGTAGCATGTAAATTTAATAATAAATACAAATTTAGTGGGACAGAAATGTCATTCTTCAATAATACTTTGAATCATACAGTACCATGCTGAATAAATATTTTTAAGCTGTATCCCTCATAATTCCTGGCATGGTAATTAAGCCAATTGGACCTGTTCCAAAATATCTGGAGAGAAGTGGGCTGTCTATCCCTACCTTACATAGAAAAGATTCCAACTTCAATTCCAGAGTTGTTAGAATTTCTGGAGAATTATTATCAGTAAGGAACTGGACAAGACTGAACTAGCATGGTTTAGCTGGCATAAGATAATTTCCATGTTTCTACAATTCTTTATGCTAATTAATGCTGCCCTTTCATGAATCTAGATTTAATGCTGAAAGGATTTCAGGCTGGCAAATTGGATATCTTCAAAGCAAGTACCACAAAGCTTGGGAGGAAAAGGAGAAAACAAGTTTGATTTGATTACAATCATAGGAAGTTTGCTTGGTCAAAGTTGAGATGAAACATACAAAGTGAGGAAGCATTCACAACAGATGCTTACTAATACTGTAACTGGGATTTCAAAAGCAAGTAAAGATATTTTTTTCCAAGTTCTTTCCAGATGCACTGATCTTAACATCTTAAAAGTTTGCATATTTCTATTCTCTTTGAAATGGACGAATACAGGCAGATATTGCAGCAATATTGATTTTAGAACTTTTCTTAGGGCCATAATGTAACTTTAGAGAGAGAGAGGGTACAATATAATGATAACTGCCATCAAAAAGATTGGAAGCCAGTTTTAAAGAATCTTTTCTTTCTTTTCTATTTCTTTTTTTCTATTTTCTTTCTTATTTGTTCACTATTCTTTCTTATTTTGTTTCCTCTTTGGTTTTATATTGTTTTTATCTTGTTAAAAAATTTCCTCAATAAAAGTATATTTATTTATTTTTTCTTATAGCCATGATGTAACCTTAGAAAGGGTACAATATGAGCTTATGCACCAGAGACAAATTCCTTGTGTGTCTGATCACACTTGATCAATAAAGAATTCTGTTCTGTTCCGTTCCATTCTAATATAATTATAACTGCCATCAAAAAGATTGGAAGCCATATTTTAAGAAACTTTTCTTTCTCTTCTATTTCTTTTTCTATTTTCTTTCTTACATTTTCCTCATTCCTTCTTACTTCCTTTGTTTCTCATTTTAAATCAAAGATAGTCTAGTCCTCATATCAGTAGGTTCCCTAATTAACAGCATTCTCATCTTGCTTGGGTCAAGAGTGATTCTCCTCAGTCAAATCCTGACTGCCTCCAAGTATCAGGTTAGATCATCCAAGGCACATCCCCTGTGGCCTGGGTATAGATGTATAACTGGGTAACATCAGCATATTGATAATTCTTCACCCCAGATTGATGAATGCCCTCTCCCAATGGCTTTATGTGGAAATTAAAGTGAATATGAGAAAGGATTAAGAATCCCATAACAAAACACCTGAAGGTTGCATTTCCCACTTGCCACCATCATTTGGACCTACTCACTTAGGCAGGAGAATAACCACTGGGAAGCATTACTTCTAATTTCCAGTCCAGGAAGATATTTTGATCAACATTGCTGAATGCTGCAGAACAATTCAGTAGGATAAGGCTAGCTGCATTCCCTCTAACTAAATCTTGCCACAGGTCACCAACACAGTTTCTGTCCCATGTCCAGGTCTGAATCTGGCCACCATGGATCCAAATAATCTGTTTCCTCCAGAGCCCGCTGTGACTGTTGCCCTACTACAAGCTTCCCAAAGAAGGAGGAGTTGGAGAAATAACCAAAGATGCACTGCTCTTGGATTGCCCAATCTAGTTTTGCAACTCTATTAACTGGTGATAGGTTAATTAATGGTTGATTAATCAGCTTTTGCCTATACTGTTTTTGGTATATTTTAATATGCATATGAGTGTAATGTAGAAGTTGCAAAAGCACCATGTGTAAAGTTTTGCATCTCCACTCTAAATATCTGTGACGTGATTATATAATTAAAATTCCAAAGAAAACACTGAAATGTCAGGCCTTCAATTTGTATTTTTTTCTCTCTACCACAAGCTATTTAACTGTAATTTTAAATCCACACCTAGCTATCACCTCAGGGGCAACTGCACATTATTTGCAAATATGGGTAATAATGACTTTTTCTTTATACAAAAAACATTCCCAGGAATAGTGGATGATGGAAGGGAGAATAAAGCTACTTTGCACCATTCTAAGAATCTGAAGCCCCTAAATGACGGTGACAGGCAAAGGTGCAGCTGATCCTAAGATTTAAAAAGTACCCCTGATATATTATACATTTGAATGATTTCATGATGGGAAAATAGAGCTCTACTGTGATGGCTTTAAGTGTGTCACCACACAACTACGTTAACCCCACTATTTTAAACGTTGAGCACAAAAGTCTGAAAAAACCATCTCAATGTGTGTGACCTTTTATAAAGGGATCTATCGTTAGACATTCATGCCCAATGCAAACTCCACAGCTGTTTTAATTGCAACATTTATACAACCACATAGACAACATAACATTTGCTCCTTAATTCTGACCTGGAATTAAGAGCTGCAAAAAGAGGGAGCAAGAGCCTGAAGTAAATGGAAAAACCAAAACAGAAAGAATAGTACCAGCTGGTAATTTACTGTAGGTAGTCTTCCCTTACTTATTGACTCATGTTCAGCTATCATTAAAAGGAGGAAGAAGATGTTATCTAAGAAGCTTCATCAGTTGTGACTGGATGGTGGGGTGTGTGTATGATCTATCCTTCTGTCCCCCCACCATCCAGTCACAACTGATGAAGCTTCTTGGATGAGAAGCAAAATGACATCTTCTTCCTCAAAAAACAGTCCAGTTGCCTTTTGAAGAAATGCACCTTTGAGATTGCTGTTTATGACCTTCAGAGTCAGCTTCTGACAAGCTAAGTCAATGGAGAAGCTGGTAGGAAATCATAAGTTGCACTTATATGACATCATACTAACAACTTAATGACTGCAGTTAGAATTGATGTCATAAATCAGAGCAGTCACAGGATGCTTCGCTTTACGACATCATTTAGCATGGACTTGCTGTCCCAACTGCAGTCAGTAAGTGAGGACTACTTGTAGTAAAAATGCAAGGGCTAGACTCAAACTACATCTATAAAACTACTGGAGCCTACAAGAAGTAGTTGTATATAAACTAATTTTTATTTATTTACTTTGTTTGTTCATTTATTTTCCTTCATAGTGTTGACTCTTGGTGACCGCAGGACTAGCCCCCTACAGTTTTCTTATGCTCTGGCTTCGACTGTCTCATTTATAAAATTACTATTTGTTGCTTCTATTTTATTTGATATTATGCAAGTTTTAATCCTGTTAGCTATCCAGAGTTGCAGTTTGATTTGAGCAGCTGTATAAATTGATTAACCAAGCAAAATTGTTACTAGATCATCAACCTTTCTGCCAGTTAATGATTGACATTTAATTAAACTTGCACATGACAACATTTGTTTTATTGCTGATATTCCTCACAGAGGAAAAACCACAATGATACATAGAAACAATAAACAAAGTATGTTAAAATGATGTAAAATAGTTCCCAACTTATGACCATTCGCTTAATGATGGTTCAAAATTACAAGGGCCTTGGAAAAAGCGATTTACACTTTTTTTACACTTGTCATAAAATCAGATCTAACTTGATTTACAATTACATCAACTTATTCTGGTCCCAATTGTGGTAATAAATTGAGGACTACCTGTATCATAAAACAAGATGATAAGGCAGCAGCCTTACAGTATTTAGCTGTGAAAAAATTATATTAAATGTAGTCTTGCAACCTGAATGATGTCTAAATGAAAAAGTATATCTGAAATTGTTCTTTGATAGCATGAGGTTCATTATCCTGGTCATCACTCTTCAATCTGTACTTGGGATTACAAAACTGATTTGTTTTTTGGAGATTTCACATTTTTATTATTTTATCAAAATATAAAATACAGAAATACAAAGAAAATAATGAAAATAATGGGAAAATGGTGGAGGGGGAAAAAAGAGAAAAATGTGTATGGTAAAGAGGAAAAGAAAGGGAAAAACATTGACTTCTGACTCTTACACTCGCCATTGCTATAACAACAAACCTATCTAATCAGCAAAACCAAAATCAAAATTTCATTACAACATTCATGTGACTTCCAATTGGGTTGAACTACAGTTTCCATTACAACCAAGCTAGAGCACATGATTCCAGATAGCATTTTCTTGTCTACACAACAGTAAAATTGTCCTTTAGCATTACCCCAGTTGTGTGCCTTCAAATGAATATGACAGACTTCTCATTTAAATGCAGAGATGATGAGTGTTGTTAAGGGACAAGCCCTGTCTCTGCATCTGAAAAAATCTTAGGCCTCTACAATTATGAGAATCCAAGCACAGCTTATCCTGATTTCTGTAATACATCTAATAACATCTAATAATCTAATAAGCCTAATACAATCTTGGGTTGTATAAACAGAGGCATAGAATCAAGATCACACGAAGTATTAGTACCGCTTTATAAACCCTAGTAAGACCACACCTAGAATACTGCAACCAATTTTGGTCACCATAATACAAATAAGGTGTTGAGATCTTGGAAAAAGTTCAGAGAAGAGCAACTAAAATCATCAAAGGCCCGGAGACTAAAACATACAAAGAACGGCTTCAGGACTTGGGTTTGGCTAGTCTAAAGAAAAGAATAAACAGGGGCAACATGATAGCAGTATTCCAGTATTTGAGGGGTTGCCACAAAGAAAAGGGTGTCAAACTATTCTCCAAAGCACCAGAGGGAAAGACAAGAAACAATGGTTGGAAACTGACCAAAGAGAGAAGCATTAAGGAGAAACTTCCTAACAGTGAGGACAGTTAACCAGTGGAACAGTTTGCCTTCAGAAATCGTGGGCGTTCCATCACTGGAGGTTTTTAAGAAGAGACTAGACAGGGGCCGACTATCCTGTCTCAGAGACATCTCCCCGGCAGAGAACAGCAGGCCGGCCCATGAGCACCTATGGTTCCGACAGCCGACCACCTATGGCCATCTTTGAGCTCCTTGACTACATTGTCAATGAGCCCCCTCCAAAGCTGCCAAGCAGAGTCTTCACTCCAGAATTCCAAGACTTTGTGAACAAATGCTTGATCAAGAATCCAGCTGAGAGAGCAGATCTAAAACAGCTTATGGTCCACATTTTCATTAAAAGATCGGAAACAGAAGAGGTGGACTTTGCAGGCTGGCTGTGCTCCACCATTGGCCTTAACCAGCCCAGCACCCCAACCCATGTTGGCGGACTCTGAGCTGCTCACTCGTCATGGTACAAAGACTCTGCTGGCTGCTGCTGCTGCTATGCAACTTCCATTCCACAGGGGAGGCTGACTTGGAACCGCTCACTCCAGACCCATCGACGCGCATCAGGGTTGGGGAGCACGGCATGTGGCACATTGGTGTTCCCAGCCACCTCCCACTGTTTAAAGCCATGCTGTTCTGGTTGCACCCCCCCTTTCCCCCCCAGTCTACTCAAAAGTATTTTGCTGTTCCCCCACCACCACCCTGTTTCCGTGCTACGCCTTCTCAGCTTGTTGTACCAAATTCTTTTCCAGGTAGAGTCCCTTTCGTGGCTTTGTGAAAACAGCTGTTGTGTTTGATTCGTAATGACCAAGTGTGACGCTTTGAGTCGCCAACCTGCAAAATTGATGTGAATGGTGGATGCCCTTCCTTTTTGGGGAAAGCCTTGCCGGACCTATTGCTGTCCCAGGCTTTGTAGAGTTGTCCCATGAGCCTTGTGTAGCTCAGGGGTCCTTTTTCGGCTTTGCTTAGCCAGTCCTGGTCAGAGCAGTTAGCGGGTGCCTTGAGTGAGATGGTCCCCAACATGGATTTGATGCCACTAAGTTGAGGTGGAAGTCATGAAGAACCCCTGGGTCCTGAAATGGTGGGAAACCATTGGTGGGATTCAGCCTGAGTAGAGGGTATTTTTTTTTCCTCCCCCCTTCTGGGTCAATATGGACACACCTTGTTGATGCTTTTATTTATTTGCCTTGTTGGATATTTTGGGATTGCTTGGTGCAGTGTTGCTCGGCCTTGTCCACTTGAATATGGGTGGACTTGGACTCCCAGAATTCCCCAGCCAGCCATGTTGGCTGGGGGATTCTGGCAGTTGGGGTCCGCCCGTGTTCGGGTGGAAACGCTGGCTTAGGTTGAGAAACGCTGGCTTGGTGGCATCCATCTCCTCCATCTGTTTATTTGATATCTGTCTGTTGAGCATGGGTGATAGGAAACTGTCTGGCAGAGTCAATGTATTTCTTTCTATCTTTTCTTCTTTTAAAGGGATTATTTCCCTTCTAGGCTGACTGAGGTTAGATATCATGAAATTTGTGCATCCTTTGTGTTGAAAACTTCTTTTAATCATTTTACTCTTTCAGATGTTGAGCAACTGCATCTTACATTAATAAATGTCACAAAATCAAAAAAAAAAGAAGAGACTAGACAGTCACTTGTCTTGAAATCAACCCCCCTCTTGAGCAGGGGGTTGGACTAGAAGATCTCCAAGATCCCTTCCAGCTCTATTCTATTCTGCCAGATCTCACTTGCAGGTAGACCTTCAAAGTAAGCCTGGTATATGTGGATCTGGCAACCTTGCTTATGTCATGCTGTTGTTGGATACCCGATAAATTCAGACAGCTGTTGTCAGAGTCCAAAAGTACAAATCTTATCATCCTTATCTAAGCTGAAATAGTTTTCAATTTTGTGTTCCATCACTGAAAGCTTAATGGAATAGGATTTTTTTTATCAGTAATAAATGGTTTCAAAGAGTATTTATTTATTCATCAGATTTTGCCCATCTTCCTCACAGATAATAGTTTCTTAAACCAGTTTTAGTCTCTATTTTACCTTATAGGATTGTTGTACATTGGTTAGGATTAAAACTGATTCAGTCTGAAAACTAAGTCATATTATTCCTCTTCTACCCACCTCAAGTACACATTACTCAATCTCGTACTATGGAATGAGCAATTTGTTAATGTTTGTTAAATTCTCTTTCTTATTTTTTTCCAATATTAAGCTGTCAGTTTCTACACTGAATTTTAGTTTTCTGCTCATTTCTTTTATGAAATGTATTTTTACTAATATCTTCCCTACATATATAGATCTGAAAGTACTATTTCTTCATGTAAATACTGTACTGTTTTGCAATTTTTCTAAACCATAATAAACTATTTCCATCCTGTGACTTCCTTTATTTAATGTACACATTTCAACAACCTAAGATATGCAGATGATACCACTCTAATGGCAGAAAGTGAAGAGGAACTAACGAGCCTCTTGATGCAGGTGAAGAAGGAGAGTGCAAAAGTTGGCTTGAAACTCAACATTAAAAAAACCAAGATCATGGTATCCGGCCCTCTCAATTCCTGGCAAATAGATGGGGAAGAAATGGAGGTAGTGACAGATTTTATCTTCCTGGGCTCCAAGATCACCATAGATGGGGACTGCAGCCAAGAAATTAAAAGACGCTTGCTCCTGGGGAGGAAAACTATGGCAAATCTAAACAGCATACTAAAAAGCAGAGACATCACCCTGCCAACAAAAGTATGTATAGTCAAGGCCATGGTTTTCCCAGTTGCAACGTATGGCTGTGAAAGGTGGACCATAAGAAAGGCTGAGCACAAAAGAATTGAGGCCTTTGAACTATGGTGCTGGAGAAGACTCCTGCCAGTCCACTGGACTGCAAGATGATCAAACCGGTCAGTCCTAGAGGAGATCAACCCTGACTGCTCTTTAGAAGGCCAGATCCTGAAGTTGGAACTCAAGTACTTTGGCTACCTAATGAGAAGGAAGGACTCACTGGAGAAGAGCCTAATGCTGGGAAAGATTGAGGGCAATAGAAGAAGGGGACGACAGAGAATGAGGTGGCTGGATGGAGTCACTGAAGCGGTAGGTGTGAGCTTAAACGGACTCCAGAAGATGGTAGAGGACAGGAAGGCCTGGAGGAATGTTGTCCATGGGGTTGCGATGGGTCGGACACAACTTCACAACTAACAACAAAATGTCTCCCCGTTTAATTCAAAAACTATCCAGCAAAAAGTATAGGTGATTTATATTTGTTTATAATATCCGTATACTGGTTTGCATTACATTTCTCCCCAAGCCCGTCTATATTATATTTACTGAAATAAACTGATTACAGAATAAAGCTGATCAATGGCAAAGGAAGATGTGTTTTGACTGAGTCAAACCAACCCCCAGGAAAAAATTATAAATTAGATTGCATCAAAAAGCTTAGTCTGTAAACAAATTAAATTACAATTCACCTTTATTTGTTTAAACTGCAATTCCTAAACTATCATATTAATTAACTTTTTTTAGTTTATGAATGTGTTCTTAAAGTTGTACTCTATTTCTAAAGAACTTTAAACTGGCCATTCAATAATACCAGTTTTCCCTAAGTGGGAGTCTCCAGATATAAGGGACTTCAATTCCATTATACCTCACCATGACCTTGGAGTCAAATATATGTGAAATTGGACACCGCTACCTTATAGCATTAACAAGCATGAGAGAAAAAGGACTAAGAAAAGGAATCAATCCTAGAGTAAACATTTCGGTGATTAGGAACATCAATCATATAAGGCCTACTGTTCAATTTGGGCTTGATTCCAGTTAAGTGAATGCAGTATTTATGCCAAATATCTGACAGGTGTTGTAAAAATTAAATACGATTTACAGATGCACATTCAGTACTTCAATTAACAGAATCCAACTTAATGCTAGAAATACAAGACTTTCTCTACCAGCTTTAAAAACACTTGTGAATGAATCCTTGAATGGAGAGGTGATGAAAAGGAAACACTCTAACATTGCAAGAACCCTAGAATCACTTTCTTTTTCATTGGCTCATGCACCATTCCTTCCCCAAATTAGATTTTAACATTTAAATGAGACTGAAAAGCAATTTGATTGTTTGCATAGTTGGTGGTGGATGGGAGAAAAGTGGCCAGAATCAATCATGTTCATTGAAAAATTATGGCCCTGAGCCACTACACACATGGACAGAGGGCTCCTGTTCTAATCTTTTTTTTTTTTAAGGAAACTTTGGAGTAAGTGAAAGTGAAGAACATTTTTTATGTAGTAAAGTTCTGTTTTCATGAAGCAGAGTAGAATAGCTATGAATTCATAGAGCCTTGGTGAAGCTTCTAAACAATATATATATACAATTTGTATTTCTTGTCCTTATATCAACCAAAGATTTAAATTCCAACATTTGAAACTTTTCAATTAAACAAATTACCAATATTTTCATGAACCATAATTTACAGTAGGGCAGTAGGGGAGGAGATAAAAGAAATATGTTCAGTGAAAAAGGAAGACAAGAGAAGAAAGCAGTAATAAAATTTACATTGCAAAGATGCCCTTGAGTGGAGCTCAACTCTTGGTGAATAAATACATGCAGTTTTCTTCACATTTCCTGCTGCTTATCCTCCAGGGTTTGTTGCCAATTTTCCAGTCAAATGTCATTACATTTATAGCATTAATTAGAAAATAAAAAGAAAACAAATCAGGAAGGGAATATGTAGTGTGGCACCTCACTGAAAAAACATTGGCAATCAAACATCATTTCTTAACATTACCGAGGATTTTGTTTTAATCTTATTAATCCTATTCTGGGGACATGAGTTGACATTCTTAAAGTCAATCGGACACAGTAGTCCTCGACGTACGACCTCAATTGAGCCCAAAGTTTTTGTTGCTAAGTGAGACATTTGTTAAGTGAATTTTGTCCCATTTTATGACCTTCCCTGCCACAGTTGTTAAGTGAATCACTGTAGTTGTTAAGTTAGTACACAGTTATTAAATGAATCTTCCCCATTGAAGGTCACAAAAGGTGATTACATGACCCATGAATCAGTTGCCAAGTGTCTGAATTTTGATCACATAACCATGAGGATGCTGCAACGGACATAAGTCACTTTTTTTAATGCCTTTGTAACTTCAAATGGTCACTAAATGAACTGTCAAGGACTACCTGTAGT
Source organism: Bothrops alternatus (assembly GCA_034064705.1). Taxonomy (NCBI): domain Eukaryota; kingdom Metazoa; phylum Chordata; class Lepidosauria; order Squamata; family Viperidae; genus Bothrops; species Bothrops alternatus. Next base: position 23,438,561 of record JARGCV010000052.1, on the reverse strand, counting down.
TGGTTCCTTTGTCATTTACTGTTTTATCCAAGAGCTGAAGATAGGAATTTTAAATACTTGTTTGAAAGCCTATAGGAAAGAAGAACCCTGCCATTAGACAAAATTTTTCATTGTAACATTTATTGGAAGGCAAATGATTCTTAAAATAATGATAAAAATCATACCACAACAAGCAGAAGGGGCGTTGTCTTACCTGAATGCCTTTTCTCAGCACGGAGATGGAGAATCCACCAATGGGTTTAGACTGTATTCCTGCCCAATCAGATCAAGTCAGCCAAAGCTGCCACGCCCATCCTGGACCACAGAGATCCCAGTTTTGACGTGAGCGTAGCCATTGACTGACAGCACGGCATTGTGGCTCCTCCAGCTAATGCTAACCCTAGGCCTAAGTGACCTACCAGGGTGGGAGTGGATTCTCCATCTCCGTGCTGAGAAAAGGCGTTCAGGTAAGACAATGCCCCTTCTCCAGCACTTGGAGATGGAGAATCCACCAATGGGACATACCAAAGCCTACTGTCCCTTAGGGTGGGAAGCAGACTGGTCCGGTGTGGCACTTTGGTGAGTAACCTGTTGGAGAACTCTCCTGCCAAAGGACGCCTCAGCCGAGGCAAACCTATCAATTTTGTAGTGCCGAATGAAAGGGGATGGTGAAGCCCATGTGGCTGCCCTGCATACCTCCTCAATAGATGCCTGTGCGGACCAGGCCGCAGAAGTAGCTGCACTTCGTGTGGAATGGGCCGTGACTCGTCGTGGGACTGGCAATGTTTCAGCCTGATATGCCCCGGCAATGCATGCCCTGATCCACCTGCCAATTGTGGAAGAGGAGACCTTCCAACCTTTGGAGGAAGAATGGAAGGATATGAACAGAGCTTCGGATTTGCGGAATTCCACTGTCCGTGAAATATAGTACCTAAGCGCTCTACGGATGTCCAAGCTATGGCATTGTCGCTCCCGAGTGTGCGATGGGTTAGGGCAAAAATCTGCTAACACTATGTCCTGTGACCTATGGAATAGGGAATTTACCTTCGGTACGAAGGTGGGGTCGAGTCGCAGGATCACTCTATCCTGATGGAACACGCACAAGTCGTCCCTAACTGAGAGCGCTGCCAATTCAGAGATGTGTTGTGTGGACGTGATTGCCACCAAGAATGCCACTTTGTGGGACAGGTGACGCACGTTGCATGTCGTTAGGGGTTTGAAGGGCCTCTGGGTGAGGGCCCAAAGGACCCGTGGTAATTCCCACAAAGGGTACCTGTGCACGGCAGGGGGTCTGGTGTTGGAGGCCCCTTTAAGGAATGATCGGATTAAGGGGTGGTGGCTCAGGGTTCCCGCTGAGTCGCATGTGAGGACCGTTGCCAGCGCTGCAACCTGTCGGTGCAGTGTGTTTGGGGCCAGGCCCCTGTCCAGCCCAGCTAACAAGTAGTCCAGGATATGGGAAATTGTGAGCTCCGAGAGCGACAACTGTCATCCGGAGCACCATAATCGGAAATTTTTCCACGTGGCCTCGTAGATGCGGTTGGTGGAAGGGCGACGAGAGGCCTGAATTATCGTGATGACCCCTGGGGAATAGAGCTCCCTTGCTAAGATCAAGCACTCAAGTGCCAGACGGCTAACTGGAGCCACTGGGGATCTGGGTGGAGAATGACTCCCTGGCTGAGTGAAACTCGTTCCGGGGGGATCCTCCAAGGCTCCGCGAGGGAGACTCATTAGGTCGGCGAACCAAGGTCTCCTTGGCCAGTAAAGGGCCACCAGGAGTACCTCTGCCCGTTCCCGGAGGAGCTTGCGTATTACCGCTTGGAGGAGGGGTGGGGGAAAGGCGTAAAGCAGGCCTTGGGGCCACGGGCTCCAAAGAGCGTCCGTCTGCTCCGCTCCTTTGGCTGGGAATTGGGAGAAGAAGCGAGGCATCTGAGCGTTGAGCAGGGACGCAAAGAGGTCTACCCGCAGCAATCCAAAACGGTGACAAATTTCTCTGAAGATCCTCGGGTGAATGCGCCACTCCGAGTGATCCACAATTGTTCTGCTCAGGAAATCGGCCTGAGTGTTTGCTACCCCTGATATGTGATCGGCCTTGATGGAGGCTAGGTTGTGTTCTGCCCAGGTTCCCAGTAGGAGAGCCTCGGCCAAAAGACTCTGGGACCGGGTGCCCCCCTGGCGGTTTATGTGAGCCTTGGTTGCCACATTGTCGGTGAGGACCAGGACGTGGTGACACACCACTCGGCCTCGAAAGTGACGGAGGGCTAGGTGGATGGCCCATAGTTCGAGCCAATTTATGTTGTGTTGGAGGTCCGATTTGGACCACCGGCCCTGTGCCCACTGTGAGCGAAGGTGCACTCCCCAGCTGAACAGGCTGGCGTCCGTCATGAGTACTATCTGGTCCGGCTTCTTGAAGCATGACCCTCTCCGTGTGGCTGGTGATAGCCACCACTTGAGGGATCGCAGTACCTGCTGTGGAAGTTGTACTCTTTGGTGGGAAGCGCTGAGGTTCCGCCTCTGGAAAGGCAGCATGAACCATTGCAGCTCCCTGGAGTGGAGCCTGGACCACGGCACGATTGCAATGGCCGAGATCATCTTCCCTAACAGTTGGGAGAGACTGGCCAATGTTACGGCTCGACTCTTGTGAATCTGGAGGACTGAATGTCTTATGCTGTCCCGGCGCTCTTGGGATAGGTATACCCGGCACTCCACAGTATCTATGATGGCGCCGAGGTGTAGTAATCTTGTTGAAGGAACCAAGTGGCTCTTGGGGAAGTTTACCAAGAACCCATGGCTCAAGAGCAACTTTACCACCAGATCTAGGTCCGACAGGGCGGACTGGGAGGATGCGGACTGGATTAGTATGTCGTCCAAGTAGCATTGGACTCTGACCGGTATCATTCTCAGGTGTGCTGCTAGAGCCGCCAGGATCTTGGTGAAGACCCTTGGGGCCGAGGACAGTCCGAATGGGAGCGCCCTGTACGAAAGTGGTGTCCCTTGTAAGCGAACCGTAGGAACCGTCGGTGGGCCAGAGAGATCGGGATATGGAGGTATGCCTCCGTGAGGTCGATGGACGTCAGTAGGTCCCCCTTTCTTACGCTTCCCAAGATGGACCGGAGCGTTTGCATCTTGAATTTGTGGTATGCAAGACAATAATTCAAGCCCTTGAGTCTAGAATGGCTCTCCATCCCCCTGACGCCTTTGGAACGACGAAGAGGATGGAGTAAAATCCCTGGCCTCTCTGGCCCAGCGGTACCGGTTCTATGGCCCGTATGTGAAGAAGATGATGAACTGCTTCGTTCATCAACCCCTTCTTTGTTCGGTTCCTGGGGGTTGGACAAGAAAGGAACCGATTTGGGGGGTTGGTGACAAATTCCAAGGAGAGGCCGTGGCGAATGGTGCTGAGCACCCATGCGTCCGTGGTGGTGGCCTCCCACTGGTGGGCAAACAAGGCGAGCCTGCCCCCTATGGGAGGTACTGATGGGGTGTCATCTCGTGTGCCGGAATGGCCTGTTGCTCCCTCGAAAGGGGCGCTTTCCCTGAGGTTGTTGTTTGGGTCTGGGAGCTTGCCTATCGGCCTGTCTCTCCTGTCTGTCTTGTCTGGCCGGAAAGGATTGGAAGGGCTGGGGATAACTGTATCTAGCTCCTGTACGAAAGGGCTGCCGTCGTGGATAGTATCCGGAGCGCCTGTCCTGTTTTTTTATCAAATGGTTAAGGACCTTATGTTTATCCTTGTTTTCGGTTATGTAGGGGTTTAAAGCATCCCCAAATAACTTGCCTCCCTGGTATGGGGCCACTACTAGCTTCCACTTGGACTTTGCATCAGCTTGCCAATTTTTCACCCAGAGCATACGGCGATCGGTAATACTGGACGCCATAGCCTTGGAGGAGAATCTGGCGGCCTGGAGAGTCGCGTCTGCCGCATACTCGGTGGCCGCCACCAACTTACTAAGGTGTTGGTGTGTCCGGATATCCTCCGCTGGGATCCGGGCTTGGAGCTGCCGGAGCCAACAGAGGGAGCCCTGTTAAAGAAGGAAGCGGAGGTTGCCGCTCTGATCGCCCATGCGGACGCTTGGTGCGTTCTGCGGTAGGTGGACTCAAACTTGTGATCCTCAGCCTTAAAGGCCTCAGAGAAGTCCCCAGAAATGGCGGTGGATGCTACTAGGGGCCCTAGGGGCTCATCCACAGTAGGCACTTCCAGTGTCTCTTCCAATTTCTTGGCGACACTGTACAATTTCTTGTCCGTGCTACCCGGAATGGGAAGAGAGGCCGGTGATGTCCACTGTTGCATTCAGGAACAGGGAGGGGCAAGGGATGCGGTGTTGCATCGCGACTGGTTCTAAGAAGTTAGGGTCCGCCTCCGAATCATGTGGATCGGGGGGGTTGTCGTCAGGGGTTCAGGTCCCAGATGAGCGGTGGATGTGGCCTTGCGTAGCAGGGTAATGAAGAAGGAGGGGTTGAATAGGCCACCGAAGGAAGGGGCCTCTGGCGGATCCTCCTCCTCCTCGGACATTAGTATTCCCCAATCCGTGGCTGGCTGATCGAAGTAGGAGTCTTCAGACGCTAGAGACTCAGAAGGGGAGGAAGGGCTATCATAGGCCTCCATCTCAGGCTGTTTGATGTGCCTGTGAGACATGGCCACTGGTCTGGAAGTTTGAGCCCTGGCATCTAGGGCTCGATCTACTGCCTGAGCGATCGGTAGGGTTAGGCGGTCTTCTGTCGGGAAGGTAGTCTGTTCGCTCGGGCAGAGTCCGGCCACTGTGGGGGTGAATGTGACCTCGGGGGTCTCTTGAGGAACCCGTACCACCGGAGCTTGGGCCGCGGAATGGGGCTCGCCTATGCCGTACTGCGCTGGAGAGTGTGAGGGTTCTCCCGTTGACCAAATCCCCCGGGGAGAGGTTTCTGGTCCCATTGGTAGCTCTAAGGCTAGGTCCTCAGGCTGGTGTGATGCAAATCTGGCTCTTTTCTGTGCCTTGGTGAACTCCTTTTCCAAGGCCTGGTGTCTCCTCTTGTCCTGCTTGTCTGACCTTTTGGAGGTCTTGGTGGCAGATCTGACCTTAGATTTGGCTGCCGTCCTGTCAATGCCTTCCAGACCAAGCTGTCCTGATGAGGGTGGCAAGGCTCCTGTTGAGGCAAGCGAGACCTCCTCCATTCTCTGATAGCGCTGGAACATGATAGGGGGCTCCAGGTATCTAGAAAGTATTACACACTGGGTAAGGACAGGCGTACTGCAGGGGACGTCTGGAACCCAGGTACAGCCTCTGTGTGGATAAGGACAGGCGCACTACTGGGGACGCCTGGAATCCAACTGTGGCTGTGCACGGATAAGGACAGACACACTGCTGGGGGTGCCTGGAATCCGGCCTGATATACTGTGGATAAGGACAGGCACACTACAGGGGGCGCCTGGAATCCGAGTGGAGCCAACTGTACTAATGGTGACTAGCAGGCAATAGGAGACACCAGAACTTAAAAAGGATCAGGCTGGGTGTTCAAAAGAACCACTAGGTCAGCTGATCTAACTGAGAGAAAGGTGTAAAGAGGCCTGCTGTAGTAGGCCTCGGTCAGAAGGCCCGGTTGGGTCAACCAAGATGGCGGCCGTTAATAATGGGGCCTCCCTGAGAGTAGGCCTGAAGATGGCCATGAGCTGAGGACCTGGTCAGGCACACCCGCTGCTTTGGATGAACTCCCCTGGCAAGGCCTCGCTGGGGGGGCAGGGTCCCCTTCCCCTGTGCTCCCCTGGGAGGCTGAATGTGCCGCGAGGCCAAGATGGCGACCGCCATGGGGAGAGGAGCAGCGCTTTGCCTTCGGCCTCCGGAGCACTCTGGAATCGCGAAAACGCTACCGCGCACTCTGCGATCGCCCGCTGGCCAGCTGATCGGCACTGGCTTGGAGGGCTCATAAAACTCCTGGCAATTGCTTAGAAATGGCAATTGTGCCGCCCTCCCCCCGCTTGCTCCGATCGCCGGCCTGCCTCGTCTGGTCTGGCCGGCCACAGAGCTTTATTTACTCTTCCCTGCGATCCAGGGAAGTGAGCTGAGATCGGAGCTTTATTTACCTCAGCTGACTGGGCTAACAGCCATTAATCCCAATCGCTCCTGGTCAAATATGTTTAAATGGGGGGGAGGGGAGGATAGAAGGAAGGAGCCCCTTCCTTGCCTCAGTTAAGGAGAGCTGGGAGCAAGGCTCCAAACCTCTTCCTAAAAGGAGGAAAATAAGGCTTTGCTAACCACTACTCTACACTACCCTTGAAACAGAGAATCCACCAATGGAGACTGTACCTGCCTAGGAGCCATGCTGCATGTCCGTCATGGGCAAGATCAAGTCAAAAACTGGGATCTCTATGGTCCAGGACGGGTGTGGCAGCTTTGGCTGACTTGATCTGATTGGGCAGGAATACAGTCTAAACCAGCGGTTCTCAACCTGTGGGTCGCGACCCCATTTGGGGTCGAACGACCATTTCACGGGGTTCGCCAAGCACTGCAGTCCGCCATTTTTTTTTGGGTCGGCCATTTTTTGGGGGGGTCGGCCATTTTTTTCCCTATTGCGATGCGGGCCGTCGCACTGCGCATGCGCGATGCACCCCATCGCGCCACGCATGCGCAGTGCGGGCCCGCCATTTTTTTTTTTTGGGTCAGCCATTTTTTAGTTTTTTATTTTTTGGGTCAGCCATTTTTTTTCCCTATCGCGATGCGGGCCGTCGCGCCGCACATGCGCAATGCACCCCGTCGTGCCGCGCATGCGTGATGCGCCCTGTCGCACCGTGCAAGCGCGGCGCGGGCCGGGGTCGAGCCCCGGAAAAGGTTGAGAACCGCTGGTCTAAACCCATTGGTGGATTCTCCATCTCCAAGTGCTGGAGAATTGTTAATTTCCTGCCCATTGCCACCTCCCCAAACATGAAGCTGGTCCATAAGCTGGTCCTAAGATCTAAAAGATAATGTTTGTGGAGTTTGGATTCACTCTGTTTCACCACCATTAAAAGTATTTTATTTTTAAACCAGACACATTGGAAGATATCAGAGATTCACACAGAAAGAATTGGAGAGGGGGAGGTTTTAATTGAAAGATACTGTATTATAATGTTGTTTTACGTTTTCCTTCATATGCACTTTTGTGAAGGAAAGTTTTCTCCACTCACTGCAGTCATGACCATTCTGAAATAAGCTAAAAGTCATACATGTTATGATTTTGTGTAACAACTGCACTCCAGATATTGAAGAATTATGCCATCTTATATAAGCTCGTATATCCTGTTAAGATTTATAACTGATGCATCAAATACAAGGCCATAAGCACTGCCCTTCTAGATTGGACCGCTCACTCATCTAGTCCAGCTGTGCTAGCTAACCCTAACCCCTAGCACTGATGATGTTACCTAGTTTGGGTAATGAAATGTCTACAACAAAGCAACCAAGCTGAGAAAGTACCAAGGGCACAGGGAAACCTACTAGTCTCCCAGCAGATGGCCTTCAGAGGCAGTCTGCTATCGAGGCTAATAGACTTTGATCCTTTGGACTTTGGACTTCCGTGAACTGGTCCAACCCTTTTTTGAAGCCAGCCAAGCTGATAGCCAATACTACATCTTGGGGCAGTAAATTCCAAAACTAAATTAAGCATTGTAGTTTTTAAAAATATCCTTTTTCTGTCCTGATTCTTTCAGGGTTCATCGTCACTGGATGACATTTGGTTTTAGTATTTTTGAGAAGAAGATAGCTTTCCTTTGTCCCTTTTACCCACACCATGCATAATTTTGTATTCCTAAATTATGTCCTCTCTCATTCCCCTCTCTTCCAGACTAACCAGTCCAAAATACTGCAAACCTTTCCTGACAGGGAAGCTGCTCCACTCTCTTGATCGTTTTAGCTGCCCTCCTATAAACAGTCTCTGGCTCAATTTTAACGTTCTGAGGCACAGTGATCAGAAATGCACAGAACATTCCAGATACAATCACATCATTGATTCATATACAGTAAGGGTTTTATGATACTGGCATCTCCATTTTCAATACCTTCTCTCATTATCCTTAATACGCTCTTGCCATTTTTATAGCATGTGTATTGACACCTTTACTGTTTACCATTATAACAAGATCTCTTTCCTCATCAGTTGCTGCTAGCACTGAGAACATTAGTTTGCAAGAGTAGTATGTTGTATGGGAACACAAAGAATATGCTTTGTTTCAATAATTTCCCTTCTTTAAAGGAATATTCATAGATTCTTTTCATATAATATATTTTTACATTGTTTGATGTTCTATAGACTTGAAACATTACTCTAGGAATTCTGTTGAGAACCTTTATTTGTGAAAAACGTGTATAAAAGTAACAATATTGGAAACTACTGGTACTGTGAAAGACCTAAGATTAAAATTAAAAACCGAACCAAGTATTAGATATAACACTCAAATCTGTCCATAGATTGTAATCCCAACACGTCTGAAATCCATTTCACATATTAGCAAACCACAATAAAAGCCATTTGCTTAATGTTTCTTACAATACATTCATACATGTATACCTAAGACTCACAGATGAAAATATTTAGGTCAATATACTCCATTTTATGATATCTTAATATCATAACAATGACCAAGTTTTTTAAGTTTGGTGGGAAGTTTTTTTTTAAGTTTTTTAAAATATTTTTTTGAATCCGTTTTATTTTACAGTGTGAGTAAATGTAAATTATGATTACATTATGAGTAAATGGGTTGTGAGCATATTAATCTATGGGCAAACAATGGATTTTAATTTAGTCAGTTTATATATCAGTTTTGACAAGAGTAATCTGCCTTGATTATGACACCCTTATTGTAAATCTCAAGTCAACAATAGAAAACATAACTTGGGCAATTATAAAATGTTGACTTGGTTTTAGAATATAATGCTGACTTTCCCATGTCTTTGATATATTTGTAGAAGTACAACATTTTTTACAATCCTCTTTATTAGTAAGTAATCCTATGCATCACAGGAATGAACTTTTGTAAACCAAATGAAGTACAGCATATAAGGCTGTAATTCTTATATCAGGGGTAAGAACAGAACACTAAACAATTTTGAGAATGTAATCCAGGTTAAGGTTAACATCCTTTTCAGTGGATGACTGTAAATTCCAAATCAAAGTGAAAGAGCAAACGATAGTTAATTGTACAGAGGTGGAGAGTGGAGAGAGGCAGACTATCTCTAAACCAAGGAAGACTATGATATTGAGATATGGAAGGTTTTTCTTTTAACAAAAGCAAGTATCACATTTAAAGAAGCTTTTACATTGCAACCTTCTTTGGCAAGTGTAAACAACAACTTTTCATCTAAAAGAGGGTTAAGCATAATTCTGGAGTGGGAGGCCATTCTGTCATTTGCATTAAGGCAGCAGATGCAGTTCCAAAGGACTTCAAAAGAAAATGAAAAATGCTGCATTTGTGCATTATGTTGAACCAGAGTTGACAATGTGATTTTCTCAGTAAATGATAACTGACCGAGCATGCAAACATGCTAAGCAAAACCATGATTCAGAAACACAGTGCACTGAATAAAAGAACCTCTCGAACAACACTGTGGCTTCACGTGATATACTAATCCCAAATGAGAATCGCTCAATAGACTTTCAAGAAACAGCATATTTGTATTTGTATACAAAAATGCATAAATAAAAGATATTTACTTTTAAATGAAATCCTAAACTATCCTTTTTCTCCTCCAATTATTCCCACTTAGCCCTTCCTTTTCTCCTGTTCTTAGGTTTCTTAATCTCACCTTTATCCATTCTGTTTTATTGTCTCACAAGCCACATGTCACTATTAATACTTTTTACTAAGACATAGCAAAGGAAATTATACAATGTATAATTAGATTATTAGATTACTCAATCTACTGCAACTGTTAAATAGATCCACTGTTCTGCATGTAAATATACATCACACATTTAATCATCTTATTTTTGTAATATTGGGAAAAATCACGTTTCACATATCAGTCTAGAGCAGGGGTGTCAAACTCAAATTTCATTGAGGGCCGCATCAGCATTGTGGTTGCCCTGGGGGGGGTGAGGGGGTAGCCAAAGTGGGTGCAGCCTATTGGGTGGGTGTGGATGGAGTGGGTGTGGCTACTGGGTGGGCGTGGCCAGTTCTACAAAATTCGCATCAAGGGTGCCTGTGGGGGCCTGGGCAGGATTGGGACAGATTTGAGGGTCTCTGGCAGAAGGGGGTTGGACTGGGGCAAATGCCAAGGCATGGTCCACCGGGGCAAGTGCCAAGATGGCCACCACAAAATTGTACATTGGCTCCCAGCTGGCCTGGGCCAGGGCCATGGCAGTGGGGGCTGTTCCCTCACTGTTTCCAGCATGGCTTCGCGGGCCACATGAAACCACTTCGCGGGCCGCATCCGGCCCCCGGGCCTTGTGTTTGACATGTCTGGTCTAGAGATTTCAATCCATGCCTTTTTGTGTGAAATGAATCCCATATAAAATAATATATGGAAATTATTTATAGTGTACTTACATATATTTCATTGTGATCAAAGCGTTGTTTGAGATTGCTGATAAAGGTTTCCTCAGTAAGGGGCTCAAGAAGCACCATATCTCCAACTCCAATCATATTGTCAAGAAGAGATGTCTTCACCTCCATTTTTGCCATTTTTCTTTACTATAGCAAAAAAAAAAGGAGAGAGATTAACATTTAATATAACATTTAAATTACCACAATGGAAGAATGAAGAACTACAATGGTCATTTCTAGCATTCCAACACACAGAAAAAAGCATTTGGAAAAAGATTGTTTATAGTAAGATGGATGGATAAATAAATAAAACAGAAACACTCGACTGGATAGTTTTCAAAATCAGAAAATGATTGTTTCCACCGTCTGCTTTTACTATAGGAAAGTTACGAAAAAGCTTTTCAGAAAAGTTCAAAGCACTATTAAAATTTTTATTTCCTTACTTCTATAAATTACTGTTTGCAAGAATTACACTAGGTCTCATAAGGAAAGTCATCATAAGAACAACTAGCTTTGAAGAACTAACTCAGGATCTTTGAAAAAAGAATCACCATGAAATAACACATACAATTTGCTAAAAAGTTTAGACTCTACATAACATCTTAGAAATTGCAGATCTATACCTGTGGCAATTATTTTCTTGAATATTATATGCCTAAACCCCAAGCACTGACTGGTAAATTCAGAACTATCTCTAAAATTCTGACTTGGTGCACATATTGCTTCTTGATCTTTCATTTTAGTTACAAGTACAACTCAATAAAAGAGTGAGAAAGTGAAGGCAATAATTATAAGAATTCAATCCAGGATTGTAAATTAATCCCTAGACCAGTGATGGCGAATCTTTTCGAGACCGAGTGCTTAAAAACCAGGCAGCCCAGCAGCACCATGGCAGCCACGGCTTCTGCCTGCGCCCCACAGCATCATCTGCGAGCGATGGGGTGCACGGCCCAGCTGCCATGTCCTTGGCTACACTGCTCCGCATGGGCTGCGCCTGGGGGTGACTCTCCTCTGGGGGGCTGCTGGTGAGGAACAGGACACGAGGGGAGGCGGGGCTGGGGCGACGGCGCGCATGCCCACAGACGGCGCGCATGCCCGCATGCTATATATATATATATATATATATATATATATATATATATATATATATATATATATATATATATATATATATATATATATATATATATATATATATATATATATATATATATATATATATATATATATATATATATATATATATATATGTATGTGTGTGTGTGTGTGTTTTTAAAATTGTTGACAAAGAAATAAGGGATTTCTGAGATAGCTATTTCGAGTTATTTAACTCTCTTCAGTCAGAACTCACCCTTCCGGGATTCGAACCTGGGCAGTCTGCACACTAGGCAGATGCTTAAACCTCTAAGCCACAGGCTCTCTCCCGCTTTGTCAGTAATCAGGGAGGGAAGATGTGTATATAGTGTTTCTTTTTTAGATAGCACCCTGTAAACCCAAATATGGGAGGAAGAAATCATTCTTTCCTTTGCCTGTTTCAGCTCAACCCAGAGCCATCTGCAAGCACAAATATATATATATGTTTTTAAAATTGTTGACAAAGAAATAAGGGATTTCTGAGATAGCTATTTCGAGTTATTTAACTCTCTTCAGTCAGAACTCACCCTTCCGGGATTCGAACCTGGACAGTCTGCACACTAGGCAGATGCTTAAACCTCTAAGCCACAGGCTCTCTCCCGCTTTGTCCGGGTTGAGCTGAAACAGGCAAAGGAAAGAATGATTTCTTCCTCCCATATTTGGGTTTACAGGGTGCTATCTAAAAAAGAAACACTATATACACATCTTCCCTCCCTGATTACTGACAAAGCGGGAGAGGTCTCTATATATATATTTGTTTTCTGAGGTTTTCGCGGGTGTTTGTATGTAGGTCTTTGGTTCTTCGGGTTTTCTCCCACGTAGAATTTGAAGTGTCTTGGCAACGTTTCGATGAAGTCTCATTCATCATCTTCAGGCTGGTGCTTTTGGCTTCTGCTTCTAGGAGCAATGTGTGGTCTAAGCTCTTAAAAGGAAAAAACAGCTTAGACCACACATTGCTCCTAGAAGCAGAAGCCAAAAGCACCAGCCTGAAGATGATGAATGAGACTTCATCGAAACGTTGCCAAGACACTTCAAATTCTACGTGGGAGAAAACCCGAAGAACCATATATATATATATATATATATAGTAAATATTCATATTGGAATATTCAATCTTAAAAAATGTGAATCTTATTTTATACTTTTAAAGAACTCTCCACAAATCTGTCCTTACAAAAATCCATAACAGAAGTGTGTTAATTTTTCAGTGAGCGATAGGCATGTTTGCTGGAGTAAAACCAGAGTCTTATTGCATTTTAAGACTATATTTATTATTGTTTATATTTATAATACATTTATGATTCTTCATCAGGTACCTGTTTTATACTGACACAAAGAGATGATCCATACCTGTATAAATCATTCAACAAGGAAAGCATCCGTTTAGTTTCTATTCAGTAATAATCATGTGTATGCATGCCTTTAATCACTTCACAGTTTTGAATTGGACCCTGAGGGCACTCCAAAGTGCTTCAGTTTATGCTCTGCATAGGGTCTGGTATTTATGCAAACACACTATAGTGCAGGAAAAGAGCAATGAAATGCCAACTAAAGGGAAATGAAATACAGGAATACTTGGGTTCATACGGTATATTTTACTTTTTGGTATGACACAGATTTTGGGGCATTGGTGAGACAATTAATATTTTTAAGCAATAACTGATTCATCAATGAATCACAGATGTCCTCAATGAAAAATACAGTTTGTACAGCAAAGAAAAACATACAGCATTGACATATCATGGAATAGCACCAGTAACAATTCAGAGTTTTGGTCCATGCACTCACTCAGTGAGAGTAAAACAGAAATAACTTACTCTAAATTCAACCCATAATTAGTAAATGTAAAATCAGAGAAGTGTGTTCCCCCAACACATACCGGTAGTTGCCCCAATCAGGATAAAATATTTCGTGTCATACATCTTGTTTGTTTCTGTTAATGATGCACTAAATAGATTTGCATTCAATACTGCAAGCCACAAATATGCAAAGAATATGCAAGCCAGCAAAATATGTTTCATATTTTTCTTCTAGATTTATATTTTTACAAACTCTGTTTCCAGGTAGTGGGAACATTACATGTTTTTTTGGATGCTGTTTTTCTTCAATAAAATTCTATCTTATAATACATTAGAACCACAGCAATTAAGGTGGATCAAATGTTGTATCCATTTTCACAGCCTTGAATGCCAAGCCACATGGACATCGTAGAGTATGGGCTATGCAAAGTATCTGAAAAACTGTGGATTAGCATATATAAAGCCTCTCCATTCTTGGTCTTTTCCAAGGCTTAGATGAATCCTTCAGTAGTTGTCCCTGCCAAAATAATAGTGGAGTAGAATAAACCCTCTTACACTGAAGTAAAGCTCTACGAAATACAAATCTAAAATACAGGCCTGATCTTAAATTGGGCTCTTCTTGCCCACAAGAGATAATTAAAAATGAAAGGTTGAATGTCCATTATATGTTTGTTTACTATGGCCTTAAAAGGAGTTATTTAATACCTACTAACATTTCTAAAATCCAGCTGCACACAAGGACAACCGATACTCAATATAAACCTTTGCTTTGAGGACCATAATTTTACAAGACTGTACTCTAGATCAGCGGTTCTCAACCTGTGGGTTGCGACCCTTTTGGGGGTCGAACGACGCTTTCACAGGAGTCGCCTAAGACCATCGGAAAACACATATTTCCGATGGTCTTTAGAAACTGAGACACCCTCCTCTATCTGGCCGCCGCCCTCCTCCGCCTCCAGGGCACCCTTCTCCTCTGAAAGTGCTGCAGTGCCATCGTGCGTGCCCCTGACGCTGCCCTGGGCTGGCTCAGCGGCTGGTCCGAGCTGGGTCTGGGTCGCTGCTAGCGCTGCTGCTGGGCTGCTCCGCCGCTGCCACCACTGCCAGCTGAGCTACAGCACCGAGCCAGTCTCCACGCCTCCTGGTTGCCCGGCCTCCCCCGCACCACCCAGCCAGCCTCCTTGGCAGCGCCTCCCCCCTTCAATCTCCTTCCTTCTCCATCTCCTTCCTTTCCCTTCAATCTTCCTTCCTTCCATCTCCATCCCTTCCCCTTCAATCGCTTTCTCCTTCCTTTCTTCCTTCCTTCCTTTCCCCTTCAATCTCCTTCCTTCTCCATCTCCTTCCTTTCCCCTTTAATCTTCCTTCCTTCCTTCCTTTTCCCTCCCTCCCAACATTTTTGAGCAAGGGTAAGTTTCTCCATCGAGCATTGCTATATTGTTTTTGTGATTAATCACTATGATTTAATTATGTTCAATTCGTAACAATGAAAATACACCCTGCATATCAGATATTTACATTACGATTCATAACAGTAGCAAAATTACAGTTATGAAGTAGCAACGAAAATAATTTTATGATTGGGGGTCACCACAACATGAGGAACTGTATTAAAGGGTCGCGGCATTAGGAAGGTTGAGAACCACTGCTCTAGATGGACTTCCTTGCCTCTGTATGGCCATATTTAACATTTTAAGGGGCTGAGGATCCCAAGATCTTTAGAATGTTATATTCATAAGATTCATGGGAGAATCTTAAGAGTGTTGGTTAGGTAAGCTAACACTATAGTTTACTTATTTCCAACCACAACATGGTTATAGATTGTGTCATCATTTTTCAGCAATTTGGGTCAACGTGGGCTCTAAGTGCCACAAAAGGGAGGCTCTTATGATGCCAAAGATATAAACTGCAGCAGAAATTTGATCCACTGCATTAAAATCCACTGCATCATGTCCCAGTAAATTCACTGCAATATAGTTCTATTTTCTTCTAATTTGGTCAGACACCATTTAAAGTAATGTGACCAGTACGAGACACCATATTTTAAAAAAGATTTTGAGAAACTGAAAAAAGTTCAGAGAAGGGCAACATAGATGATTAAAAAAAAAAATTAAATCCCATGAAGAAAGACCAAAGGATATGACCTATATGATACCTGAAAGGACATCATACAGAAGTTCAAGTTGTGTTCTCTGTTGTTTGCAGGACATAGAATGATGGATTCCAATTGAATATTAGAAAAATACTTACTAACATTAGATGTGTTCAACTGTAGGCAAGACAGCTAAATCTCTGGAACTGTTTAGCCTAGATTTCTGTAATGGTAAATTAGTAGGAATCTATAAGGCCACTCGGCTGGTCCGAGCTGGGTCTGGGCCGCTGCTGGCGCTGCCGCTGGGCTGCTCCGTCGCTGCCACCACTGCCAGCTGAGCTACAGCACGGAGCCGGTCTCAGTGGCCTTATGGATTCCTACTAATTCTAAGGCTCTACAAATCCATGTTCATGTTTTTGTATTAACACTGCAGTAGTTACAGAAGTTGTTTTGGCTGTTGAACTTTTCATGTTCTAGTCTAGTTGGTCAAAAGGTCTCCCTCCCCCCCCTCCCCCGCTTTGCAAACAACATTTCATGTCACTAGATGAGCCCAGTCAAATCTACATGGCCAAATGGC